>JAWWQZ010000180.1:0-362263 GCA_033815515.1 Cryptocheilus praepositus | reverse complement strand
ACGGTGCGTCACGGGAAAAATTTTTGCTAAAATTTGTTTCGTTATAGAAAAAAATGTGTTAATGAATGTGACGCATACGGTGCGTCATCAAGCAACAGTTTTTAACTATACGAATTATTATATGTGAGCATTTATTATTGGGTTTCAGAAAATGTGGTATTGAACATGACGCATACGCTGCGTCATGGGAAAAGTTTTTGCTAAAATTTGTTTCGTTATAGGAAAAAATGTATTAATGAATGTGACGCACACGGTGCGTCATCAAACAACATTTCTTAAACACACGAATTATTATATGTCAATATTTATTATTGAGTTTCAGAAAATGTGGTATTGATCATGACGCATACGGTGCGTCATGGGAAAAATTTTTGCTAAAATTTGTTTCGTTATAGGAAAAAATGTATTAATGAATGTGACGCACACGGTGCGTCATCGAGCAACATTTCTTAATCACACGAATTATTGTATGCAAACATTTATTATTGAGTTTCGGAAAATGTGTATTGATCATGACGCATACGGTGTGTCACAGAAAAAATTTGTTTCGTTATAGGAAAAAACGTATTAATGAATGTGACGCACACGGTGCGTCATCAAACAACATTTCTTAAGCCCACGAATTATATGCGAACATTTATTACTGAGTTTCAGAAAATGTAAAGAACATGACGCATACGGTGCGTCACGGGAAAAATTTTTGCTAAAATTTGTTTCGTTATAGAAAAAAATGTGTTAATGAATGTGACGCACACGGTGCGTCATCGAGCAACATTTCTTAAACACACGAATTATTATATGCGAACATTTATTACTGAGTTTCAGTAAATGTAAAGAACATGACGCATACGGTGCGTCACGAGAAAAATTTTTGCTAAAATTTGTTTCGTTACAGGAAACAGTGTATTAATGAATGTGACGCACACGGTGCGTCGTCGAGTAAAATTTCTTAAACACACGAATTATTATATGCGAAGATTTATTATTGACTTTCAGAAAATGTAAAGAACATGACGCATACGGTGCGTCATAATGCAAAACTTGTCTTTGCGTATGAGAGAATTTATTAATTTTTGAATATAAGAATATTTGTGACTGTATATTAGAAAATGCATTATTCTAGAGGACGCATACGGTGCGTCATGGTGCAACATTTGTCGTTGGACACGAAAAAAATCATTATTATAGTTGAGAAAATTTATAATTTAACGAAATTGAAATTAATGTGGCGCATAAGGTACGTCATTCTGCAAAATTTTGAATTATTTTCCGTTGCACAAAAAAAAAGTATTATCAAACGTGGCGCATACGGTGCGTCACGGTGCACTTTTTTTTTTAAATTTCTTCACTTACATGAGGAAATGTATTATTTTACATGACTCATACGGTGCGTCATGGTGCAAAATCTGATACTACACATAAAAGAATTTATTATCGAACACAAGAAAATTTATTATAACATAGGAAAATGTATTACTGAACGTGACGCATACGGTGTGTCACGGAGCAAAATTTTTTGAAATCTCTTCTATTACATGAGGAAATGTATTATTTCACATGACGCACACGGTGCGTCATAGTAAAAAATGTGACACCATTCATTAGAAAATTGATAATTGAACACAGAAAAATTCATTATTATACAAGCAAAAATGTATTATTCCCTGTGACGCATACGGTGCGTCATGGTGCACATTTTTTTTAAATTTCTTCACTTGGATGAGGAAATGGATTATTTCACATGACGCATACGGTGCGTCATGGTGCAAAATCTGATACTACACATAAAAGAATTTATTATCGAAAAAAAAAAAGAAAATTTGTTATAACATGGGAAAATGGATTATTGAACGTGACGCATACGGTGCGTCACGGAGCAAATTTTTTTGAAATCTATTCTGGTATATGAGGAGATGTATTATTTCACATGACGCATACGGTGCGTCGTAGTAGAAAATGTCACACTATTCATTAGAAAATTGATAATTGAAAACCAAAAAATTCATTATTACGCATGAGAAAATGTATTATTCGCTGTGACGCATACGGTGCGTCATGGTACAACATTTTTTCAAACTTCTTCTGTTGCAAGAGAAAATATATTATCCAATGTGACGCATACGGTGCGTCATTGGTACAATATTCGTTGCATAAAAGATAATTTACTGATGCACGTGAGAAAATATGCTGAATGCACGAAACAAAAAAGACAAACAAATAAGTAGGCCACCGTAAACACGTGGTAAAATGCAAACTTCAACATTAGCCACTATTACGCAAAGCAAAACATGTTAATCGCTGCACAAACGAACGTCAGAAGAGTCGAGTAAAATGTCACATCGATTTTTTCGTCGGATGCGTGGGCGTTTAAATGTGAGTTTTTTTTTGTTTATGTAAGAAGGTATACATTTTTTATGAGACTTGATGGAATGGATTTAAATGATATTATCGGAATAAATTTATTTTTAAGCTACAATCACTTTTTTTTTAATGACTTGATAAGATAGATTTTAAACGAATGAACTCGAACAAATATTATAGTAATTTCGAAGAAAATTTATTTTCAAGCCTCAAGATTTTTTTCGGAAGATTTCATACAACAGATTTAAAGTGAATTGGAAAAAGATATTTTAGTAATTCTGACGAATATTAACTTCTAAGCTTCAATCACTTTTTTTTATCGAAAAACGTGATTAAATATATTTAAAGTGAATTGCTGGAGTGCACATTTTAATAATTTCGACAAAGACTTGATAAAATAGATTTAAATACAAGACAATTTATTTTTATGCTTTAATTATTTCTCTTTCGGAAGATTTCATAAAATAGGTATAAAATTAATTACTGGAATTGATATTTTAGTAATTTCGAAGACAATTTCCTTTTAAGCTGTAATTATTCTTTCCTTTGAAACCCTTGACAATGTATATTTAAAAACAGGACAATTTATTTGTAGGCTTTAATTTATTAATTATTGAATGTGAGAAAATGCACCATTATCCATGAGAAAAATGCATTGTTGAATGTGATGGAAAATGTGACGCATACGGTGCGTCAAGGTGCAACATTTATTACGTATGAGAGAATTGATTAATTATTAAATATGAAAAAATGCATCATTACACAGTAGAAAAAAAAAGTATTATTAAACATGACGAAAAATTTATGTGACGCGTATGGTGCGTCATGGTGCAAAATTTATTGGGTGTAAGGAAATTCATTATTGTATATGAGAAAATTGAAAACAACGGAAAATGGACATGACGCATATGGTGCGTCATTTTTTTTAATTTCTACTCTTACATGAGGAAATGTACGATTTCACATGACGCATACGGTGCGTCATGAGGTAAAATTCATCATTACGTATAAGAGAATTTACTAATATATATGAGAAAATTCATTTTTGCATATGAGAAAATTAAACACAACAGAAAATGAACATGACGCATACGGTGCGTCATGAAGCAAAATTTGTCATTGCGTATGAGAGAATTTACTAACATAAATGAGGAAATTCATTATTGCATATGAGAAAATTGAATACATTCAATAATGACTATGACGCACACGGTGCGTCATGAAACAAAATTCGTCATGGCATATAAGAAAATTTACTAATTTACGCAAGAAAATTCATTATTGCAATGAGAAAGTTTAACACATCAAAAAATGACTATGACGCATACGGTGCGTCATGAAGCAAAATTCGTCATTGCATATAAGAAAATTTACTAATTTACGCAAGAAAATTCATTATTGTAATGAGAAAATTGAAAATAACGAAAAATTACTATGACGCATACGGTGCGTCATGAAACAAAATTCGTCACTGCATACAAGAAAATTTACTAATTTACGCATAAAAATTCATTATTGTAATGAGAAAATTGAACACAACGAAAAATGACTATGACGCACACGGTGCGTCATGAAACAAAATTCGTCACTGCATATAAGAAAATTTAGTAATGTACGCAAGAAAATTCATTATTGTAATGAGAAAATTGAAAATAACGAAAAATGACTATGACGCATACGGTGCGTCATGAAACAAAATTCGTCACTACATATAAGAAAATTTACTAATTTACGTCAGAAAATTCATTATTGTAATGAGAAAATTGAACACAACGAAAAATGACTGTGACGCATACGGTGCGTCATGAAACAAAATTCGTCATTGCATATAAGAAAATTTACTAATGTACGCAAGAAAATTCATTATTGTAATGAGAAAATTGAAAATAACGAAAAATGACTATGACGCACACGGTGCGTCATGAAACAAAATTCGTCATTGCATATAAGAAAATTTACTAATTTACGCAAGAAAATTCATTATTGTAATGAGAAAATTGAAAATAACGGAAAATGACTATGACGCATACGGTGCGTCATGAAACAAAATTCGTCATTGCATATAAGAAAATTTACTAATTTACGCAAGAAAATTCATTATTGTAATGAGAAAATTGAAAATAACGAAAAATGACTATGACGCACACGGTGCGTCATGAAACGAAATTCGTCATTGCATATAAGAAAATTTACTAATTTACGCAAGAAAATTCATTACTGTAATGAGAAAATTGAAAAATGTACATGACGCATACGGTGCGTCATAAAACAAAATTCGTCATTGCATATGAGAAAATTTACTAATTTAAGCAAGAAAATTCATTATTGCAATGAGAAAATTGAAAAATGTACATGACGCACCGTGTGCGTCATGGTACTTTTTGTTCAATCCCCCCAAAACACCCGAAACCTATATTCCTCGAAGGTAAAAATCCGAAAGCACCGATTCTGGCCATTTCTGTCGGTCTGAATTTGTAGCAACGACCTTGCGAGACTTCCTGCTCTAATAATAAATGTTTGAAACGCGAACGAATTTAGTTTGGCAAGAGCAGAGATGAAAACAATGCGCCACGCGGCTCGTCTATTCTCGGATCCGCCGATTCATTAGGAGACGACACGCAAACCTCAACTGCGAGGCGAATGTTTACTCTCAATTGAGCCTTCGAAATCCATCAAATGCGTCACGCTCATTCACTTGCGGCCGATCAGAAAATTCAAGACGACGTAATAGCGTCGAATTTTTATGGTAAATGTTAAAAATCATGAAATTGCAGAAAATGCGACAACGTGGGATTTTTGGAATAAATATTAGACTACAAGAAAATCGAGAAATTGCAGTAGATGCAAAAATGTGTTATTTTGGTGATAAAAATTGGAATCGTAAGAAAATCGGGAAATTGCATTATATACAATAATGCATTAATTTGTAATAAATATTAGATTATAAAATATCGTGAAAATGTAGTAGATGAAATAATGTATCATTTTTGTAATAAATATTGGCCTGGAAAGAAATTATCAAATTGTAGTAGATGAAATAATACATTATTTTTGTAATAAATATTGGACTGCAAGAAAATCGAGAAATTGCAGAAGATGCGAAAGCGTGGAATTTTTGGAATAAATAGGAGATTGCGAAAAATATGGAATTTTTTTAATAAATAAAAATGTAAAATGATTATTACGCTGTAAAATATCGTCAAATTGCGGTAGATGAAATAATGCATACTTTTTGGAATAAATATTGGACTGCATGAAGATTCAGAAATTGTAATAGATGCAATAAGGCATCATTTTTGTAATAAATATTGGAATTGCATGAAAAATCGAGAAATTGCAGTAGATGCAAAAATGTATAACTTTGTAACAAGTACTTTTGTAATTTTGTAATAAACTTGTATAATAAATGTTAAACTGGAAAGAAAATCATAAAATCGTAGTAGATGAAATAATACATTATTTTTGGAATAAATATTAGACTGCGAAGAATGTATAATAAAATTGTAGTAGACGAAAAACGCGGAGTTTTTATAATAAATACTGGACTGCAACAAATGTAAAAATGTAGGAGAGACAATAAAGTGCAATTCGTATAATAAATATTACACTGTAAAATATCGTCAAGTTGCGGGAGATGAAATAATGCGTTATATTTTGGAATAAATATTGGAATTGCTAAAAGTGTAAAATTGCAGTCGGCAGAATAAAGTGAAATTTCTATAATAAATATTGGACTGGAAAAAAATCATCAAATCGTAGTAGATGAAATAATACATTATTTTTGGAATAAATAGTAGACTGCGAAAAATGTATAATAAAACTACAGTTGACGGAAAACGCGGAGTTTTTATAATAAATAATGGATTGCAACAAATGTAACAGTTTAGTAGAGATAATAAAGTGGAATTTGAATAATAAATATTACGCTGTAAATTATCGTCAAATGCGGTAGATGAAATAATGCATTATTTTTTGAATAAATACTAAACTGCATGAAAATCGAAAAATTGCAATAGATGTAATAATGCATTATTTTTGGAAGAAATATCTTTCGAATTTTGTAATAAATTTCTATAATAAATATTAGACTGGAAAAATTATGAAATTGTAATAGATGAAATAATGCATTATTTTTGTAATAAATATTGGAATTACTAGAAGTGTAAAATTGCAGTAGGCAGAATAAAGTGAGATCTATACAATAAATATTAGACTAGAAAACATCATCAAATCGTAGTAAATGAAATAATACATTATTTTTGGAATAAATATTAGACTGCGAAGAATGTATAATAAAATTGCACTAGACGAAAAAACGTGAAACTTTTATAATAAATACTAGATTGGGAAAAATGCAAAAGTAAAAACTGTAACATGATTATTACACTGTAAAATACGGACAAATTGCGGTAGATTAAACAATGCATTATTTTTGTAGTAAATATTGGACTGCAAGAAAATCGAGAAATTGCAGTAGATACATTAATACATTATTTTTGTAATAAATATTGGAATTGCAAGAAATGTAAAATTGCAGTTGGTTGAATAAAGTGAAATTATTGTAATAAAATATTAGACTGGAAAAAATCATGAAATTGTAGAAAATGCAATAATGCATTATTTTTGTAATAAACATTGGAATGGTAAAAAACGCTAAATTACAGTCGGCAGAATAAAGTGAAATTATTGTAATAAAATATTAGACTGGGAAAAATCAGGAAATTGTAGTAAATGAAATACTATATGATTTCTGTAATAAATACTGGAATTGCAAGAAATGTAAAATTGCAGACGGCACAATAAAGAGGAATTCGTATAATAAATATTACACTGTAAAATATCGTCAAATTGCAGTATATAAAATAATGCATAAATTTGTAAGAAATATTGACCTGCGAAAATTGTGCAATAAAATTGCAGTATATTCAGTATTGCATCATTTTTATGATAAATATTGGAATCGTAAGAAAAGAAAAATTGCAATCGGCAGAATAAAGTGAAATTTTTGTAATCAATATTGGAGTGGAAAAAATCATCAAATTATAGCACATAAAATAATGCATTATTTTTGTAATAAATATTGGATTGCCAAAAATCGTAAAACTGCAATGTACGCAATTACGTGGAATTTTTAATAATTAATATTACACTGCAAAAATGCATAAAATGCAGCAGACGTAATAATGTGGAATTTTCATAACAAATATGAGACTGCAAAAAAAATCGTTAAATTGCAGCGGATGCAATTACGTAGAATTTTTAATAATTAATATTATACTAATAATAGAAAAAGTTCATACAGTTGCAGTAGATGCAATAAAGTGAAATTTTTATAATAAATATGAAACTGCAAAAAAATTGTAAAATTGCAGTCGACGCAATTACGTAGAATTTTAATAACAAACGTTTTATTGTAAAAAAAATGTGAAATTGCAGCAGACGCAATTACTGTTATTGTTTACAATAAATATTACACCGCAAAACCATAAAATTTTGGTAGTTGCAATAACTTCTAATTTTGATAATAAATATTAGCCTGGAAAATAAAATAAAAAATTGCTATAAATGCAATTACATGGAACTCTGTTAATAAACATCAAACTGCAAAATCACAAAGTTACTGTAGTTAATATTGCTAACAACATTTTAGGCTGCAGAATCACAAATCCCCGTAGACCCACTAACGTCGACTTTTAATATTAATATTTGCATCTGACAAAACTGATGACGCACCGCATGCGTCATGACGGATAAAAAATAAAAAAAATTTCTATTTAACACCATCAAAATTGGTGACGCACCATAAGCGTCGTGACGAAAAATCTGAAAATTTGACTGCATTAAAATTGATGACGCACGGTATGCGTCACGTTGAAAAATGTCAACTTTAACCCTTAAATGCATGATTCTTTAATTTCGCCCCAAAATTTCTATTATATCTAAGTTATTGCATAGGTTTACGATTTCGGCTAACCGCCGCTTCGTTATGTGAAATTTCTCGCCTCGAATTCGGGAGCGGACCACTTTTGACGGCCGGTTTTACTAGCCTTTCGCACACACGCGCGTGCGAATGCTTGTTTAGTCGTTGCGCAATCGGCCGGACGCTTAATGAATATTCACGTTCACTTTCGCCAAGCGCACGCGACAGGCCGCGGGTTCTCATGTCGATCGACTTCTTTCAAATTCTCATGACGCATACGGTGCGTCAGCAATTATGTGCAAAGAAAATACTAACATTTTTCGCCATGACGCATACGGTGCGTCATCAATTCTAATGAAGACAAATATTAAAATTTCTCAAATTTTTCGACATGACGCATACGGTGCGTCATCAATTTTGATGGAGTCAAATATTAAAATTTCTCAAATTTTTCGACATGACGCATACGGTGCGTCATCAGTTTTTATGAAGTTAAATATTAAAATTTCTCAAATTCTTCGACATGTGTATAATGTAACGCTGTGGATGTTGGGAATTTATATTGAGTTGAATCTTGAATGCAGGATTTTGAAAGTTAAAAAAAAAAGTAACGCGCGCTTTTCAATTGATGTTCAGATTGATGCATTATTTACGCATTAAATATAAATAAAGTAAGAATCACTTAATTTAAAAAAGAATAAAAACAAAGGAAATTAATACTTATATACTATTTTTTTTTAATTTTTCATAAACCTATATAATAATCTACGTATAATAGAATTTTTTGAGTGAAAATTAAAAAATCATGCGTTTAAGGGTTAAAATTGACAACATTGTTTAACGTGACGCATACGGTGCGTCACGAATTATAATCGAACCAAGTATTAACATTTTTCAAATTTTCCGTCATGACGCATATGGTGCGTCATAAATTTTGACCGAAGCAAATATTAAAATTGACAGCATTTTTAGCGTGACGCATACGGTGCGTCATCAATTTTTGTAGGAGGAAATGTGAAAATTTTTCGTCATGACGCATACGGCACGTCATTAATTTCGACGGCAACAAAATTAATATTTGACGATATTTTCATCATGACGCATACGGTGCGTTATTAAGGGGGCACATGCATCCAGAAATTTTGAAAAAAATGCATTTTTCGTTTTTTGTATATTTAAAAAGTATATGGTCATGAGAATAGCTCTGCAAGTTTCGAAGTGATTCCTTGAAAATTGTCGGAGGTATAGCATTTGAAGCGAGACAGTCACATTTCTTTTGTTAGTAGCTGTCCGTTAATTCAAGTGTTCGTTTCGATTTGGTTATAAGCGCGGCAACGTAAGAAAATTGTTGTACAAAATCATTTTTTGATAAAAATGGAGAGGAAAAAGGGTTCCAGAGAAGCTCATCGGTCAGGCAGCTTTATGAAAGATACGAAAAGAAAGAGATCGCGTCCTCTGAACAAACACGAAGCAGAAAAAGACAGGGAGTATCAGCGCTTTGTCGAGAAAATTAAAAACAGTGAACGACGTATATGTTCCTGAAGAACGAAGCATCGGATATCGCATTTTCAATTTTATCACTGTGTCTCAGCAATTTCTGAGCATGTCAAGTGTAAAGTATGTAACTCTAATGTAGAGTTTAAAACAGAAAGCACTCGAGGACTTGGTTTTCAAATTTTGATTGTGTGTCCATCTTGCAACCCAATTTCAATTCCATCATGTCCATTTATTAGAGCAGCGTATGAAATTAATAGACGCTTCATATTTGCTATGCGTTTATTGGGTATTGGTTTAAATGGAGTAAGAAAATGTTGTGGGCTAATGGGTCAGATTACTGACAATAATGTACGCAATGGAAATTTCTACGGGACCATATGTCCATCAATACTCGATCTACTTTGCCGAGCTTCGAGCACAGGAATCGACAAAATGTGCAAAAATATTACGCCGGAAAGTTAGGATCGATGCTCTTGATGGCGCTACATTTGGGAAAATTTCGCTGTATGTCCTGCAGTGGATGACTTTGTGTAAGTTTTTAAAAAAAAGTGTATCTACGTTTTAACCGAATGTCGAACTTTAAACGCATTTCTCTCGAAATCGTGTTTTCAAAAGGCGTATCAGAGATATCTCGGAAACGGCTACACCGATTTACTTCAAATTTGGAGGACTTCATCAATGCGATCCTTATTCGCGAGTTTCGGACATCGCTGGCTTAAGTGCGTTACAGTCGATGGGGAGTACTTTGAAAGGGACGATATCGATTAGGATGGATAAACATGTATTTTCGATTTTATGAATAAAGTCCTAAAACTTTTTGATCAAGGTAATATATATATATATATATATATATATATATATATATACACATTGTATAGAATAATTTATACATACAGCATATATATAAGATATTTAACACATATATATACAATATATAGATATGTAAGAGAAATTAATAATAAGTAATAAGAGTGCATGTATATATGAGTCGTTTATTTTGAAAGTGGCCTAACTCCATTTATCTTCAAATCGAGATAAATAACATGAATTTGTACATGTAACCATGGTAACCAGAAAATATTGAAAAACTGAGTTAGACCATTTTCAATATAAAAGGCTCATATATATATATATATATATATATATATATATATATATATATATATATATATATATATATATCGTTGTACATCACACCGTTCATTTTATCAAACAATTCCACACATATATATACAATGTATGAAATACTTGGATACATCTACATGTATATGCAATGTTCAGTTTAGGTATGCATAAAACATTTATATATATATATATATATGTTGTATATGTCATATGTATAAATTCTTCTATACATTCTTCTATTCATATATATACCAGTTTGTTGAATAAGTTTTGTCGTTCGATAAGAAAAACAATGTTATGGTTGAAAATACACTTTATTATTCAGTATAATCTCCCAACATTAATGCATATTGCTCAACGATCCTCCAATCTTTGGATCCCATCCCTGAAGTGAGATTCCGGAAGGTCTGCAAAATACGCTTCAACAGCCGTTACCATACACACCATATTGACGAAAATTTACGCTTGCCACCATAAATCCCATTTTTATTCATAAACAAATGGACATTTACCATAGACATCATAATCTGGTGAATACGGCGGATGCTCCACATTTAACTTTAATTCATGGATTTTAGCCATTGTCAAAATGCTTTTGTGACACGGTGAGTTGTCCTGATGAAAAAGGATTTTTTTCTTCTGCAAACCCCATCTTTTTTCACGAATTTTTTAGACACCTGGTCCAAAAGGTTGCAATAATATTCAGAATTAATTGTTTTACCAGTTTGCAAGTAATCCACAAATAAAAACTTCCTTTCGCATCCGAAAAAACTGATGCCAGAACCTTCTTGGCCGATTTCTGGACACGAACTCGTTTCGAAGCCGAACAACCAGGTTCACACCACTCTTTAGCCTCTTGTTTTGATTTAGGATCATGGTAATAGACCCAAGTCTCATCCATAGTGATGAATCGACGCACAAAATCCACTTTATCCTTTTTAAAACGCTCCAAATGTTGTTGAGAAAGTCGCATAAATGTGTTTTTGTTCATATTGTCAGCGAATGCGGCACCCATTGTGCACACAGCTTTTTAAAACTCAAAATTTCATTTAAAATATGACTCACATTGCCTAATGAGATGTGTAACCCCACATTTTCCATATATCCCTCTCAGTCAATCGACATCTTCCAAAACCATATCCATGTACTTTGACTACGATTTCTGGTATTGATGCGGTTTTTCGACGTCCTTCACATTTATCATAGACTTGTACGACCACGTTAAAATTTTTAATACCCATTTTCAGATCACATTGAAGGTGAACGTTTTTGATAGCAAACATCAGAAATTTTACGAACGTCGAATTTTGACCCTGCCAGAACGAAGGCCAAAGGTCATCCTCAAAAATAAGACAGTTTATCAATGCACGATATTTTTTAAACAATTTTTTCCATTGTCGAAAATATTTGACACGGCGACACTAAATGTTATCAACAAAATATATTATGACTGATTGAATATGAATATCACATACGTTGCATATAGAAATATACATAAAACAAATATACATAATTTTTAAACGAAAACAAAACAAAACAAAACTTATTGAACAACCATATATATCGAAAAGCTCGTTGAATAATTTCGTTGACATCCAGCAGATGCAAACGACCGGTCGAATGTCTATGTGGCACTCGTCCGACGGCTTTGCAGGCACAAGGCCGCCATTTCACTTTCGAAACGGCACGTCTCGAAAGGGAATCGCACCCGTTCGCGGAGTTTCGCACATTCACCGGCTTCTGCAGAGAAAGATGGAGATCGAAGGAAGAATCACGACCGGCGAACGGTCGGATGAAAGTTGCGGGGCATTTTGTCCCGGGCGAGTTTTGTTTAGGAGATTTTTTTGGGAAAGACATCATTGCAGGGATTTGGACGAAAATTTGGGGCGGCGAACAAATGGGGGATTGTGGATGGGTTTTTTTGGAGGAAGAGGTGGTTTTACAGGAAAATTGTTTAGATAAAAATTGTAGGGCAAGGTGTGATGAACAACTTTTGTATAACAAGTTTCTTGATAAAATGAAGTATTTTCGAAAGTATGTACACAATATAACATATTATCGAAGAAACTTGATGAATTGGGTTTAGTTAAGCTATTAATGGGTTTTGACGTTTAATTATTGGTTTTACAGGAAAATTGTTTAGATAAAAATTGTAGGGTGGTATATGATAAACAACTTTTGTATAACAAGTTTTTTTATAAAATTTAGTATTTTCGAAGATATGTCGATAATATAGCATGTTATCGGAGAAATTTAATGGATTGGGTATAATTAAGTTGTTAATGGGTTTTGACGTTTAATTATTGGTTTTACGGGAAAATTGTTCAGATAAAAATTGTAGGGTGGGATATGATGAACAACTTTTGTATAACAAGTTTTTTTATAAGATCAAGTATTTTCGAAAGTATGTAGATAATATAACATGTTATCGAAGATACTTGATGGATTGGGTGTAGTTAAGTTATTAATGGGTTTTGACGTTTAATTATTGGTTTTACAGGAAAATTGTTTGGATAAAAATTGTAGGGTGGGATATGATGAACAACTTTTGTATAACAAGTTTTTATAAAATGAAGTAATTTTGAAAGTATGTGGATAATATAGCATGTTATCAGAGAAACTTGATGAATTGGGTGTAATTAAGCTATTAATGGGTTTTGATGTTTAATTATTGGTTTTACAGGAAAATTGTTTAGATAAAAATTGTAGGGTGGGATATGATGAACAACTTTTGTATAACAAGTTTTTTTATAAAATGAAGTATTTTCGAAAGAATGTAGATAATATAGCGTGTTATCTGAGAAACTTGATGGATTAGGTGTAGTTAAGTTATTAATGGGTTTTGACGTTTAATTATTGGTTTTACAGGAAAATTGTTTGGATAAAAATTGTAGGGTAGGATGTGATGAACAACTTTTGTATAACAAGTTTTCTATAAAATTTAGTATTTTTGAAAGTATGTAGATAAAATAGCATGTTATCGAAGAAACTTGATGGATTAGGTGTAGTTAAGTTATTAATGGGTTTTGACGTTTAATTATTGGTTTTACAGGAAAATTGTTGAGAAAAATTGTAAGGTGGGATATGATGAACAACTTATGTATAACAAGTTTTTCTATAAAATGAAGTATTTTCGAAAATATGTAGATAATATACCATGTTATCAGAGAAACTTGATGGATTAGGTGTAGTTAAGGTATTAATGGGTTTTGACATTTAATTATTGGTTTTACAGGAAAATTGTTTGGATAAAAATTGTAGGGTGGGATGTGCTGAACAAGTTTTGTACAACAAATTTTTTTATGAAATGAAGTATTTTCGAAAGTATGTAAATAATATAGTGTGTTATCGGAGAAACTTTATGAATTGGGTGTAGTTAAGTTATTAATGGGTTTTGACGTTTAATTATTGGTTTTACAGGAAAAATGTTTAAATAAAAATTGTAGGGTGGGATGTGCCGAACAACTTTTGTATAACAAATTTTTTTCTAAAATGTAGTATTTTCGGAAGTATGTAGATAATATAGCATGTTATCAGAGAAACTTGATGAATTGGGTGTAGTTAAGCTATTAATGGGTTTTGACGTTTAATTATTGGTTTTACAGGAAAATTGTTTGGATAAAAATTGTAGGGTGGGATGTGATGAACAACTTTTGTATAACAAGTTTTTTTATAAAATGAAGTATTTTCGAAAGTATGTGGATAATATAGCGTGTTATCGAAGAAACTTCATGAATTTGGTGTAGTTAAGTTATTAATGGGTTTTGTCATTTAACTGTTGATTTTACAGGAAAATTGTTTAGATAGAAATTGTAGGGTGGGATGTGATGAACAAATTTTGTATAACAAGTTTTTTTATAAAATGAAGTATTTTCGAAAGTATGTAGATAATATAGCATGTTATCGGAGAAACTTGATGGATTGGGTGTAGTTAAGTTATTAATGGGTTTTGACGTTTAATTATTGGTTTTACAGGAAAATTGTTTAAATAAAAATTGTAGAGCTGTTTGTGCTGAACAACTTTTGTATAACAACATTTTTCGTAAAATGTACCGTTTTCTTAACTATGTACACAATATAACATATTATCGAAGAAACTTGATGAATTGGGTGTAGTTAAGTTATTAATGGGTTTTGACGTTTAATTATTGGTTTTACGGGAGAATTGTTTAAATAAAAATTGTAGAGCTGTCTATGATGAACAACTTTTGTATAACAAGTTTTTTTATAAAATGAAGTGTTTTCGAAAGTATGTGGATAATATAGCGCGTTATTGGAGACATTTCATGAATTAGGTGTAGTTAAGCTATTAATGGGTTTTGACGTTTAATTATTGGTTTTACAGGAAAATTGTTTAAATAAAAATTGTAGGGCGGGATATGATGAACAACTTTTGTATAACAAGTTTTTTTATAAAATCAAGTATTTTCGAAAGTATGTAGATAATATAGCGTGTTATCAAAGAAACTTGATTTTGATGTTTTGCCGGTTAACTATTGATCTTACGGGAAAATTGTTTAGATAAAAATTATAGGGCGGGGTGTATACAACAACTTTTGTATAAGAGGTTTTTTTCTAAAATGTACTATTTTCGAAATTATGTAGATAATATAGCGTGTTATCGAAGAAACTTGATCGATTGGGCGTAACCAATCTATTAATGGGTTTTGCCAGTTAACTGTTGGTTTTACAAGAAAATTGTTTCAATAAAAATTATAGAGTGGTATGTAGTAAACAATTTTTGTATAACAGTTTTTTTCCTAAAATGTATCGTTTCCTTAACTATGTACACAATATAACATATTTTCGATGAAACTTAATGAATTTGGCGTAACTAACGTATTAATGGGTTTTGCCGAGTAACTGTTGATTTTACAGGAAAATTGTTTAGATAAAAATCGTAGGGCTGATTATGCCGAATAACTTTTGCATAACAAATTTTTTTCTAAAATGTAGTATTTTCGAAAGTATGTAAATCATATAGCATGTTATCAGAGAAACTTGATGAATTGGGCGTAGATATGGTAGTAATGGGTTTTACCAATTAACTGTTGGTTTTACGGGAAAATTGTTTAGATAAAAATTGTAGAGCTGATTATGCCGAACAACTTTTATATAACAAATTTTTCTCAAAAATGTAGTATTGTTTCAAGTATGAAGATAATACAGCGTGTTATCGGAGAAACTTGATAAATTGGGCGTAGATATGATAGTAATGGGTTTTACCAGTTAATTGTTGGTTTTACGGAAAAATTGTTTAGATAAAAATTGTAGTGTAGGACGTGATGAATAACTTTTGTATAACAGACTTTTTCCTAAAATGCACCGTTCTCTTAATTATGTACACAATATAACATGTTATCGAAGAAACTTGATGGATTGGGTGTAGCTAAGCTATTAATAGCTTTTGCCAGTTAACTATTGATGTTACGGGAAAATTGTTTAGATAAAAATTATAGGGCGGGGTGTATACAACAACTTTTGTATAAGAGGTTTTTTTCTAAAATGTACTATTTTCGAAATTATGTAGATAGTATAGTGTGTTATTGAAGAAACTTGATGAATTGGGTGTAACTAACGTGTTAATGTGTAAATATTGGTTTTATAGGAAAATTGTTTAGATAAAAATTCTAGCGTAGGATGTGGCGAATAACTTTTGTATAACAGATTTTTTCCTAAAATGTACCGTTTTCTTAATTATGTACACAATACAACATGTTATCGATGAAACTTGATAGATTGGGCGTAGCTAAGCTATTAATGGGTTTTGTCGGTTAACTATTGATGTTACGGGAAAATTGTTTGGATAAAAATTGTAGGGTAGAATGTGATGAACAACTTTTGTATAACAAATTTTTTTCTAAAATGTAGTAATTTTTAAAGTATGTAGATAATATCGCGTGTTATCGAAGAAACTTGATGAATTGTAGTAGCTAAAGTATTAATCGGTTTTGCTATTTGACTGTTGGTTTTACGGGAAAATTGTTTAGATAAAAATTGTGGGGCTGATTATGCCGAAAAATGTTTGTATAACAATTTTTTTTTCAAAATGTAGTAATTTTAAAGTATGTAGATCATATAGCATGTTATCAGAGAAACTTGATGAATTATACGCAGATAAAGTATTAATGGGCTTTTCTATTTAACTGTTGGTTTTACAGGAAAATTGTTTGCATAAAAATTGTAGAGCTGTTTGTGCTGAACAACTTTTGTATAACAAACTTTTTCCTAAAATGTACTGTTTTCTTAACAATGTACACAGTATAACATGGTATCGAAGAAACTTGATGAATTGGGCGTAGCTACCGTATTATTGGATTTTGCCGGGTAACTATTGGTTTTACGGCAAAATTGTTTAGGCAAAAAATGTGGGGCCGATAATGCCGCACAACTTTTGTATAACAATCTTTTTCCTAAAATGTACTATTTTCGAAGGTATGTAGATAATATAGCAAGTCATCGAAAAAACTTGACGAATTATGCGTAGATAAGGTATTAATGGGATTTACCAGTTAACTGTTGGTTTTACGGGAAAATTGTTTGGATAAAAATTGTAGAGCTGATTATGCCGAAAAACTTTTATATAACACATGTTTTTCTAAAATGTACTATTTTCGAAAGTATGTACTTAATAGAGCATGTTATCAAAGAAACTTGGTGAATTGAGTGTAGTTAAGCTCTTAATGGGTTTTCTCAGTTAACTATTGATCTTACGGGAAAACTGTTTGAATAAAAATTGTAGGGCGGGGTGTAATGGACAACTTTTGTATAACAAGTTTTTTTCTAAAATATAGTATTTTTAATGTATGAAGATAATATAGCATATTATCGGAGAAACTTGATGGATTGGGTGTAGTTAAGCTATTAATGGGTTTTGTCAGTTAACTGTTGGTTTTACGGGAAAATTGTTTAGGTAAAAAATGCAGGGCAAATTATGCTGAACAACTTTTGTATAACAAATTTTTTTCTAAAATGTAGTGTTTTTTAAAGTATGGAAATAATATAGCATATTATCGAAGAAACTTAATATATTGCGTGTAGCTAACGTGTTAATGAGTTTCGCCGTTTAACTGTTGATTATACGGGAAAATTGTTTAGATAAGAATTGTAAGGCTGTTTATACCGAACAACTTTAATTAAAATTTATTTCAAAAGTATTAGACTTTTTTAATCATTTTAGTAATTTTAATATTTATTCAATACTTAGTAGTAAATTTATTAATGCATTTAAACGTTCACTGAAGATTCATTAATAATTTATATTAATTTATTTTTATAATCATTTATAATAATTCATTAATAAATACTCAAGACGATGACTGTTCTATTAAATTATTCTAATATTAAATTTTTTTACACATGTCCTCGTCGACGTTTAACAAAAATATCAATATTCCCTCACATGAGGAACTCGACACTTTTTCGACGACGTCGCCTTGAAAAACGGCGAGTTAATCGTCGCAGATCGATGCCGTGGAAAGTGCGATGATAATCGGTGCGGAGCACTTTCTTTTCCGCGATTCTCCTAATTAGACCTTCCCCTGTTACTCAACGCTCATTCAACAGCGACTTCCCTGTCACGGGAATTCTTCCGCACTGGATGTCGTCGACTATGAAAAACTATCGTATGACTTCTAAGATGTAACGCGCGACACGAAATATTTTCCAGTAACCATATAGTAGAAATTAATTAAAAATATGGTCTACAGTATGTGCTATACTATACTATATATATATATATATATATATGATCTATATATAATGTAATAAATCTATCTATGTATGATCTATCTATAATATAGTAGGAACTAAACAAAAATGTAGTGTACAATATATATATATGTTGCGGAATATTTTTTACAGTAACGATATGTGAACAATTAGTATAAAAATATGGTGTAGAGTATGTGCTATAATATGCTATACATATAAATATATACATCAAGATTTTTCTCATGTCAACATTTTTTTTACACGTCCTTGTCATCATTAAAAAAGAAACATCGAACATTTCCTCATATCAAAATGTTCTTATACTTATCATCGTTGTCACTAAAGAATGTTAATATTTCCTCGCATCAAAATTTTCTTCCACCCATCCAGGTCATGATTAAATGCTGTTAAGTGCTTATTAAATGTTAATGCTAAATGCTTGTAATATGCTTATTATAATGTAATTAGACAATATTTGCAGAATATTGCAAAATATGCAAATATATGATTATATTTGGAAAAAGATGTGAATGCATTTTATTTATTTTTATTTTTATAATGAGATGAGAATTTGTGATTAATTTAGGCTAAGATTTTTATTTAGCACTAGGTAATGTTTGCAGACTTTTATTAGGGATGCAAATATATGATTAAATTTGAAAAGTGGTGTGAGTGCATTTTGCTAAAATGTGATATGAGAATTTGTGATTAATTAGGTGTAAAATTTTTATTTGACACTAGGTCACATTTACAGACTTTTATAAGGAATGCAAATATATGATTATATTTTAAAAGTGGTGAGAATGCATTTAAAAAGAAAATTACGTATGAGAATTTAGGATTAATTTAGGGCAGTTTTTTTTTGACAGTAGATATTATTTGCAGAATATCAGAAGGGATGCAAATATATGATTATATTTGGAAAGTAGTGTGAATGTAATAGGTACACAACTTTGCTCCCGCCGTTTTTCCCTTTCGTCCAATGCAAAAAACGGCGGGAGCAAAGTTGTACACCTATTATTATATTTTTTTTTAAATGAAATATGAGAATTTGGGATTAAATACGTGTAAGATTTTTATTTAGCGCTACGTGATATTCGCAGAATTTTGAAAGAAATGGCAATATATGATTGTTTCTTCTGAAGGTCGTGTGAGTGCATTAAAAAAGAATGAGATATGAAAATTTGAGATTTATTACGTGTAAGTTTTTATGTAGGTAATATTTGCTGGTAATAGTTGCAGAACCTTATAAGGGATGCAAATATATGATTGTTTATCTTGAACGTGGTGCGAATGCATTTAAAAAAAATGGGATACGGGGATACATATATATTTATTATAGCACTTATAGTACACCATATTTTTGTACTAATTGTTCAAATATCGTTACTATGAAAAACATTCCGCAACTATTATTTATATATATATATAATATATAAATAATAAATATATATATAAATGTTGCGATAGTTTATGGAAACCCCTGTGTATAAGAATGTAAATATAGTAAAGCGAGGGTGTGACGCACTACTTATATATTTACATACTAATATAGTGGTACAAAGGTATATTGTATATCAATATGCAAATAAAGTGAAACAATAATATATTTTAAACCCTTATAGAAATGATATAATACCGGTATATTAATAAATCCACCGTACATCGGCATTTTTTAAGATATCAAATGTTACCTAGTACCAAATAAAAAGCTTACCTAAATTAATCACAAATTCTCATGTCCCATTAAACAAAAAAATGCATTCAGCCCACTTTCTAAATATAATCATATATTTGCGTCCCTTATCAAATTATGCAAAAATTACCTAGTGCTAAATGAAAATCTTATACTTATTTAATCACAAATTCTCATATATCATTTTAAAAAAATTGCATTCATACCTATTTCTAAATATAATCGTATATTTGCAATTCTTATAAAATTCTGCAAATATTATCTAGTGCTAAATAAAAATTAGTCGTTCTAAATTAATCACAAATTCTCATATTACATTTAAAAAAATGCACTACTTTTCAAATAAATAATCATATATTTACATCCCTTCTAATATTCCACAAATATTATCTAATGCTAAATAAAAAATTCATCCTAAATTAATCCCAAATTCCCATATATAATTTAAAAAAAAAATGTATAAATTAATCACAAATTCTCATGTCCCATTATATATATTAAAAAAAAAAAATGCATTCATACCCATTTCCAAATATAATCACATATTTGCAATTCCTATAAATTTCTGCAAATATTATCTAGTGCCAAATAAAAATTAGTCGTCCTAAATTAATCACAAATTCTCATAGCTCATTTTAAAAAAAAATGCATTCACACCAATTTCCCAATAAACAATCATATATTTGCATCCCTTATAGTAGTCTGCAAATATTATCTAGTGCCACATAAAAAGCTCACTCTAAATTAATCACAAATTCCCATATATCATTTTTTTTTAAATGCTCTCATATGACCTTCAAAATATATACATATATATATGTATATATGCATTCACACAATTTTCCAAATATAGTCATATATTTGTATCCCTTATGAAAGTCTGCAAATATTACCTAGTGCCAAATAAAAATCTCATCCTAAATTAATCCCAAATTCCCATATATCATTTTTAAAAAAACATGTATAAATCAATCACAAATCTTCATGTCCCATTAAAAAAAGAAAAACTTAAAAAAATGCATTCACCCCACTTTCTAAATATGATCATATATTTGCATCCCATATAAAATTCTGCAACTATCACCAGCAAATATTACCTAAATAAAAATGTTACACATAATTAATCTCAAATTTTCGTATCTCATTTTTTTTAATGCACTCACCCGACCTTCAGAATAAACAATTATATATTTGCATTCCTTATAGAAGTCTGCAAATGCTATCTAGCGCTAAATAAAAAGTTATTTTATTTTGTAAAAGTAAATTAATCACTAAAAAGTAAATTAATCATAAATTCTCACATCCCATTAAAAAAAATGTATTCAGACCACTTTCCAAATATAATCATACATTTGCGATTCTGTGAATATTATTATATATAGTGCCAAATAAAAAGTTCACTCCAAATTAATCACAAATTCTCCTATATCATTTTTTTTAAATGCACTCATATGACCACCTAAATCATTAAATATATATATACCTACATATATATTTAAAAAAAAAAATATATATATATATATATGCATTTACAATTTTTCAAATTTAATCATATATTTGTATCCCTTCTAAATTCTGCAAATGCTACCTAGCGCTAAATAAAAATCTTACGCGTAATTAATCCCAAATTCTCATATTTGATTTAAAAAGAAAAAAAAATGTAATGCATTCACCTATCTTTCCAAATAAAAATTTATATATTTGCATTCCTTCTAATATTCCGCAAATATTAACTTATTTCATGCGTATTTTATATTTATTAATGCCGAATAAGCAGCCCAACCTAAATTAATAACAAATTTTTATATATTATTTTTTTTTTAATGCATTCACACCACTTTCAAAATAAACAATCATATACTTGCACCCCTTCTAAAACTCTGCAAATATTACCTAGTGTCAGGTAAAAAGCTCACTCTGAATTGATCACAAATTCTCATATATCATTTTTTCTTTAAATGCACTCATATGACCTTCAAAATCATTAAAAAATATATATATATATATATATATACAAAATGCATTCACCCCACTTTCTAAATTTAATCATATATTTGTATCCCTTCTCAAATTCTACAAATATTACCTAATACCAAATAAAAATCTTGCACGTAATAAATCTCAAAGTCTCGTATATAATTTTTTTTGTGCAATGCACATTCTGAACAAAAAAATAAAAAAAAATACCTGTACCCTTCGCAAAAATTGTCCCCTTCGATTTTCTACGACTTTCGATTCGTTTCATAACAATGCGCGAACGTTTGCTGTTCCATTTCGCACGCGGCGAGATTCCGAGGATTTCGCTGATTCCGCCGATGCGATACTCGCCGTTTATCGACCCGAAGGGGCACGTCTCGACCTCTCGCACACTTTCGATGCGCGGACTTAATATTAGAGGCGTGGGTGGGTCACGTGCAGCCAGAAAGGCCGCGTGCCGCCTTAACGAGGCGAGCTACGGGAAAAACCTTTGGACGAAAGTCGGAGAGCGGATTGTACCGAGCAACTTTTGTCTCAAACGTTGTCTCGTCAGGTGACCCGCTTGCGAGTTATGGGGAATTTACTGAATTTTATTGAGGAAACGGATGAAATAATTAGATTACGTAATGAAAAGTTTTTGTGGTTTAATTGTTGGTTTTACAGAAAAATTGTTTAAGGGAAAATTGTAGAGTGGCTTGCGTGGAACAACTTTTGTCTAAAAGGTTTTTCGATAAGGTAACGCGTTTGCGAGTTATGGGGAATTTACTGAATTTTGTCAAAGAAAACGAACGGAACCTTTAATTTGCCGAATAAAATATTTTTGTGGTTTAATAGTTAGTTTTACAGAAAAATTGTTTAAGGGAAAATTGTAGAGTGGCTTGCGCGGAACAACTTTTGTCTGAAACGTTTTCTCATCAAGTGACGCATTTGCGAGTTATGGGGGATTTACTGAATTTTGTCAAAGAAAACGAACGGAACCTTTAATTTGCCGATTAAAATATTTTTGTGGTTTAATAGTTGGTTTTACAGAAAAATTGTTTAAAGGAAAGTTGTAGGGCGGGTTGTACTGAGCAACTTTTGTCTCAAACGTTTTCTCGTCAGGTGACGCGTTTGCGAGTTATGGGGGATTTACTGAATTTTGATGAGGAAATGGGTGAAATAATTAGATTACGTAATGGAAAGTTTTTGTGGCTTAATTGTTGGTTTTACAGAAAAATTGTTTAAGGGAAAATTGTAGAGTGGTTGCGTGGAACAACTTTTGTCTGAAAGGTTTTTCGATAAGGTGACGCATTTGCGAGTTATGGGGGATTTACTGAATTTTGTCAAAGAAAATGAACGGAACCTTTAATTTGCCGAATAAAATATTTTTGTGGTTTAATAGTTGGTTTTACAGAAAAATTGTTTAAAGGAAAGTTGTAGGGCGGGTTGTACTGAGCAACTTTTGTCTCAAACGTTTTCTCGTCAGGTGACGCGTTTGCGAGTTATGGGGGATTTACTGAATTTTGATGAGGAAATGGGTGAAATAATTAGATTACGTAATGGAAAGTTTTTGTGGCTTAATTGTTGGTTTTACAGAAAAATTGTTTAAGGGAAAATTGTAGAGTGGCTTGCGCGGAACAACTTTTGTCTGAAACGTTTTCTCATCAAGTGACGCATTTGCGAGTTATGGGGGATTTACTGAATTTTGTCAAAGAAAACGAACAAAATCTTTAATTTGCCGAATAAAATATTTTTGTGGTTTAATAGTTGGTTTTACAGAAAAATTGTTTAAAGGAAAGTTGTAGGGCGGGTTGTACTGAGCAACTTTTGTCTCAAACGTTTTCTCGTCAGGTGACGCGTTTGCGACTTATGGGGGATTTACTGAATTTTGATGAGGAAATGGATGAAATAATTAGATTACGTAATGGAAAGTTTTTGTGGTTTAATAGTTGGTTTTACAGAAAAATTGTTTAAAGGAAAGTTGTAGAGTGGCTTGCGCGGAACAACTTTTGTCTGAAACGTTTTCTTATCAAGTGACGCATTTGCGAGTTATGGGGGATTTACTGAATTTTGTCAAAGAAAACGAACGGAACCTTTAATTTGCCGAATAAAATATTTTTGTGGTTTAATAGTTGGTTTTACAGAAAAATTGTTTAAAGGAAAGTTGTAGGGCGGGTTGTACTGAGCAACTTTTGTCTCAAACGTTTTCTCGTCAGGTGACGCGTTTGCGAGTTATGGGGAATTTACTGAATTTTGTTGGGGAAACGGATGAAATAATTAGATTACGTAATGGGATGTTTTTGTGGTTTAATTGTTGGTTTTACAGAAAAATTGTTTAAGGGAAAATTGTAGAGTGGCTTGTACTGAGCAACTTTTGTCTGAAACGTTTTCTTATCAAGTAGCGCGTTTGCGAGTTATGGGGAATTTACTGAATTTTGTCAAAGAAAACAAATGGAACCTTTAATTTGCGAAATGGGATGTTTTTGTGGTTTAATAGTAGGTTTTACAGAAAAATTGTTTAAGGGAAAGTTGTAGGGCAGGTTGTACTGAGCAACTTTTGTCTGAAACGTTTTCTTGTCAGGTGACGCGTTTGCGAGTTATGGGGAATTTACTGAATATTGTCAAAGAAAACGAACGGAATCTTTAATTCGCCGAATGAGATGTTTTTATGGTTTAATAGTTGATTTTACAGAAAAATTGTTTAAAGGAAAGTTGTAGGACGGGTTGTACTGAGCAACTTTTGGCTGAAACGTTTTTTCGTCAGGTGACGCATTTGCGAGTTATGGGGAATTTACTGAATTTTGTCAAAGAAAACGAACGAAATCTTTAATTTGCGGAATGAGATGTTTCTGTGGTTTAATAGTTGGTTTTACAGAAAAATTGTTTAAGGGAAAGTTGTAGGGCAGGTTGTACTGAACAACTTTTGTCTGAAACGTTTTCTTGTCAGGTAACGCGTTTGCGAGTTATGGGGAATTTACTGAATTTTGTCAAAGAAAACGAACGGAACCTTTAATTTGCGGAATGAGATGTTTTTGTGGTTTAATAGTTGGTTTTACAGAAAAATTGTTTAAGGGAAAGTTGTAGGGCAGGTTGCGCGGAACAACTTTTGTCTGAAAGGTTTTTCGATAAGATGACGCATTTGCGAATCATGGAGAATTTATTGAATTTTGCCAAGGAAAACGAACGGAACCTTTAATTTACCGAATGAAATATTTTTATGGTTTAATAGTAAGTTTTACAGAAAAGTTGTGTAAGGAAAAATTGTAGGGTGGCTTGCGTGGAACAACTTTTGTCTGAAATGTTTTTCGATAAGGTAACGCGTTTGCGAGTTATGGGGAATTTACTGAATTTTGTCAAAGAAAACGAACGGAACCTTTAATTTGCCGAATAAAATATTTTTGTGGTTTAATAGTTGGTTTTACAGAAAAATTGTTTAAAGGAAAGTTGTAGGGCAGGCTATACTGAGCAACTTTTGTCGGAAACGTTTTCTCATCAGGTGACGCGTTTGCGAGTTATAGGGAATTTACAGAATTTTGATGAGGAAATGGGTGAAATAATTAGATTACGTAATGGGACGTTTTTGTGGCTTAATTGTTGGGTTTACAGAAAAATTGTTTAAGGGAAAATTGTAGAGTGGCCTGCGCGGAACAACTTTTGTCTGAAACGTTTTCTCATCAAGTGACGCATTTGCGAGTTATGGGGGATTTACTGAATTTTGTCAAAGAAAACGAACGGAACCTTTAATTTGCCGAATAAAATATTTTTGTGGTTTAATAGTTGGTTTTACAGAAAAATTGTTCAAGGGAAAGTTATAGGGCGGGTTATACTGAGCAATTTTTGTCTGAAACGTTTTCTCGTCAGGTGACGCGTTTGCGAGTTATGGGGGATTCACTGAATTTTGTTGGGGAAACGGATGAAATAATTAGATTACGTAATGGGATGTTTTTGTGGTTTAACTGTTGGTTTTACAGAAAAATTGTTTAAGGAAAAATTGTAGAGTGGCTTGCGCGGAACAACTTTTGTCTGAAACGTTTTCTCATCAAGTGACACATTTGCGAGTTATGGGGGATTTACTGAATTTTGTCAAAGAAAACGAACGGAACCTTTAATTTGCCGAATAAAATATTTTTGTGGTTTAATAGTTGGTTTTACAGAAAAAATGTTTAAAGGAAAGTTGTAAGGCGGATTGTACTGAGCAACTTTTGTCTGAAACGTTTTCTCGTTAGGTGACGCGTTTGCGAGTTATGGGGAATTTACTGAATTTTAATGAGGAAATGGGTGAAATAATTAGATTACGTAATGGAAAGTTTTTGTGGCTTAATTGTTGGTTTTACAGAAAAATTGTTTAAGAGAAAATTGTAGAGTGGCTTGTACTGAGCAACTTTTATCGGAAACGTTTTCTTATCAAGTAGCGCGTTTGCGAGTTATGGGGAATTTATTGAATTTTGTCAAAGGAAATGGACGAAACCTTTAATTTGCGGAATGGGACATTTTTGTGGCTTAATTGTTGGTTTTACAGAAAAATTGTTTAAGAGAAAATTGTAGAGTGGCTTGTACTGAGCAACTTTTATCGGAAACGTTTTCTTATCAAGTAGCGCGTTTGCGAGTTATGGGGAATTTATTGAATTTTGTCAAAGAAAACGAACGGAGCCTTTAATTTGCGGAATGGGATGTTTTTGTGGTTTAATAGTTGGTTTTACAGAAAAATTGTTTAAGGGAAAGTTGTAGGGCAGGCTGTACTGAGCAACTTTTGTCTGAAACGTTTTCTTGTCAGGTAACGCGTTTGCGAGTTATGGGGAATTTACAGAATTTTGTCAAAGAAAACGAACGGAACCTTTAATTTGCGGAATGAAATGTTTTTGTGGCTTAATAGTTGCTTTTACAGAAAAATTGTTTAAGGGAAAGTTGTAGAGTGGTTCACGCGGAGTAACTTTTGTTTGAAAGATTTTTTGATATGGTGACGCGTTTGCGAATTATGAAGGGGTTTAGTGGATTTTGTTAAGGAATCTGGTTGGATGTGGGTAGTTAATGTATTAATATGTTTTTGTGATTTAATAATAGGTTTTACAGCAAAATTGTTTAAGGGAAAATTATAGAGTGGTTCACGCGGAGTAACTTTTGTTTGAAAGATTTTTTGATATGGTGACGCGTTTGCGAATTATGGAGGGGTTTAGTGGATTTTGTTAAGAAATCTAGTTGAGTGTGGGTAGCCAATGTATTAATATATTTTTGTGATTTAATAATAAGTTTTACAGCAAAATTGTTTAAGGGAAAGTTGAAGGGTGATTTATACTGAGCAACTTTTATCTGAAAGGTTTTTTGCTCAGATGATTTATTTTCGAAATTTAGAGAAGTCATTACATTTTGCCCAAACAAAAAAACGGGGTCTGGGTAACAAATGTATTAATATGTTTTTCTGGTTTAACAGTAGATTTTAGAAGGAAATTGTTGAAGAGAAAATTGTAGGGCGACTAATGCTTAGTCATTTTTGTCTAAAACATTTTTTGCTAAAATGACGCGTTTTCGAAATATAGAGAGGTTATTGAATTCTGTAAAAGAAAAGGGACAAAATATGGGTAATTGACGTACTAATATTGCTTTTACTTTAAGAGTAAAATTTAATATTACTTTAATAGTAAGTTTGACAGGAAAATAACTTAGATGAAAGATGTAAAGTTACTTTTATTAGTTACTTTTATATATATATATTTAAAGTTACGTTTATCGAATTTTATTTTTAAATTTCTTTACTTCGTGTCTTATGGTTCATTTAAAAGAAAACTATTTAAATGATAGTTGCAGCGTGATTTATTTTGAACAGCTTTCATCCACAATATTTTATTCCAAACGACAGCATTCCCTAAATATATGCTTTTTTTTATATAATTAAATAGCGTTCCCTAAACATATGTTTTTTTATATAATTATATAGCGTCCCCTAAATAAATGCTTTTTTTTATATAATTAAATAACGTTCCCCAAATATATGACTTATTATATATAATTAAATAGCATTCCTTAAATATATGCTTTTCTCTCTATATATATATATATATATATGCATTTTTATATAATTACATAGCGTCCCCTATATATGTTTTCTCTCTCTCTCTCTCTCTCTCTCTCTCTCTTTTATATATATATATATATATATATATATATATATATATATAGAGAGAGAGAGAGAAATATATATATTTTTATATAATTAAATAGCGTCCCCTAAATATATGCTTTTTTTCATATAATTAAATAGCATTCCCTAAATATATGCATATATATATATATATATATATATATATATATATATATATATTTCTCTCTCTCCGTGTATATATATATATATATATGCTTTGTTATAATAAATTGCTTTTTTTCGGACAAAATTTGCAGTGCAGACAACTTTTGATTGAAAACATTTTCTTTCGCAAATGTTGCATATACATAACAATTGCTCGGCATTTTTCGTCGGGCACCCAAGTTCTGCACGAAATCCGTAAAATTCGAAAAGCACGCAATAATCTGCGCTTCGGCCAGCGAAAGAATAACAGCCGGCCGTGTCATTATCTTTTGCCAAAACACGCTTTTATCTGCGCACACGCCCCCCACGTCTGGCGATACAGACACACGCCGAACACACCCCCTTTCTGCGTAATTAATTCGTGCTCGATAAAAACTTTATTCTCGGACGCCCGCCAGTCGATAGCGCGGATATCGGACGTTTTTAATTCACACCCCGACGCGATGTTGAGCGATTTTTTTTGTTGAATGGGTAAGGAGCGGGAATCAAAACGATGTTGCAAGTGGGGATAAATTAAGATGATAATTCATGACCCAGCGTGTGGATCACGAAACTTTTCGCGTGACTCAACGTGTGGGTCATATAATGAATACGAAAATTGGACATTTTCTCGAAAATTTTCGTGACCCACACGCTGGGTCATGGGAAAATTTGTGACGCGTTTCGAACTTTATGATGTTAAGTAAAATTTTGTGACCCACACGGTGGGTCATGGGAACATTTTCGTGATCCACACGCTGAGTCATGGGAAAATTGTTGTGACCCACACGCTGAGTCATGGGAAAATTTTCGTGACCCACACGCTGAGTCATGGGAAAATTTGTGATGCGTTTCGAACTTTATGATGTTTAGTAACATTTTGTGACCCACACGGTGGGTCATGTGAACATTTTCGTGACCCACATGCTGAGTCATGCGAAAATTTTCGTGACCCACACGCTGGGTCATGGAAAAATTTTCGTGACCCAACGTGTGGGTCATGGGCAATTTTCGTATGAATCGTATGACCCACACGGTGGGTCATATGAAAATTTTCGTGACCCACATGCTGAATCATGCGAAAATTTTCGTGACCCACACGCTGGGTCATGACAATTTTGTGACGGGTTTCGAACTTTATGATGTTAAGTAAAATTTTATCAACCCAACGCTGTGGGAAAATTTTCGTGACCCACACGGGCTGAATCAATCGTATGCGATAAAAATTTTCGTGACCCACATGCTGAATCATGCGAACATTTTCTTGACCCACACGTTGAGTCATGAGAAAATTTGTGACGCGTTTCAAACTTTATGACGTTAAGTAAAATTTTGTGACCCACACGGTGGGTCATATGAAAATTTTCGTGACCCACACGCTGAGTCATGCGAAAATTTTCGTGACCCACATGCTGAGTCATGCGAAAATTTTCGGGACCCAACGTGTGGGTCATACGAAAATTTTCGTGACCCACACGCTGGGTCATTTTTTCGTGACCCACATGGGCAATTCTCGGTGGGTCATAGAAAAATTTTCGTGACCCATATGCTGAGTCATGCGAAAATTTTCGTGACCCACACGCTGAGTCATGGGGAAATTTGTGACGCGTTTTGAACTTTATGACGTTAAGTAAAATTTTGTGACCCATACGGTGGGTCATATGAAAATTTTCGTGACCCATATGCTGAGTCATGCGAAAATGTTCGTGACCCACACGTTGAGTCATGGGAAAATTTTTGACGTGTTTTGAACTTTATGACGTTAAGTAAAATATTGTAACCCACATGCTGAGTCATGGGAATATTTTCGTGACCGACACCATGGGTCATGGGAACATTTTTCATAATTTGTGACTCATATGCTGGGTCATGAGACATGTTTGAAATTTTGATGCATGTTCATTCACCACACGGTGGGTCATGAAACTTTTCCACATGACTCAACGTGTGAGTCACGAAACTTTTCACATGACCCAACGTGTGGGTCATGACAACTTTGTGACGCATTTCGAACTTTAGAATGCGGATTAAAATTTTGTGACCCACACGGTGGGTCACGGTAGAGGTTTTCGATGCATTTTAAAATTCAGGACGCATGTTTAAAGTTGATGACCCACACGGTGGGTCATGAAGTATTATCGCTATTGCTTGTCAAAATTTGGTGACTCATATGCTGGGTCATGAGACATGTTTAAAAGTTTGTGATGCATGTTCAAAATGCTGTGACCCACACGGTGGGTCATGAAACTTTTCCACATGACTCAGCGTGTGGGTCACGCAACTTTTCATTATGACCCAGCGTGTGGGTCATGACAAATTTTGTGACGCGTTTCGAACTTTACGGAAATTTTATGTTTCAAATTTGCTGACTCACACGTTGGGTCACGGGAAAAATCTCATAATAGGTTCAAAGCTTTATGACGTTTGTTGAAAATGTAATGACCCACACGCTGGGTCACGGTAAAAATTTCATGACGCATATTTCAAATTTGCTGACTCACACGTTGGGTCACGGGAAAAATATCATAATACGTTCAAAGCTTCCTGATGTTTGTTGAAAATGTAATGACCCACACGTTGGGTCACGGCAGATTTCATACGTTCAAATATGTGACTCACACGGTGGGTCATGACAAAAATCTCGTCACATATTCAAAACTTCAAAATGTTATGACCCACACGCTGGGTCACGGCAGAATTTCATACGTTCAAATTTGTGACTCACACGGTGGGTCATGACAAAAATCTGACATATTCAAAGTGTTATGACCCACACGTTGGGTCACGGCAGAATTTCATGCGTTCAAATTTGTGACTCACACGGTGGGTCATGACAAAAATCTCGTGACATATTCAAAACTTCAAAATGTTATGACCCACACGCTGGGTCACGGCAGAATTTCATACGTTCAAATTTATGACTCACACGGTGGGTCATGACAAAAATCTCGTCACATATATTCAAAACTTCAAAATGTTATGACCCACACGCTGGGTCACGGCAGAATTTCATACGTTCAAATTTGTGACTCACACGGTGGGTCATGACAAAAATCTCGTGACATATTCAACACGTCAAAATATTATGACCCACACGTTGGGTCACGGCAGCATTTCATACGTACAAATTTGTGACTCACACGGTGGGTCATGACAAAAATCTCGTGACATATTCAAAACTTCAAAATGTTATGACCCACACGCTGGGTCACGGCAGAATTTCATACGTTCAAATTTGTGACTCACACGGTGGGTCATGACAAAAATCTCGTGACATATTCAAAACTTCAAAATGTTATGACCCACACGCTGGGTCACGGCAGAATTTCATTCGTTCAAATTTGTGACTCACACGGTGGGTCATGACAAAAATCTCGTCACATATTCAAAACTCCAAAATGTTATGACCCACACGCTGGGTCACGGCAGAATTTCATACGTTCAAATTTGTGACTCACACGGTGGGTCATGACAAAAATCTTGTGACATATTCAAAACTTCAAAATGTTATGACCCATACGCTGGGTCACGGCAGAATTTCATACGTAAAAATTTGTGACTCACACGGTGGGTCATGACAAAAATCTCGTGACATATTCAAAACTTCAAAATGTTATGACCCACACGTTGGGTCACAGTAGAATTTCATACTTTCAAATTTGTGACTCACACGGTGGGTCATGACAAAAATCTCGTCACATATTCAAAACTTCAAAATGTTATGACCCACACGTTGGGTCTCGGCAGAATTTCATACATTCAAATTTGTGACTCACACGGTGGGTCATGATAAAAATCTCGTCACATATTCAAAACTTCAAAATATTATGACCCACACGCTGGGTCACGGCAGAATTTCATTCGTACAAATTTGTGACTCACACGGTGGGTCATGACAAAAATCTCGTCACATATTCAAAACTTTAAAATGTTATGACCCACACGTTGGGTCACGGCTGAATTTCATACGTACAAATTTGTGAGTCACACGGTGGGTCATGACAAAAATCTCGTCACATATTCAAAACTTCAAAATGTTATGACCCACACGCTGGGTCACGGCAGAATTTCATACGTACAAATTTGTGACTCACACGGTGGGTCATGACAAAAATCTGGTGCATTTTCAAAACTTCAAAATGTTATGACCCACACGCTGGGTCACGGCAGAATTTCATTTGTTCAAATTTGTGACTCACACGGTGGGTCATGACAAAAATCTCGTGACATATTTTAAAACTTCAAAATGTTATGACCCACACGTTGGGTCACGGCAGAAAAAAATGTCATTCACGGTGGGTTGACAAAACTGTGACATATTCAAAACTTTTGTTATTACGCACACGGTGGGTCGTAATTGGCAAAAATGTTGGTCGAGGACGTCCGAGCATGGGAAAAATCTGTCACATATTCAAAACTTCAAAATGTTATGACCCATCGTTGGGTCGACGACAATTTCGTACGTTCAAATCAACAACGGTAATCTGACAAAAACGGTAAAAAAAATGGTATGACCCACACGTTGGGTCACGATAAACGTTAAACACACGGTTAAAAAATCTAACATATCTTGTCATGACAAACATTTTGTTCACGGTATTAATTTATTTCATAATTTGATTGTATTTTTTGACAATAAACGAATGACGTTAAAAATTAAGAATATTGTTTTCGAAGCAATAAAAATTATTTATGTTGTCATTTTGCTTTACGCGGACGTAATTGATTTTGATAAACAGTAATGACGTTAAAAATTAAAATATTTTTTTGGTAATAATTTATTTTTGTAATCTGCAGCGAACGTTGAAAAAAAAACAAATGTGCTGATTTCGATAAACGTTAAAAACGACATTAAAAATTAAAATATCTTCTTCAGATATTTTTTGTGGTAATCATTTATTTATGTTTTATTTCGCTTACGTTATAATATTTGTATTCGGTGATAATTCGTGTAATTTTATTGACATTCTAATATTATATAAATTTTGAAAAAGGAAGATGTCGTCAGAAATATATATTTTCGGCAAATATTTGTTTTTTGGTCATACTTTATTTAAATTTTATCTATATTATATATATATATATATATATATATATATATATATTTTATATTTTACGTTGACAATTTGCTGCGATTGGTGAAGAACAAAAATAATCATTTTTATAAACTGGTATGACGTCACAAAGATATATCATGTATCCAATAGTGATGAGGAAAATTAAATTTAGGTTGTTAAAATAAAAATACACATAGTTATGATAAAAAAAATAATCAAATTAAGTGAAAATAATAATATAAATAAAATATTTCAGTCTCGTTTTATGTTATCCACATAGATTATAGATTGCAAATAAATCTGCTGTTTATAAAATAATATTTTTGTAAATTTATAATAATAATAAAATTACAATGTACAACAATGTGTTATTATATAGTAGCAAAATTCTTTAGCAAAATACCCTTTTACCTTTTAAATACCGTTTAGTTTCGTTATGTTTTACGAAATAATATTTTTATAAATTTTATAATAAAATTACAATGTACAACAATGTGTTATTACATTATAGCAAATTGTTTTAGCAAAATACTTTCTCCTGAACACCAAATTGCATGTATATTTAAAATAAAAAATGGTTATGATAACAAAAATAATCTACTTAAATGAAAATATAAAATTAAAGTAATAAAAATGAAATTAATAAAAATGAAAATAGAAAAATAAAAATAATAATGGAGTCGCTTATATGGATTGCAAATAAAACTGTTGTTTACGAAATAATATTTTTATAAATTTTAGTATGAAATTAAAATGTGTTTCTATATAGTAGCAAAATGCCTCAATCGAATTAAATGAAAATATAAAAATTTAAATAACAAAAATGAAAAAATAAAAACAAATATAATGCAAAGTAAAAATAAATATGTAAATAAAATAATTTAGTTCCGTTTTATGTTATGCATATGATTGCAAATAAATCTGTTGTTTACGAAATAATATTTTTATACATTTTATAATAAAATGACAATGTGTTATTATGTAGCAGCAAAATGCTTCAACAAAATATAATACTTTTTGCCGAATACCAAGTTGCATGTATATTTGAAATAAAAAGTAGTTATAACAAAAATAATCAAATTAAATAAAAATATAAAAATAAAAATAAATAAATAACAATAAGTAAAAATAATATAAAAAGAAGTTTCGTTATTATTATATATTTTTCAATAAATCAATATATTATATAGTATATATATAATAATAGCCAGATTTTGTGTAAAATCGAAATAATAGTCAGATTTTGCATAAAATCGAAATCATAGTCAAATTTTGCGTAAAATTACCGGTCAACAATGTGTTATTATGTATTAAAATAATTATTATTATTATATATTTGAAATAATATATTATATATATAATAAAAAATAATAATAATATATACATAACATATAAAAAATAATAGTAATAATATATATGTGTAATAAAAAATATATATATACATTATTAGTTATTGCATATATTTGAAATAAAACAAAAATTGAATATTTTGCAACATTCAAAACAATATTTTCTCGATATTTTCAGTGAATAAAAATCGTGAAAGAACGTAATTAAAAGTAACCGAACAAAACAACGGGATCCTCGAAATAAAATTCGCGAGCGGCACGTCGAGTAATTAGCGCAAGTTCGCATAATTGCTGTTTATTCGAGTGTTATCAACGACCTTTGTCGGATATCGCCGAGTGGCGTGCATTTCTCTGACATATCGCTCTTCTTGTCGCATTTCAATGCAGGCTCATAGAAAAAATACCCTAATCACCTCGTGGCTTTGTTGACGATAAGAAACAGAAATAGAGTAAGAAGCCTCTTCGCGTATTGGGGCGACACTGTAATATAATAATCAATAAATGGGTACGTAGTATAGTCATTGTGGAATTCAGGCATAAATAAAAGTTGGGGGATTTGTTTCATATTTTGGGAGATTAAAGTGGAGGCGGAGTGATTCAGAAAAATCGAAACCGCACCTCAAAATTCGCAATACTTCCCGAGATATCGTCAAAAATATATTGAATATGTGAATTGCTCCCAAAATGGCGTCGAAAAATGAAATTTCACAGATCGGTTTTATATTGTACGAAATCAAAGTGGAGGTAAAGTGAGTCGAAAAAATCGAAACCGCACCTCAAAATTCGCAATATTTCCAGAGATATCGTCAAAAATATATTTGATATTAGGTGAAGCTCCCAAAATGGCGTCAAAAATTAAAGTATACAGATCGGTTTTATATTTTATGAGATCGAAGTGGAGGCAAAATGACTCGGAAAAATCGAAACCGCACCTCAAAATTCGCAATACTTCCTGAGATATCGTCAAAAATATATTTGATATTATGTGAAATGCTGCCAAAATGGCGTCGAAAATTAAAGTTCACAGATCGGTTTTATATTTTGGGAGATCAAAGTGGATGCAAAGTGACTCAGAAAAATCGAAACCGCACCTCAAAATTCGCAATACTTCCCAAGATACATCCAAAAATACATTCGCAAATTAAGGGGACATTCTACTTTCTCATCGAAAAATTTTATTGATTTTCAGTAATTTTTTTTCTTATCGAAAATAGAAGCGCAGCAATTTGAAACTTTCACATTGTATCATATCGACCTTTATTTATACAAAAATATTTTTTTTTGTTTTTTAAAAATATTTTTGATATAAAGATTGCTGGAGCACCTCCAAAAAAAGTTCATAGACTGGCGTGCGTTTATATTTTGGGATAATCAGAAAAAAAAAACAGAACAGGAATCTTAATTTACATACTAACCACTATCGCATGAAGCACGGAGAAAGAGTTTGCATAAAAACTTTCGAAATGACTGACTTTCCAAAATTAGGTTCACAAAACTGGCATTTTTCCGTCTTTTTACGATGGAAAAAAATGAGAAAATATTGATTAATTAACACACCCGTGGTTCATACGATAGGCATAAGTATGTAGAATAATATATTCAAATCTCGGACTGATTGATCGAATAGTTTTTTTGGAATCGTGCACGCCAGTTGAAAGAATATAGTACTGAGAAAAACGCATTTAAAGTTTTGCATATCGAATTTTTGTAAGTAAAAGATTCTTACGTAGTAAATTGTAATATACAATAATTCATAGCCGGATCAATGTTTACATGCAGATCAGCATTTTCTTTTAATTTTTCTGCCGACGTACTTACATGTAAAATTCACTTGTATGATTTCCAATAAACTTTCTTTCTCGCAAACGACAGGGTCTAAACGAATAAATTTACTTTGTTTTCGATCCATATTAAAACGATACGTCTCCTTTGAAAACTGTTTGAATACTGAATGTATGTTCAGAAAGCAATAAACATAATAGACATCGTCAAGGTCAAGGGTAAGATGGTATTTAGATGATATTTTGGTGCGCGGAACACACTCCTTCGTAATGTTTACCAATGCAATTATACATTTGAGTCTCTTTTTTTTAAATCGTTTCCAGAATTAGATAATTTCTTAGAATAAATAAAGATCGCCTAAAGAGAAAAACCCTTTATCTGCGCGATTTTTTTAGATGCTCAACTTAGAACTTTTTTTTTTTTCGAATTTATCGCTGCAAATTTAAACATTTTCATTGCATTATATACTTTCTTTATAAGGCAATAAAAAAAATAACGATTTTTTTTATCTAACTATTTTTGAAATAAATGTTCATAAATTTTCAAAAAATCGAAAAAAATTCTTTGTCTTACATGATACATAGAGTTAAAAATAAGTGCAATTTGTCTTATAGGCAAAAATATTTTTTAAAGTGGTTTTATAAAGTACATGTTTACCGATTGCTAAAACTTCTAGGACATAATACCAATCGAAATCCAGATACGATCGAAAAAAAAACGAAATTTTGGCAACTCTTTAGCATAAATTTTCGACGGAAAAAGTCGCAACACGCGAATTGCCCGGTCGGCATAAATATTGCGTCTTCTATTTTTAACGATCGATTTGAAAGCATAATGGCAATGATGCAGGTGTTACAATTGACTATGGGTCGTAATTGTTACAATTTCTTCTTCGCCGCATCAAGTTTTCCAGGAAAGAGAAAGAGGAAGAAAATATTAATGTAGAAGAACACTTATATGGTGCAGGCATTGCAGAATAATCGTAAATATGGCAAAACTAGTAAAATAATATAAAACAATGTTACTCAATATTTTAAATGCGTTTTTCTCGAAACTACGTTTTTTAAATTGGCTTGCAGCATACACAGTAAACAAATTTTGATGGTGTCAAATATTACGATTTTTTTTCATAATGATGCATCAATTAAAATTTAACATCATTAATTTTAATGAAATTTTCATTATGATGCATCAATTTCAATTCTTCATTATAATGCACCAATTAAAATTTAACTTCATCAATTTTAATGATGTCAAGTACTAACATTTTTCAAATTTTCCCCATGACGCATACGGTGCGTCATCAATTTCGATGCTGTCAAATATTACAATTTTCAAATTTTCATAATGATGGATCAATTAAAATTTAACATCATCAATTTTAATAATATTTTCATTATGATGCATCAATTTTAATTCTTCATTATAATGCACCAATTAAAATTTAACTTCATCAATTTTAATGATGTCAAGTATTACAATTTTTCAAATTTTCCTCATGACGCATACGGTGCGTCATCAATTTTGATGCTGTCAAATATTACAATTTTCAAATTTTCATAATGATGGATCAATTAAAATTTAACATCATCAATTTTAATGAAATTTTCATTATTGTCATTTCAAAAATTCAAAGTGACTCTAAAAAGACCCAGAAAAATGCAAATCGCACCCGAAAATTTGCAAGCGTCCCCAAGTTACATGAAAAAATCTGCGAAATATTAAGAACACAAGAATTGTCTCGTGATAATGTCTATTCTTCAGAAACCGAAGGCAGAGCTGTAAAAAAGCAGCGATCCACGATTCAACTGGTGTTTTAACCGGAAGGATGTTTGAGCAGATCGTTGACCGGAAGTCGACCGCGACATATCTCGTCGCGTAATGTAATAAAACCGTCATATCGATATCTCGCAACCTTCTCTGACACATTTCAGGCGCGTAACGAAATTATAAAGAATTTCCGTTTAATCGCTCGCTTCCCACGACTCGAATATTAAATTATCGTATAATAAATAAAATGGATGATAAGATTTAAAAATCTATTTTACTTATTACACAATAATATAATATAATATATAATAAATATCAAGCATATTATTATATAAATATTAACTAAAATTTATAATATAAAATAAATATTACTGACATAATATTTAATAAATGTATAATATTAAATTACCATATAATAAATGAAATAAATTATTACATTTTATGATGTATTTTACTTATTACAAAATAATTTAATATCATATAAATATTGAACAATAACTATATTAGTTTATATTAAATAAATATAATCCAAAATTATAATGTAATTACCGATTAAATTACATTATTAATATAACAGTCAATAATTTAATGTTATATAAATATAAAATAAATGTATAAACAATAAATATTAACGATGTAATATTTAATAATAATGTAATATTAACATTTAATGTTAATATTATATAAGTACAAAGTAAAGATAAAATATATAATAAATATTAACCATATTATTATACACATATACACTAAAATGTATAATATAAAATAAATATTACTGATATAACATTTAAGAATAATTTAATATTATTTTTATATAATATTATATTATTATTAAATATTATTTCTATTATTATTATTAATATTTAATAAATACATAATATTAAATTATCAAATAATAAAAGAAATAAATGATTAGATTTTGTAATCTATTTTACTTATCACACAATAATTTAATATTAATATTAATATATTATTAATATTTCATAAACGTATAATATTAAATTATCATATAATAAATAAAATAAATGATTACATTTTATAATCTATTCTATTTATTATACAAATGTATATTAAAACTATAGTATAAAATAAATATTACTGGTATAATATTATATTATTATAAATATTATTTCCATTATTATTATTAATATTTAATAAATATATAATATTAAATTATCTTATAATAAATGAAATAAACTATTACATTTTAAAATCTGTTTCACTTATTATGCAAAATTTAATATAACATAAATTTAAAATAAAAGTATAATATACAATAAATATTAATCTTGTTATTAAACAAATATAAACTAAATTTATTTTACCTATTATACAATAATGTAATATTATATAAGTATAAAATAAAAATATATTATGTAATAAATATTCACCATATTATTATGCAAGTCTAAACTAAAGTTATAATATAAAATAAACATTACCGACGTGATATTCAATAATAATTTAATATTAACATTAATATATTATTATTATTATTTAATAAATACATAAAATGATATAAATGATTACTTTTCAAAAAATTAAATTTACTTATTAGACAATAATTTAATATTAACATTAACATATTATTATATAATAATTAAAACAGATTATAAAATATAGTAATTTGTTTAATTTACTGTATGATCATTTAATTTTATACATTTACGAAATATTAATAATATGTTAATATTAATATTATGTCATTATTAAATGTCACATCGTTAATATTTATTGCATTATATTTTTATTTTACATTTATATAATATTAAATTATTATATAACAAATAAAATAGATTATAAAATACAATATTTTTTTTTACTTATTATATGATATTTTAATATTATATATTTATTAAGTATTAAGATGAAACATTAATAATATGTTAATGTTAATATTAAATTATTATTTTGTTGAAAATCATATTTTTTATTAGTTTTTTAAAAATGGTTTTTAATTAGTTTATTTATTATATTTATATTTATGAAATTATTATTTATTTTACCTGTAAATTATTATTTATTATACCTGTATAATAATATGGTTAATATTTATTTTTATCATACAATAAGTAAAATAAGTTACTAAATTTCGTAATCCATTTTATTTACTATATAATAATTTCATATCATATAAGTATAATATAAAAATATAATACGATAAATATTAACGATGTAATATTTAATAATAAAAATATAATATATAATAAATATTAAACATATCATTATACAAGTGTAAATTAATATTATAATATAAAATAAACGTTACCGATGTAATATTTAATAATAATTTAATATTAATATTAATATATTATTGATATTACATATTAATGTTAAATAAACATATAATATTAAATTATCATGAGATATAATAATTTATTTATATAGTTATTTATTATATAATAAAATTTATTATGTTATATAATAATAAATATACACATAAATAAATATATAATATTAAATCATAAAATGAGCGTAATAAAATAAGTATTATAAACATTTTTTTACTTATTTTCTTATTTATTGATACTTTTTTACTTATTATACTTATTATATGATTTTTTACTTATTATGTGATATTTTAATATTACACATTTATTAATTATTAAGATAAAACATTAATAATATGTTAATGTTAATATGAAATTATTAGTTTTTTAAAAATTGTTTTCAATTTTCTATTTATTATATTTATATTTATTAAATTATTATTTATTATACTTGTATAATAATATTCATATTATATAAAATAAATTAAAAATAATTAAAATATATTTAATATAATAATTTCATATTATATAAGTATAATATAAAAATATAATACAATAAATATTAAAAATGTAATATTTAATAATAATTGAATATTAATATTAGTATATTATTGATATTACATATTAATGTTAAATAAAGATATAATATTAAATTATCATGAGATATAATAATTTATTTATATATTTATTTATTATGTTATATAAGAATAAATATACACATAAATAAATATATAATATTAAATCATAAAATAAGCGATATAAAATAAGTATTATAAAAATGTATTCTTAATGCGCAGAAACTTCGGAAAAGGATATTGTTATTAATATCACATTATTTTCCACTTTAAAATTTATAAATAAAAGTTTCTTATCTACTTATTTACGCTTTTATCTACTTATTTAGTTCTTAAAAGTTTTTTATCTACTTATTTAGTTATTTAGGTGCTTATTGCAAACGCGTTGTTTAATTGTTGTGAATGAGTGCGTTGCGACATGCCGTATATATGAATGACTGTGCACGTAACTACTCGTAAAGCGTCAATAATGAATGAAACTCGCATAATCCCACGTCACGTTTCTCACGCGCAACTGACAGGCGAGTCATTTTTATTGTGCTTTCAGTCTGCACCAACTTCTTCTCCGCGAAATTCATTCACGCCAATTTTCAACACTTTTCTTAAAAAAAAAAATAATAATAATTTTTTATTTCCATAATGAATGCTAATCAGAGGTGAAAATTAATTTTTCTTCAGATATTTCATTTATTCTGCTTTTTGACGGTCAATTTTCTTATTTTGATATTAAACGATACTCAGAGGTAAAGAGTAATTTTTTTCCATAAATTTTATTTATATTGCTTTTTCGACGGTCAATTGCCTTATTTTGATAATAAACGATAGTTAAAAGTAAAAAGTAATTTTTTTCCATAAATTACATTCACGCGAACTTTCGATGGTCAACTTTAAAAAAAAAAATAATAATAATAATTTTCTTATTTTTATAATGAATGATAATAAGGTAAAAATTTATTTTTCTCCGAAAATTTCATTTACACTGCGTTTTCGACGGTCAACACTTTTTTTTCAAACAAAAAAATAATTTTCTTATTTTTGATAATGAATTATACTCAGAGAAAAATCAATTTTTGTCATTATATTATTATTTTTATTATTATTATTTTTGTGAATATAAATCTTTTTTGATAATAAACGATACGCGAATTTTCAACGGTCAATTTTTTTAACAAAAATAATTTATTTATATTGAATTTTCACATTAAAATCAATTTTTCTGCCTTATTTTGATTTACTGATTTTCGACGCAAAAATCATTTTTTTTCCATAAATTTCATTATTTTGATAATGAATGATTGTGAAGGGTCAACACTTAAAAAAAAAAACAATTAAATCAATAATAATTTTATATATATAATAATGATAATAATTCAAAATGTATTTTTCTCCGAAAATTTAATTTACACTGTACGTTTGACCGTTAATATTTTATATATTTTCATAATAATGACATTTATATTAAAAAAGTAAATTTTATACCCCTTAAATTTCAGTCATTTTTTATTTAAATCATTATATATATCATATAACATTTATATTAAAAAAGTATACTTATTACACTAGTTTACGCAATCGTCATTCTATAAACCACCTAGTTAAAATTAATTTTTCTCCATAATATACGTATCATATATACATTTTTTTTATGTACACTTTTTTTATAAAAACGTTCTTATTAAAAAATACATATTATATCAAAATCGTAATTTTTAAACCCGTAGTTAAATCATAAAAACCAATAATTCCACATACTTTCGCCGATTCAATATATAGATATTATTTTATACATATGTACATATATACACATTTTTTTTTATACTATATCACAATTTAACACTTTAACACTTTAATGTTTACAAAATAATGTAATTAATTAAATTGTAGAATCTAGTAAATTCATATATATAATCAATTAGGTAATTCATGAAATAGCCAGTTTTTTTTTATCAAATAACTCAATTGTACGATTCAACGATATATATATACACATGTACTTATACTATGTGTGTATATATATATATATATATATATTAAAAAAATATACTTCTTATACTAGTTAAAGCAATCGTCAATATTTTTTATATATTGTTGTCACGTACAATAACATTTATATTTAAAAAATAAACTCATTATACTAGTTTAAGCAATTGTCAATATTTTTTATATATTGTTGTCATGTACAATAACATTTATATTTAAAAAATATACTCATTATACTAGTTTAAGCAATTATCAATATTTTTTATATATTGTTTTCGTGTACAATAACATTTATATTTAAAAAATATACTTATTGTACTAGTTTAAGCAATTGTCAATATTTTTTATATATTGTTGTCATGTACAATAACATTTATATTTAAAGAATATACTTATTGTACTAGTTTAAACAATCGTAATTATTTTTGTACATTGTTGTCACGTACAATAACATTTATATTTAAAAAATATACTCATTATATTAGTTTAAGCAATCGTCAATATTTTTTATATATTGTTGTCATGTACAATAACATTTATATTTAAAAAAATATACTTATTACACTAGTTTAAGCAATCGTCATTATTTTTTATTTATTGTTGTCATGTATTATACAATAACATTTATATTAAAAGAATATACTTATTATACTAGTTTAAGCAATTGTCAACATTTTTTATATATTGTTGTCATGTACAATAACATTTATATTTAAAAAATATACTTATTATACTAGTTTAAGCAATCGTCATTATTTTTTATATATTGTTGTCACGTACAATAACATTTATATTTAAAAAATATACTTATTACACTAGTTGAAGCAATCGTCATTATTGTTTATATATAGTTGTCATGTACAATAACATTTATATTTAAAAATATATTTATTACACTAATTTAAGCAATCGTAATTCCATAAACCCTTAGTTAAACCATAAAATTCAATAATTCCCCATACTTTCACCGATTCAATTAGCGAACTGTCAAAATACCCAGTTATTCGATCAAATAATTCAATTCTACGCTTGAACGGTAACATATATATATGTATATATATAATGTTTTATGTATTGTTGTTATACATAATAATATTTATGTTAAAAAATATACTTATTACACTAACTTAGACAATCGTCATTCCATAAAACACCTAATTAAATCATAAAATTCATAGTACATTTAAATCGTAAAATTCAATCATAAGATTCAAGTACCAGTAATATATATATATATATATATAGAACGGTACATATATATATATATTCTATGTATGTATACATATTCCATAAGATCCCTTGTTAAACCCTAAAAATTCAATAATTCCCCATATTTTCACCGATTCAATTAGAAATACATAGTTATTCGACCAAATAAATCAATAGTACAGTTGAACGGTAACATATATATATATGTACATATATATTGTTTTATGTACTGTTGTTATATATAGTAATATTCATCTTAAAAAATATACTTTTTATTTCTTTACTTAGACAATCGTCATTCCATAAACCCCTAATTAAACACTAAAATCCAATAATTCCCCATACTTCCACCGATTCAATTGATCTAACTCTGAAAATACCCAGTTATTCAATCAAATAATTCAATTCTACGCTTGAACGATAACAAATATATATATATATATATATATTATTTTTTATATATTATTGTCATGTATCATAACATTTATATTAAAAACTGTACTTGTTATACTAGCTTAGGCAAACGTCATTTCATAAAACACCTAGTTAAACCCTAAATCCAGTAATTCCCCATACTTCCACCGATTCAATTGATCTAACTCTCAAAATACCCAGTTATTTGACCAAATAACTCAATCGTACGGTCGAACGGCAATAAACACAGTCGCAAGCCGTCAGATGTTTAACCTGTCGACTTTGGCGTCTATCTTCGATAAGAAAGTGCGTCTTTCGACGTCGAGATAAGGTCGAACGGGAGTCCCAGATGTTTTACACACACGCATATATACAGATATACACACACCCACGCCTGGCGAGCGAACCGCGAGAAATCGATACCGGCACACTCGCCTTTCTCGGCCGTTTGCCCGATAAAATGCAGAATCAGGAACACCGGGCCACGGAACGCATGGATACGGGTCAACGTCGGTCAGCGTGGGTCGACGTGGGTCAACGTGGGTCAACGTCGGTCGACGTGGGTCAGCGTAGGTCAACATCAGACGACGTCGGTCGACGTGGGTCAACGTGGGTCAACGTGGGTCGACGTGGGTCAACGTCGGTCAGCGTCGATCGACGTAGATCAACATCAGCCGACGTGGGTCAGCGTGGAGTGAATTTTCATGATACGATTTGCATTTTTGGGAATTTTTTTGGCATTTTGTGGTTGATGCGGATTTAATGGTGTTTTTCTAGAAAATTTATATGGGAAATTGTCGAAATTGTTAAACTTTGTATAGGAAAATACATATGTGTGTGCTTTTTTTTAGCGTTTTGTGGTTGATGCGGATATAATGGTATTTTTGTAGAAAATTTATATGGGAAATTATTGGAATTGTTGAAATTTGTATGGGATATTGTCGAAATTGCCGAAATTCGTATGGGAAAATACGTATGAGTGTTTATTTTGCAAAATTTTCAGTGATTTCGTGCAATTGCAAATGCATTTCATGCAACTTTTTTGTTTTTTTCATTTTATGGTTGATGCGGATTTTACGATGTTTATGTAGAAAATTTATGTGGGAAATTGTTGGAATTGTTGAAATTTATATGGAAAATTGTCGAAATTGTTGAAATTTATACGGGATATTATCGAAATTATTGAAATTTGTATAGGAAAATGCGCATATATGTTTTTTTGGCGTTTTATGGTTGATGCGGTATTTTTGTAGAGCAAAATTCATATGGAAAAATACGTATGTATGGTTTGCAAAATTTTCAGATTTTGTGCAATTGCATATGCATTTTTTTTTTGCTTTTTTTGGCATTTTATGTTTGATACAGATTTAATGGTGTTTTTATAGAAAATTGATATAAGAAATTGTCGAAATTGTTGACATTTGTAATTTAAAAAATACGTATGTATGGTTTGTGAAATTGTCAGTACTTTCGTGCAAATTTATTTTTATGTTACGAATAAATTTTGATGGGATTTTTCTTTTTATTTGGCATTGTATGGTTGATGCGGATTTAACGCTATTTTTATTTGGCAAAATTGCTTCAAGAAGTTTGTGTGATTTTTATTCTTTTAGCATTTTATTGTTGATATGGATTTAATGGTATTCTTGTAGAACGAAATTTCTATGGAAAAATACGTATGTGTTGGTTTTTTTTGGTGTTTATGGTTAATGCGGATTTAGTGGTATTTTCATATAGCGACATTTATATGCAAAATACGTATATGTGGACTTTTTTGGCATTAACGTAGATTTAATGATGTTTCTGTAGAAAATTTATATGGGGAAACTGTCGAAATTGTTGAAGTTTATATAGGAAAATACTTATGTGTGGGTTAGTTTTATAATTTATGTTATTTTAATATTACTTCTCTTCCATACGATTCATATATATATATATATAATCACGGAAAATCATACGAATTACACGAAGATAATTGTTATATTATATATATATATATATTTTTTTTTTTTATGATTTTCGGTGATTTTAAACCGTCCGTCAATAATCAAATATACAATATAAAGTCAATAAACAAAAATAAACACGTGGCATGACACTTTGACCGTGACCCACCGTATGGGTCACAAAATTTTGACCATCCCTGTGGCATTATATTCTTACTGTAACTCACCATATGATTCATACAATTTCAACCATGCGTCATAAAGATTTAAGTACGTAACAAGATATTTGTACCATGACTCAGCACGTGGGTCATGAAACTTTGACAATGCATTATAAAGCTTTATGTGACATTTTTCCCGTGACCCACCGTGTGGGTCATGCAATTTTAACCGTCCTCCAACGAAATTTTCTCATGACCCACCGTGTGGGTCATGCAATTTTGACCAACCTTCATCAAAATTTTACCGTGGCCCACCGTGTGGGTCATGTAATTTTGACCGGCCTTCATCAAAATTTTACCGTGACCCACCGTGTGGGTCATGCAATTTTGACCGACTGTCTTCGAATGTTTACCACGACCCACCGTGTGGGTCATGCGATTTTGACCGATACTATCATCGAATTTTTCTCATGACCCACCGTGTGGGTCATGCAATTTTGACCGACTTTCATCGAAATTTTTATCATGACCCACCGTGTGGGTCATGCAATTTTGACAGACCTTCATCGAATTTTTACCGTGACCCACCGTGTGGGTCATGCAATTTTGACCGACTTTCATCAACATTTTTATCATGACCCACCGTGTGGGTCATACAATTTTGACTGACTTTCATCGAATTTTTACCGTGACCCACCGTGTGGGTCATGCAATTTTTACCGACCCTGTCATCGAAATTTTACCGTGACCCACCGTGTGGGTCATGCAATTTTGACCGACCTCCATCGAAATTTTTATCATAACCCACCGTGTGGGTCATGCAATTTTGACCGACTCCCAACAAAATTTTCTTATGACCCACCGTGTGGGTCATGCAATTTTGACCGACTCCCAACAAAATTTTCTTATGACCCACCGTGTGGGTCATGCAATTTTGACTGACTCATCGAAATTTTATCATGACCCACCGTGTGGGTCACACCATTTTTACACTCCACGCCTTCTAAACAAGTCCCACAATAGATTGCCATAATTACTACAAAAATTCGCCGACGTTCTTGCGAAAGGTTTGACGTGTCGAATTACTCGATATTCGCGCACATAGAAGTCTTCGCATCCTTGACACGTCTGGGGTTCAACTTCTTCAGGCATCGCACGAGTAATGCAACGTGCATGTGCCGGCTCAATGTCAATTCTGCTTATCAGACACAAATACATGCATATACGTGATTCACTTTCGATATGTAAAAAGGTGGAATATGAGTTTGAGGAAAATAATGGACTGTGCAGTAGTGACAGTAGGATGTTGCAAATGTGTGGAATAAAGTAAGTGTATGTGGATGTAGTGTGCTATATATTAGAGAGAAATAGGTATGAGGTAAAGAAAGTATGAGTATGTGTGGAATATGTGGTGGCAAAAGTGATACTAATGTGTTATAGATATTGGAATAATGTGTTATATATATATATATATATATATGATATTTGACTAATGCGTTATGGATATTGGAATAAAAAGTAACATAACAAAACAAAATATTGTACTGTGATGAAATATATATGAGTATATATGGAATACGTGAGACTATTAGTAATATTTATAGTGTCGCTACTGTATTCTAGATATATACAATGAAAAGTAGGATGAGAAAACAAATATTTTTGACGGTGAGTGGAATATGAGAGCAGCAACACAAGCGTGTATTTTAATACAAGACCAGAATACTTCCCTTCTCTGCTAAAAACCTTTCCAGCCATATATATTTTGACACTTTTCCATTTCTACACTATCCAACCGCATTCATCCTCATATTGACAGCTTACGCAACGCAGCAATATAAAGATGACTCAATACAACAGCGAACCTCTTACAGTCTGCCAACAAACTTTTCCTTCTACCACTTTCCATTTCTCCACCATCCTCTGCCTCCATCCCTATACTCACAACTTGTAAAACGTGACAGCGCAAAATTGTATTTCAACACAAGACTAGAATACTTCAATCCTCAACCAAAGAAATTTCTCTTCCCATTCACCTTCCGCCACCCTCAATTTCTTCACCATCCCCTTCTTCCATCCACACACCCACAGATTACGCAACATAACAGTGCAAAAATGACTTTCAATAGAAGAGCAAAACACTTGTGTTCTTCACCAAATAACATTCCCTCCGCATTTACATTTTAACAACTTTCAGTTTCTCCAATATATATCCACAGCTTGCACAATGCAGCAGGGCAAAAGTGTATTTTGATATAAAACAAGAAGACGTGTGTTCGCCAACGAATAACTTTCCCTCCCATTTACCTTTTGCGAACTTTAAATTTGTGTACTAAATACTCAAGTGTATTTTAACACAAGACCAGAATACTTGCGTTCTACATCAAGTAACTTTCCCTCCCGTTTACCTTTTGACGCTTTACTATTTTTCCACCATCCTCCACCCTATCTCTATATTCACAACTTGTACAACGCAGTAGCTCACATTTTCTGCCAACACCTTTCCCTCCCCATTTACCTTTTACAAACTTTAAATTTGTTCACCATTTACATATCGTCAGCTTACGCAACACACCACTGCAAAAATGACTTCCAATACAAGAGCGAAACACTGGCATTCTCGACCAAATAACTTCCCCTTCCCATTTACCTTTTAGGAACTTTAAATTTGTCTACTTCTTACATTCTTCGCTAACAACTTTCCCATCTCGCCACCTTCTACGTTTCCACCATCCTCACGTTCCATCCACATACCCAAAACTAACGCAACGTAACAGTGCAAAAATAACTTTTAACACAAGAGCGAAATTCTTGCATTCTTTAACCCTTTGCACTCCTAACCATTCTGGTCGTTAGCTACTCATATTATTTAGTATAGTTTTGGAACCAGTTAACGTATTATAATGATATTTTACATACATATGACTTACATGAATTGGTCGACATCAAGAAATATATATTTGCAAACATATCAATAATTTATTTTTTATTATTTTGTATAGTGTAACAAACTTTAAACTCCCCACTATGCATTACAGGCTGATTTATGCACGGTTGACAATAATAAGTCGTTTGACGCCTGCCACTAGGTGTTTCTTTGTCAGAACAAACAATGCAATCCTGTTTTCTTTATCCCATATCGATTTTATAGCCTATGAAGATTAAAATCTTGTAGGGCCGGTGGTTAGTGCGTCGTAACAAAACCCACTGATATTTTTTTATATGGCTTAGTAATTTTACTATGTTTTGATTTTATTTTTTGTGACATTTCAAGGGAAAACTTCAGACAAACATGCGCGTCTCAAAAAGTCGCGCTGAAATGAGTTAATTTCCTGTAACTTCTCCTAAACTTTAATGTCTCCTGAGAGGGGACAGCGGAGTGCAAAGGGTTAATAAATAACTTTCCCTCCCCATTTACCTTTTGACACCTTTCCATTTCTTCACCATCCTCTACTTCAATACACATACCTACAGCTTACGCAACGTAACATTGTAAAAATGAGTTTCAGAACAAGAGCGAAACACTTTTGTTCTCCGCCAACTTTCCTTTTGCCACCTTCTACATTTCCATCATCCTCACTTTGCATTCCCATACCCAAAACTAATGCAACATAACAATATAAAAAAACTTTCCCTCCCCGTTTACCTTTTGTGAACTTTAAAGTTGTCTACCATCCACATATCCTCAGCTTACGCAATGCAGCAGTGCAAAATGACTTTCAATACAAGACCAGATACTTGCGTTCTTCACTAACTAATTTTCCCTCCTCATTTACCTTCTGCTAACATTTCATTTCCCTACCATCCATTGCCCTTATCCATATATTCAAAACTTCTACAATGCATCAGCGCAAAAGTGTATTTTAATATAAGACCAGAATACTTGCGTTCTCCACTAACTAACTGTCCCTCCCCATTTACCTTTTGTCAGTTTTAAAGTTGTTTACCATCCACCGCATCAATCCACATATCAACACAGTAGTGCAAAAATGACTTCTTGTGTTCTCTGCCAACTAACTTTCCCACCCCATTTACCTTCCGCCACCTTCAACATTTCCTCCATGCTCGCCTTCCATCCATGTACTCTAGTACGCAACGCACCAGTATAAAAATGCCTCTCAACCCAACATCCAATATTTTAAATAGTTCTCTGCCAACAAACTTTCCCACCCCATGTACCTTTTGCGCATTTTAAAGTTATCTACCATCCGTATATTTTCAGCTTATGCAACGCAAGAGCACAAAAATGCCTTTTAATACAAGAGCAAAACAGTTGCGTTCTCCCACCCCATTTACCTTCTGTCACCTTCCAAATCTCCACCATTCTCGCCTTCTATCCACATACTCAAAACTAACACAACGTAACAGTGCAAAAATGACTTTCAATACAAGAGCGAAGCAGTTGCATTCTCCAACAACTAACTTCCTCTCCCCATTTATCTTCCGCTGACATTTTTTTCTCCACCATCCTTTGCTCCTATCCCTATATCCACTACTTGCACAACGCACCAGCGCAAAAATGACTTTCAATACAACACCAAACCCTTACATTCTCCGCCAACTTTCCCTTTCGCCACCTTCTACGTTTCCATCCCTATACCCCAGTCCCCAATGTCCCAGTACAAAAATGCCTCTCAACCCAACATCCAAACAGTTGCGTTCTCCGCCAACAAACTTTCCCACTCCATTTACCTTCCATCTACATACTCCAGTACACAACGCACCAGTATAAAAATGCTTTACAATACAAGAGCGAAACACTTGCGTTCTTTAATAAACAACTTTCCCTCCCCATTTCCCTTCCGCCACCTTCTACGTCTCCACCATTCTCGTCTTCCATCCCCATACTCAAAACTAACGCAACCCACCAGTGCAAAAATGCTCTTCAATACAAGAGCGAAACACTTTTCTCTGCCAACTTTCTTTCGCCATCTTCTACGTTCCCATCCCTATACCCCAATATGCAACGCACTAGTACAAAAATGACTTCTTAATACATCTACCCCCTGCATCTTCCGTCAACATTCCATTTCTTCACCATCCTTCGCTTCTATTCATATATTCGCAACTCGTACAACGTACCAATACAAAAATGACTTTTAATACAAGAGCGAAATTCTTGCATTCTTTAATAAATAACTTTCCCTCCCCATTTACCTATTGCCAACTTCAAATTTGTCTACCATCCACATACTCTAGTATGCAACGCACCAGTATAAAAATGCCTCCCAACCCAACATCCAAACAGTTGCGTTCTTTGCCAACAAACTTTCCCAACCCATTTCCCTTCTGCCACCTTCCACATACTCAAAACTAATGCAACGTAACAGTGCAAAAATGCTTTTCGATACAAGAGCGAAACTCTTGCGTTCTTTAACAAATAACTTTCCCTCCCCATTTCACATTTGTCACCTTCTACGTCTCTACCATTCTCGCCTTCCATCCACATACTCAAAACTAACGCAACCCACTAGTGCAAAAATGCTCTTCAATACAAGAGCGAAACACTTGCATTCTTTAATAAATAACTTTCCCCTCCCGTTTCCCTTTCGCCACCTTCTACGTCTCCATCATTCTCGCCTTCCATCCACATACTCAAAACTACGCAACGCACCAATGCAAAAATGCTTTTCAATACAAGAACGAAACACTTGTGTTCTCTGCCAACAAACTTTCCCACCCCATTTACCTTCAGCCACCTTCCATATCTCCACCATCTTCGCCTTATCTTCGCCATCGGTACAAAAGTGACTTTCAATACAGCAGCCAACCCCTTACGTTCTCCGCCAACTTTTCCTTTCACCACCTTCTACGTTTCCATCCCTATATCCCAGTACGCAACGCAGCAGTACAAAAATGACTTTTAATGCAACAGCGATACACTTGTCTTCTCCGCCAACTTTCTTTCGCCACCTTCTACGTTTCCATCCCTATATCCCAGTACACAACGCAGCAGTACAAAAATGACTTTCAATACAAGAGCGAAACACTTTTCTCCGCCAACTTTCTTTCGCCACCTTCTACGTTCCCATCCCCATACCCCAGTACGCAACGCACCATTCCAAAAATGACTTCTTAACAGATCCACCCCTGCGTCCAAATCTTCCACCCCACCCCCATCTATCTTCCAACCCTCCTGTCATCCTTCCCCTCCCAAAATCTAACCTCAGCCGCCACGCGTCAACCTAACCTCAAACCCGCAGTCCCCAGCCCCGCTTCATATACCTTAATAAATACATTAAAAATACACTCAAAAATGTACTCACAATCGAGATGCTTCTTCTTGGGGCCGATCATCTCCTCGGTGGTGGCTTTGCACACAGATTTGGCCAAGCCCTGCCCGGCGATGCTGTGCCTCGCGGCCAGCAGTCTGTCGTTGATGGTCTGGCCCGCCATGTTCTGCTTTTTTCACTCGACGGAGAGAATAGACGGGTTCACGCGTTTCTGACGTTTCGACGGTTGCGAGCTGCGCTGGATTTTCATTTGACGCGTGAGACGAGAGGGCGGGGGCACCGCAGCTTCGATTTTTGTTTGCCTACGGCGCGACGCGCGTGGCATGGGACGGGGGTAGGGGAAGGGAAGGGGTGTGGGTAGGGGTAGGGAGTGGGGGTAAGGAGTTGGATGGACGGAAGGAGGGAGTGGGGTGGGGGTAAGGAGTTGAGGGAAGGAAGGAGTGGGGGTAAGGAGTCGACGGGAAGGAAGGAGTGGGAGGGGGTAAGGAGTTGAAGGGAAGAAAGGGGAGGGGGAGAGTTTAAGGTTGGATATTGAAGATATATATTTGATATAAGTGTATTTGAGTAGTCAATGACTATTGGGGTGGGGGTAAGGAGTTAAGGGAAAGAAGGAGTGGGGAGGGGGAGAGTTTAAGGTTGGATATTGAGGATATATATTTGATATAAGTGTATTTGAGTAGTCAATGACTATTGGGGTGGGGGTAAGGAGTTGAAGGGAAGGAAGGAAGGAGGGGGAGTTTAAGGTTTGGATGTGAGGATGTATATTTGGTATAAGTGTATTTGAGTAGTCAATGACTCCATTTTTGGTACGCAATATATATATATATACTTGATGGGTCTTGAATGGAATATTTAGTCGATTTAGATATTTTATTATGGGGCTGACTAAAAAATTAGTATTTACGCTGTTGAAAATTAAGAATGGAAAATTTAGTTATTTTAGATATTTTATTAAGATTGCATACTGGAAAATATTTAAGCATTTATATATTTTATTAAGAGTTTTATATATTTTATTATATATTTTTATATTTTTTTATAAATTTTTTTTATAGAATTTAAAATTTAATCATTTTTAAAATTTTATTAAAATTTTATATATATATATATAGCATTTATAAGGATTGTATATTTAAGCATTTATATATTTTATTAAGAGTTTTATATATTTTATTATATATTTTTACATTTATTTATAATTTTTTTTAATAAAATCAAAAATTTAATAATTTTAAAAATGTTATTAAACATTTTTTATAAAATTTTTTATAAAAGAGTATTGTACATTTAAGCATTTATATATTTCATTAAGAGGGCGTATTGGACGAATGGTATTTATGGTGTTGAAAATTGTGTATTTAATATTTAGTCATTTTAGATATTTTCTTTAGGAGCGATTTTAAGAATGGTATTTATGTATACTATATATGTATTTACGAAAATTGCATTTTTAATATTTAATTGTTTAGATATTTTGTCAATGGGATTTGATGGAGAGTGATATTTACGCTATTGAAAATTGAGAATAGAATATTTAGCCATTTTAGATATTTTATTAAGACGGCTGACTAAAAAATTAGCATTTACGCTGTGGAAAATTAAGAATGGAATATTTAGTCATTTTAGATATTTTATTAAGATGGCATACTGGAAAAAGTGTATTTATGTATAATATGGATGTATTCATGAAAATTGAGAATTGTATATTTAAGCATTTAGATATTTTATGAGGAGGGCATATTGGAAGAATGGTAAGTATACTGTTGAAAATTGAGTATTTAATATTTAATCATTTAGATATTTAGTCAATGGGACTTGATGAAAAATGGTGCATACACTATTGAAAATTGAGAATTTGATATTTAATCAGTTTACATTATTTTTTTTTTTAGGGTATACTAAAAGATTAGTATTTACACTGTTGAAAATTCAGAATTGAATATTTACATATTTAGATATTTTATTAAGAGGGCGTACTGGAAGATTGGTATTTATATTGTTGAAAATTGAGAATGCAATATTTAATGATTTTTTATATCTTGTAAAGGAGGCGGTGAAGGTGGAGAATTTAAGGTTTGGAAATTGGGGATTTAATGTAATTTTGATAGTTTGGGGATGGAGGGTATTTGAATAGTCAATGACTTAATTTTTGGTATTTTAAATAGTTTGACGATGGAACGAACTTGATGGGTGTTGAATGGAATATTTAGTAACTTCAGATATTTTGTTAAGGGGGCGTAGTGAAAAATGGGTATTTATGCTGTATATGTATTTATGAAAATTGAGAACTGAATATTTCAGTATTTAGATATTTTATTAAGAAGGCATACTGAAAGAATGGTATACTATGTATGTATTTATGAAAATTGGGAATTGTATATTTAAACATTTAGATCTTTTATTAAGAAGGTATACTGGAAGAATGGTATTTATGCTGTTGAAAATTGAGTATTTAATATTTAATCATTTAGAAACTTTGTCAACTGGATTTCATGCAAAATGGTGTTTACACTGTTGAGAATTGAGAATATATTATTTAATCACATAAATATTTTCTGAAAGAGATATTAAAAATGGATAGTTAAATGTTTAATCATTTAGATATTTGTCAATGGGATTTAATGAAAAGTGATGTTTATACTGTCGAAAATTGAGTATTTAATATTTAAATATTTAGACATTTGTCAACGGGACTTGATGAAAAATGGTATTTATGGTGTTTAAAATTAAGAATACAATGTTTAGTAATTTTAGATATTTTCTTAAGAAAATTGAGCATTTAATATGTAATCATATAGAATTTTGTCAATGGGACTTGGTAGAAAAGGGTATTTATATACTGAAAGAATGGTATTTATGTATACTATATATGTATTTACGAAAATTGAGTATTCAATATTTGATCGTTTAGATACTTGTCAATGGGAATTGATAGAAAGTGATGTTTATGCTGTTGAAAATTGAGTATTTAATATTTAGTCATTTTAGATATTTTCTTGCGGGGATGTACTAGAAAATAAATATTTACACTGATGAAAACTGAGAATTGGATATTTGATCGTTTAGATATTTTGTACAACTGGATTTGATGGAAAATAGTATTTATGCTACTGGAAATTGTATATTTAATATAATTTTGATGTTTTGGGAATGGAGTGTATGGGAGAGTGTTATCTTTGATATTGAGTGTGGGTGAGTTGATTTTTGGTCATTTCAATGTTTTGTCAATGGTATTTATGGCATAGAAAAATGAGAATGAAATATTTAGTCATTTTGGAGATTTTGTTAAGGGGCGTACTGGAAGATTGGTATTTACGCTATTGAAAATTGAGAATTGAGTATTTAAATATTTAGATATTTTGTTAAGGGGGTGTATTGGAATAATGGTATTTATGCTGTTGGAAATTGAGAATTGAATATTTAATTCAATTTAATGTTTAATCACATAAATATGTTGTGAATGAGATATTGAAAAATGGATATTTAAGTACTTGGTCATTTAAATATTTAGTCATTTTAGATATTTTTTTAAGGGGACGTACCTGAAGATTAGTATTTGCACTGTTGAAAATTAAGAATTGAATATTTACATATTTACATATTTGGATATTTCATTAAGAGGGCGTACTGGAATAATGGTATTTATGCTATTGCAAAATTGAGTATTTAATATTTAATCATTTAGATGTTTTGTCAATTGGACTTGATGGAAAATGATATGTATGGCATTGGAAATTGAGAACTTAATGTTTAAATATTTAGATATTTTATGAAAATGGCATATTGGAAGAATGGTACTTATGCTGTTGAAAATTGAGTATTTAATATTTAATGATTTTTTATATCTTGTGAAAGAGACATTAGAAAATGGATAATTTAATGTTTGGTCATGCAGGTGGTTTGGTATTTATGTTACTGGAAATTGTGTATTTAATATAATTTTGATATTTTGGGAATGGAGTGTATTTAAGTAGTCAGTCATTTAATTTTTGGTATTTTAAATATTTTGTCGATGGGACTTGATGGAAAGTGGTGCTTTTCCACTATTAAAAATTGAAAATGAAATATTTAGACATTTTAGATATTTTGTTAAGGGGGCGTACTGGAAGAATGGTATTTATATATACTATATATGTATTTATGAAAATTGGGAATTGAATATTTAAATATTTTATATTTTATTAAGAGGGTGTACTGAAAGAGTGGTATTACACTGTTGAAAATTGAGAATGTAATACTTTATCATTTAGATATTTTGTCAGTTGAACTGGAAGAAAAATTGTGTTTATGGCGTTGAAGATTAAGAATGCAATACTTGATCATTTAGACAGTTTGTTAAGTAGATGTATTGGAAAATAGTATTTATACAGTTGGAACTTTAGAATTCAATATTGAATTACATGAATGTCTTGTGAAGAAGATAAAAAAAATGGATAATTTAATATTTTATCATTTAGATATTTGTGAAAATGGTATTCATGCTGTTGAATATTGAGGATTGAATATTTAAATGTTTAGATATTTTCTTAAAGGGGGCATACTGGAAGAATGGTATATATGCTATTGGAAACGAAGAATTAAATACTGAAGGAATTAGATATTTTGTCAGTGGGATCTGAATGGAATTTCGTTCAAAAGTTTTTGTCTTAATAATAGTAAGTGTACAGGAATTTAAAGGTCAATTCGGAATTTATGGATAACGGTAGAATTCTGTTTATGCCATTGACAGTCGACAATTTAACGTTTATTCCAAAGAAATCCAAGTAGGAACCAATTTTAATTTCGTCTCGAAAACACAAAAAAAAAATATGTGACAAAAATATTTTTGCACGAAAATTTCAAAAAAATAATCTCGAAACGCAATTATTTCGCAACAAAAATATTTTAGTACAAAAAATTAAAAAGAAATCATTTCGTCACAAAAAAATCTTACCAACAAAACTTAAAAAAAAAACATATTTTAGGACGAAAATTTAAAGAAAAAGAATTCTGCGATAAAAACATTTTAGTAGTAAAAATTAAAAAGAAATAATTCCGTCACATAAACATTTTAGTCGGAAAAATAAAAAAAAATCAATTCGGTGACAAAAATATTTTAGTACGAAAAATGTACACAAATAATTCCATCACTAAATTATTATAGTAAAAAAAAAAAAAAATTAGAGAAATACAATTTCATTGCAACGGGATTTCTCTGAAGAAACGTCATGGTGTTTTTTCTTTTTTTTTTTCGAAATCCTTACCCGAATCCCTCTCGTCTCTCGCGCAAAAAACGTTTGCCGAATTTTCTTGCGGGCACCACCCGCCACAAACACTTTTCACCAGAAACTTCAGTCACTCGCCTGCGATGCCTTCAAAAACGGAACACACAAAACACGTTTCACTCGATGATAAACCAAAAAACGGTCGCTAACCGACGCTTGGCGTGTCGGACAATTTTTCCCATTTTTTCACCATTTCTTTCCCAACCTATTTTTTTCCACAATTTCCGACAATTCTTTTTCTGTCACACGCACGAGGTCGCTGACGATGAAATGAAAGCTGCTGTAAAAAAAAGCTTCGCTTTGGACGTAAAAGTAAAAATCTACGTTTATGACATATATATATATATATATATATATATATCTATATGTATATGTATATATATATATGTGTAGATATTATAATGTGTAAATATTAATATATAAATTATTATAATTTAAAATGTTATATATATATATATATATATATATATATATATATATAATATTAAAATATAAATACATTAATAAATCCGTTTGGATTTTTTTTAAATTTATGACATACATATGTAATCGCAATAAATAAAAAAACATATATATGTATGTACATATACACATATATACATTATTTTGAAAAAAAAACTTTTATTCTTTCCAATTTCTATAAAAAATATACATATATAATAAAAAAAAAATTTCCGCAAAAAAATCGATTTGTGTTTAAACTCCCAAACATTCCCCTTTTTTCAATCCAAACGGATTTCAAAAAACATTATATATAACAATGTATATGTATATATACATGTACATATTATAATATATAAATATTAATATATAAATATTCATATTAAAATAAAAATACAAAATACTAAATAACCAACGGATTGACAAACTTTAATATTTATATATAATATATATATATATATATATATATATATATATAATTCGGTCTAACAACATATATATGTATATATATACATATGTACATTATTTTGAAAACAATTTTTTATTCTTTCTAAATTCTCATAATCCAAAAAATATTGATATATTAGTAAAATGTCAATTTTATATCGAAAACATAAATATTTTTCACTATCGATCGATTTGTGTTTAATGCAAAAGTAATTGAAACTTTCCACCTTTTTTCAATCCAATTTTAAAAACATTATTAATTATTTCTTAATTTACTTTTGGGTATTTCTCAGAAATTATTCGGAATTTTTGAGTGCGCCTTGCATTTTGTTACTTTTCTCACAACACTCCTACTAATATATTTAAATAACAAATAAATCAACGAACCTTTATTTTTCATTAAAAAGTTCCACTTTAAGATTTTCACAATTTCATCAAATCATTCTCACATCTAAACTATATTCAAGATTATCGGATAAAATTGAAAAAATTACATTATATAAAAAAAATGTTTGCCCTTTCAAAATTCTCATATTTCTAAAAAAATATTGAGATTTCAAAATATATATATATATTGAGATTTCAAAAATATTGAAATTTATGACATATTTATATGTATGTATATATATATATATATATATAAATATTGAAATATTGAATTATATATAAATTTCAATATTTTTGAAATCTCAATATATATATATATTTCAAAAAATCTCAATTTTTTTTTATGGAATTATGAAAGTCGTCAAAAGTTTTTTTATATAATGTAATTTTTATAATAAATAAGAACACATATATATGTATGTATGTATATACATATATACATTATTTTGACGAAAAAATGTTATTCTTTCTAATTTCTCATAACCCAAAAAATATTGATATACTAGTAAAATGTCTTTTTCCGCAAATTTTTGACTATCGAACAGTTTATGTTTCTGAATTTTTTTAAATTTCTTCATATCACTCTCACGTCTAAACTATCGGTCGACGATTATAAGTTCCATAAAACTGTTTCCAACATTTCCGACACCCCATCCCTTTACGTTCAGCAAAAAGAAATGAAAGTTTCCACCCTTTACGTTTTGCCCTTTACGTCACGTCCCATTATCGATCACAATGACCCATAATACCACCATTCTCGCCATGTGTCACCTCCCTCACTACCACTAAACTTCCGACAATAATGCATTTGCAAAATTCTCCTAAAAAAATCGACCAATTTTTTTTTACGAATTTCGAAAGTCTTTGAAAATCTTCTTTAGGTAATCCGACAATTTCTGCACAGAAATTTTAATCGAACGATTTTATGGGAGGGTGGATTACTTTAAAAAAAAATGTAATAATCCGATAAAATTCACCGCAAAAATATTCTACTAAAACCAAATTTTTTTTCTGATACAAAATTAACGGAAGAAAAAATTGATGAGAAAAAAATCCACGGTAAAAAAAATTGACGAAGAGAAAAATTTACGCATTAATTCCACTGCACGAGTATTTCCATAAAAATTCATATAAATGCAAATTTTACGTTCTGTCACGAGGCACGAAGTCCACTATAAATGTAATTTACATAAAAATCCGCACAAACGCAAATTTTCTTAATATCAACACAAAAAAAAAACGGTCCATAAAAATTGTTTTCCCATAAAGTTTTCCTTTTAGCGCCGCAAAAATACAAATTGTCCTTTTATCGTAAAATTAACAAAAAAAAAAATGAAAATCCACCGCAAATATATTTTAACGAAATTTCCCAATAAGGTTTCTCTCTCCAAATTTCTCTAAAACTCTTTTTATCCGCATTGACGCAAATTTTCCTGCTTTTTTCAGAGATTAAAAAAAAAAAAAATCCGTTTCGAAAACATTTTATTAAATTGTTCCTTCAAATATAAAAATTCGTGCAAACGCGAATTTGGCTTTTAAAAAAAAAATTCCGCTGCAAAATATTTCCATAAAGACTCGCACAAACACGAGTGGCGCCGTTTTTCAATTACGTGCGGCGTAAATCGAAAATCCCCGAATGCCCGACATTTCATATTCCACCCATTTCCTCCGATAAGACCGCTTACCACAAAAATCGGCGTTACGTCACGTTACCCACGGTTCTCAACCGCACGAACCCATAAAAACGATTATTTCACCGAAAAACTACTATCGCATCAATAAAACTCGCATAAACACTGTATTAAGACTAAAATTGAAAAGGAGTAAGTCAGTACATCAGTATTAAAACTAAAATTTAAAAAAAGAATCAGTACATCAGTATCAAAACTAAAATAAAAGAAAAACTAAATCAGTAGAGTAGTTTCAAAACTAAATTTAAAAAAAAAACAAATTAGCAGATCAGTAACAACACTAAAATTAAAAAAAGAAAAAACGAAATCAGTACATCAGTATTAAAACTAGAATTAAAGGAAAAAAACTAAATCAGTACATCGGTATTAAAACTAGAATTAAAGGAAAAAAACTAAATCAGTACATCAGTATGAAAAATAAAATTAAAAAAAAAATCAGTAAATCAGTATTAAAATTAAATTAAAAAAAAAAAACTAAATCAGTATATCAGTATCAAAAATAAAATTTAAAAAAAAATCAGTAAATCAGTATTAAAATTAAATTAAAAAAAAAACGAAATCAGTGTATCAGTATCAAAACTAAAATTTAAAATATATCTAAATCAGTACACCAGTATTAAAACTAAAATTAAAAAAAAACTAAATCGGTACATTAGCACTAAAATAAAAAAAACTAAATCAGTACATCAGTATCAAAACTAAAATTTAAAAAAAAACTAAATCAGTACATCAGTATTAAAACTAAAATTTAAAAAAAAAACTAAATCAGTACATCAGTATTAAAACTAGAATTAAAGGAAAAAAACTAAATCAGTATATCAGTATGAAAACTAAAATTTAAAAAAACTATATCAGTAAATCAGTATTAAAAACTAAATTAAAAAAAAAAAAACTAAATCAGTACATCAGTATCAAAACTAAAATTTAAAAAAAAAACTAAATCAGTACATCAGTATTAAAACTAGAATTAAAGGAAAAAAACTAAATCAGTACGTCGGTATTAAAACTAGAATTAAAGGAAAAAAAACTAAATCAGTACATCAATATGAAAAACAAAATTAAAAAAAAAAATCAGTAAATCAGTATTAAAATTAAATTAAAAAAAAAACTAAATCAGTGTATCAGTATCAAAACTAAGATTAAAAGAAAAATTAAATCTGTATATCAGTATCAAAACTAAAATTTAAACAAAACTATATCAGTACGTCAGTTAGAAAACTAAAATTAAAAAAAAAACTAAATCAGTACATCAGTATCAAAACTAAAATTAAAAAAAAAACTAAATCAGTACAACAGTATCAAAACTAAAATTTAAAATATATCTAAATCAGTACATCAGTATTAAAACTAAAATTAAAAAAAAAATCAGTACATCAGTATCAAAATTAAATTAAAAAAAAAAACTAAATCAGTACATCAGTTTTAAAACTAAAATTTAAAAAAAACTACTAAATCAGTACATTAGTATCAAAACGAAAATTTGAAAAATATCTAAATCAGTACATCAGTAACAACACCAAAATTAAAAAACTGAAATAAAAAACAAATCAATGCATCAGCGTCAAAACCAAAATTTAAAAAAAAAATCAATACATCAGTATTAAAATTAAAATTAAAAAAAAAACTAAATCAGTACAGCAGTATTAAAACTAAAATTAAGAGAAAAAACTATATCAGTACAGCAGTATTAAAACTAAAATTAAAAAAAAAAACTATATTAGTACATTCAAATTCAGTAATAATCAATAATCAGTACACTAAAATTAAAAAAAGAAAAACTGTATCGGTACAGTAGTATCAAAACTATAATTTAAAAAAAAAACTATATCAATACATTAGTATCAAAACAAAAATTAAAAAGAAAACTAAATCCGTACATCAGTATTAAAACTGAAATTAAAAAAGAAAACTATATCAATACATCAGTATCAAAACACTACATCAGGATTAAAAGGAAAAAAGAAAAAGAAAAAAAACAATATATCAACACGATCAAAATTCATTTCGTTAAAACACATGTTAATAAAAAGTGTTAATAATGTCATCATAAAAAGTTGAGATTTTCAATGTTACGTCAATGTTGTCCAATAATTTCCATGAAAAACTTGTGGTCGACGGCTAAACGTATAATTTGCGTGAAGAAAAATTCGCATAAAAAGAGGTTCGCGTAAATTGAGGGTCGAGTGCGCAATTAGTTGGAAGTGTGCATCAACAAAGTCATTTATGCGAATATACAGAGTTCATAAAGTGATTATGCTGAGATTCTTTACATTTGCACTTATTATTGTATGAATTTATTTATTCTTTTTTTATTTATTCTGTATTTGTATTTATTTTGTATTTTATTTATTTATTATATTTATTTTGTATTGTATTTATTTCTTTTTTATTTGTTTTGTATTTGTATTTTATTTATTTTTTATTTATTTTTTATTTATATTTATTTTGTATTTACATTAGTTTGCATTTGTGCTTATTTTGTAGTTTATTCATTTATTTTTATTTGTATCTATTTTGTATTTTTTTTATTCATTTTTTATTCGTATTTATTTTGTATTTTATTTGTTTTGTATTTGTATTTTTTTTGTATTTATATTTATTTTGTATTTGTATTTATTTGGTATCATTATTTATTTTTTTTGTTCTGACATTTTGTGTATGAGCAATCGTGTGGTATTTATTGTAACTTTTGTTTGGCAGCGGAGTTAAGTTTTACTACTATGCAGTTGATTGAATTATTTATTATATATGCGAACACCAACTTCCAACTTTTTAATGCAGTCATCGATGAAGTTCAACTTTTTAGTGCAACAACTTTGTCAATGCAGAGCAAATTAGTTCTGTGCGTTTGTACACTAAAACTCCTGAATATTTTCTATGCGTTGAAAACCTTATGAACTCGAGATATTAATGGATATTATTATATCCATTAGTATTATTAGTATTATTAAAAATGCATCTTTTGAATAGCAGGTCTTAAATTTTCAATCGATTTCTTCACTTGGTGACAGTAAATGCATCTAAATTTTTTAATATGGACACAACATCATTTTACGCTCTCCCTTGAGAATCTCATGAACGTTATTAAGAATGGAATTATTGATGTCTAGTTACCAAGTTTCCAATGCATTAACCTCCCTGTCATCGATGAAGTTCAATTTATTAGTACGAAAACCTTATGAACGCAACAAAACAGTTCCTGTAATATTTTCGATGAAGTTCAACTTTTTAGGACAGCAGGTTTCCGCTCTAAATTTTTTAACATGAACGCACTGTGAAACAGTTCTGTGCGTTTGTCAGTGAAACTCCTGAATATTATGCATGCGTTGAGAATCTTGTGAATATGACATATTAATGGATATTATTATAAATGCAAGTTTGGAATAGCAGGTCCTAAATTTTCAATGGACAGCAAACAATTTCTGCACTTAGCAAATGTGTCGACAGTGAACGCATCTAAATTTTATAATATAGACAGTGTGTTGTTCTATGATTTCCCTTGACAGTCTCTTGAACGTTATTATGAACGGATTTATTGATGTTCAGTTCCCAACTTTTGAATGCACAGTACACCCCTGCGTTTAGCCAGTGAATGCACAGCAGATGCCTCTCAAAATTTCAATATAGACATAAAATTTATTTTATGCCACCCTTAATATTGTGATGAATATTATTAATAATTAATCTCTTGATCCACTGCTCTGAGTAATGTAGTACACAACAGTGTTTTTAGAATTTACAGTGAATTACTCCCAAATTTTTAATACATACACAAAATTCATTCAATGCCTTCCTTTAACAATCTTAAACATCATGAAAATTGCATCTCTTGACCTCCAACTCACAACTTTGCAATGCACAGTATACCTCTGCATTTAATCACGGAATCTATGTGAACTCATCTCAAATTTCCAATATAGACAGAAATTCATTTTACACCTCCCTTTAATAATCTGATAAATTTCAATAAAAATGAATCACTTGTTCCACTACTTCCAATAACGCAGTACACAGCACAAACCTGTTCTATAAATGTACAGTAAACGCCCCTCGATTCTATAATATAGACAGAAAATTCATTCCACGCCTTCCTTTGACAATCTGATAAAAATAATTAAAAATGTAACTTTTGAGTACCAGCATCCAACTTTTCAACGCCCAGCAAACCTCTGCGTTTAACCAGGAAGTATATTCAACTATGAAACCACTAATTTTCCACAGACACTCAAAATCTTCCCACACCTTCCCTTAACAATCTGACATATATCAGTAAAAATACAATTTTGAATAGCAGCTCCGAACTTTTCAATGCCCACCAAATCCCTTCTGTTTAATCAATGAACCTACTACAAAAAACCCCCAATTTTCAATACGCACCCAAAATCCTTCTATTCCTTTCCTTAACAATCTAACTTACATTATGAAATATGCAATTTTAAAATAGCAGCACCTAACTTGTCAACGCCTAGCAAACTTCTGTCATTACCCAGTGACACAATTATAAAAACCCCTAATTTTCAACACACACTCAAAATTCATCCTATGTCTTCCCTTAAAAATGTGACATATATTATTAAAAATGCAATTTTTTAAACGGCAGCTTCCAACTTTTCAAAGCCCACCAAATCTGTGCACTTACTTAGCGACTTAGTTACGAAAACCCCCAATTTTTCAACGCACAATTAAAATTCGTTCTACATCTTTGCTTAACAATCTGACATACGTCATTAAAAATGCAAATTTGAACAGCAGCTCCCATCTTTTCAACGTCCACCAAATCCCTTGCATTTAATCATCAAACCTACTATGAAAAGCCCCAATTTTCAATGCACACTTAAAATTCCTTCTATTCCTTTCCTTAAAAATCTAATGCACATTATGAAATATGCAATTTTAAAATAGCAGCTCTGAACTTGTCAACGCCTAGCAAATCCCTTCTGTTTAATCAATGAACCTACTACAAAAATCCCCCAAGTTTCAACCTGCACTCAAAATTCCTCCTATGTCTTCCCTTAACAATGTGACGTACATCATTAAAAATGCAATTTTTAAACAGTAGCTGCCAACTTTTCAACGCCCACCAAACCTCTGCGCTTATTATTGGCTCAACTATAAAAACCTCATAATTTTTAGCATATTCTCAAAATTCCACCCAAACCTTCTCTTAATAATCTGACGTACATCATTAAAAATGATTTTTGAACAGCAGCTGCCAACTTCTCATTGTCCACCAAATCCCTTCCGTTTAATCAATGAACCTACTACAAAAACCCCTCAATTTTTCAGCGTACACTCAAATTTCCTCCTACGCCTTCTCTTAACAACTTCATAATAAGTATGAAAAATGCATTTTTTAACAGCAGCTCTCAATTAGAAAAACCTCCAAATTTTCAATGCATGCTCAAAATTCCTCCTACGTCTTCCCTTAAAAATGTGACATATATCATTAAAAATGCAATTATTGTATAGCAGCTCCCAACTTCTCAACGCAACCAATCCTCTATCCTCACCCAGTGACTCAGTTACAAAAACCCCCCCCATTTTCAACGCACCCTTAAAATCCTTCCATGTCTTCCCTTAACAATCTAATGAACATCATGAAAAATGCATTCTTTTAATAGCAGCTCCCAACATTTCAATGCTCAGCTGACCTCTGGCAACATACATCAAACCCCTTGTGTTTAGCCAGTGAACCTACAACAAAACCCCTAATTTTCAACCGGACCTCAAAATTCATCCAATGTCTTCCCTTAACAATCTGACGTACATGATTAAAAATGCAATTTTTGAACAGCAGCTCCCAACTTTTCAATGCCCAGCAAACCTGTGTGCTTACTTAGTGACTTAGTTACAAAAACCCCCAATTTTTCAACGCACACTTAAAATTCCTCCTACGTGGTTGCTTAACAATGTGACATATATTGTTAAAATGCAATTTTTAAACAGCAGCTCCCAACTTTTCAACGCCCAGCAAACCTTTGCGCTTAGGCAATGCCTCAATTACTAAAACCCCCAATTTTTCAACGCACCCTGAAAATTCTTCCTGCGCCTTCCCTTAACAATCTGATATACATTATTAAAAATGCAAATTTTGACTAGCTGCTCCCATCTTTTCAACATCCACCAAATCCCTTCTGTTTAATCAATGAACCTACTACGAAAACCCCCCAATTTTCAATGCACACTTAAAATTCCTTCTACATCTTTGCTTAACAATCTGACATATATCATTAAAAATGCATTTTTTAAACAGCAGCTCCCAACTTTTCAACGCCCACCAAATCCCTTCTGTTTAATCAATGAAGCTACTACGAAAATCTCCAGTTTTCAATGCACAATCAAAATTCCTCTCATGCCGTCCCTTAACAATCTAATGAACGTCATGAATGGTTGCATTTTTTGAACAGCAGCTCTTAACTTTTCAACGTCTACTAAACCCCTTTCGTTTAATCGATGAACCTACTACAAAAATCCCCAATTTTCAACATACATTTAAAATTCCTCCTATTCCTTTCCTTAACAATCTGACGTACATTATTAAAAATGCAATTTTTGAATAGCAGCTTTCAATTTTTCAACGCCTAACAAATCCCTTGCTTTAACTGGCAAACTTACTACAAAAACCCCCAATTTTTCAATGCACACTCAAAATTCCTCCTACGTCTTTGCTTAACAATCTGACATACATCATTAAAAGTATAATTTTTAAACAGCAGCTCCCATCTTTTCAACGCCTTGTAGACCTCTGTCCTGACCCAGTGACTCAGTTACAAAAACCTCCTAATTTTTCAACGCACCCTCAAAATGCTTCCACATTTTCCTGCAACTATTTGACGTACATCATTAAAATTGCATTTTTTGAACAGCAGCTCCCAACTTTTCAACGCCCAGCGAACCTTTGTCATTATCCAACGACTCAACTACTCAAACCCCCCCAATTTTTTAATGCACCCTCAAAATCCTTCTACATCTTCCTGCAATAATCTGACGTACATTATTAAAAATGCAATTTTTTAATAGCAGTTCTCAACTTTTCAATGCCCACCAAATCCCTTCCGTTTAATCAATGGACCTACTACAAAAACTCCCAATTTCTCAATGCACACTCAAAATTCTTCCTACGTCTTTGCTTAACAATCTAACGTACATCATTAAAAATGCATTTATTAAACAGCAGCTCCCATCTTTTCAGTGCCCTGTAGACCACTGTCGTTACCCAGTGCCTTAATTGAAAAACCCCCAATTTTTCAACGCACACCTAAAATTCCTCCTACGTCTTTGCTTAACAATCTGACATACATCATTAAAAATGCAATTTTTGAACAGCAGCTCCCACCTTTTCAACGCTCAGCAAACCTTTGCGCTTAGGCAATGCCTCAATGACAAAAACCCCCCAATTTTCAATACGCATTCAAAATTCCTCCCAAACCTTCTTCAGCACCCTTACAAAACCCCTAAAAATCGCACCTCCCACCCCACCCCACCCCACCCCCCGTGCCCAACACACTTCCACTGATTCCCACACGCCAAGCGCCCTTGCCGTGCACCTACCCCTCGCGACAGAATTCCTGCTCAGGGCAGGGTCACCCTCTCATGCTTTTCCGACACGTCGCACACGTCCTCGGCGTTTAGTCCGCGTCGTTGTTGCACATCCGCGAGCGACTGAGTGTGGAGTGTCGGCAGAAGAAATGTCGCGAGCGGACAACGAACGATAACCCCGTTTCGACGTCGCCACTGGCACGGACTGAGAAGAGAAGAAGCGGAGGTGCGGGTGGTGGTCGATGCGAAACGAGTGGGGCGCATGGACGAGGTGGACTTCGATCGGGGGACGAGTGGAGGGGGTACAGGGATGGAGTAGAAGGATGCGGGCCCCGGGGGTTGGGAGGTTATGTAAGGAAATTTTGGTTGGGGTGTGGGGGATGATGTAATGAAGGGGGTGGTTGGGGATAGGGTGGGCAGGAAGAATGCCGACTATAGACGGCACAGTATTAAAAGTGTGGATTATTAAAAGCCGACTATAGTCGTTGTTTCATATTTGTGTTGAAGAATGCCGACTATAGTCGGCGCGGTGTTGTATGTATATATAGGAGCAGGCCGACTATAGTCGGCGTGTTGTTTCATATATGGATTTAAGAATGCCGACTATAGTCGGCGCGTTGTTATATGTATATATAGGAGCATGCCGACTATAGTCGGCGCGTTGCTATATGTGTATTGAAGAATGCCGACTATAGTCGGCGCGTTGTTATATGTATATATAGGAGCATGCCGACTATAATCGGCACTGGTGATACGCTCCATTATTAAATGCCGACTATAGTCGGCGCATTGTTATATCTATGAATTGAAGAATGCCGACTACAGTCGGCGCGTTGGTATATGTGTGTGTATTGAAGAACGCCGACTATAGTCGGCATTTAATAATTCGATGTGTCGTTATATGTATATATAGGAGCATGCCGACTATAGTCGGCGCCTTGCTATAATTGTGCCCATAATTATGAAAGTGGTCTAAGTCAAAATTTAAAAAAAATGAGTTTATCAGTTATTTCATACCACATTATTTTTAACTAAATTTATTCAATGTAATTTTTACGAAATTGTCAAAAATGAACCATTAGATAGTGGTTGTAATTTCAACATTATATGGAATTCATTTAGTTTTAATTATGAAAGTGGTCTAAGTCAAAAATTTAAATAAATTATATAAACAACTTGAAAATGGCACGTGGCCTTCTTTGACGCGTTTCTGAACTACATAATAAAATAAATGACAATCAAATTTTAATAATAACGACAACTTCATTACTAGAAGAATCAATAACAAGAAGAGTAAAAAATACCGCGGGTGAATCTGTCTCTTGGCTACAAATTCAATAGATGAGATTCTTGAAAAATGAACCTTATAAAATGTTCTATAAAACATCTTTAGATGATTCTAAATTTCACGTTTTGGATCTTTCACCTAAAAAAGGAAGACCAAAAATATACGGAAATATTAAATTACTTCCATTATACACCACCATTAGACCAGTATCGGAAGAAAAACATAAAGATATTATGAGTTTACTACCGTACATCCCTCCAGTTTTTCAGGAACATTTTGAGAATCTTAAATACTCGAAATAATGATAAAAATGGATTACTGTTTAAAAATAATTAATAAATGTAATAAATGTTCACGAATTATTTCAATCAAATTATTGTTTCAAATAAAACTCAAAGTTCTTTATTGCTTTAAGTCATTTATAGGACATTCAGTTAATTTTGAAAATGGTCTAAGTCAATTCAATCTTTAAAAATAATATTATCGTATAAAATTCACACAAAATTTTATATTCATAGTAAATTTCCATTAATTAAGACTAATAAAATTATAAATTAAAATGTCGCATAATGTAAAAATATTTTTTAATTTATTCAAATGCAATTCATTAAACATCTCGAAACAAGAAATATATGACTTAGACCACTTTCATAATTATGGGCACATATGGATTGAAGAATGCCGACTATAGTCGGCGTGTTGTTTCATATATGGATTGAAGAATGCCGACTATAGTCGGCGCGTTGTTATATATGTGTGTATTGAAGAATGCCGACTATAGTCGGCATTATTAAGTGCCGACTATATTCGACGTGTCGTTATTATGTATTGGATTATATTAATATATGGATTGAAGAATGCCGACTATATTTGAAGCGTCGTTATATGTATATATAGGAGCATGCCGACTATAGTCGGCACGTTGTTATATATGGGTGTATTCAAGAACGCCGACTATATTCGACGTGTCGTTATATGTATATATAGGAGCAGGCCGACTATAGTCGGTGCGTTGTTTCATATATGGATTGAAGAATGCCGACTATAGTCGGCGCGTTGTTTCATATATGGATTGAAGGATGCCGACTATAGTCGGCGCGTTGTTATATATGCGTGTATTGAAGAATGCCGACTATAGTCGTCGCGTTGTTATATATGCGTGTATTGAAGAACGCCGACTATATTCGACGGGTCGTTATATGTATATATAGGAGCATGCCGACTATAGCCGGCGCGTTGTTTCATACATGGATTGAAGAATGCCGACTATAGTCGACGCGTTGTTATATGTGTGCATAGGAGCAGGCCGGCTATAGTCGGCGCGTTGTTATATATGCGTGTATTGCAGAACGCCGACTATAGTTCGCATTATTAAATGCCGACTATACTTAACGCGTCGTTATATGTATATATAGGAGCATGCCGACTATAGTCGGCGCGTTGTTTCATATATGAATTTAAGAATGCCGACTATAGTCGGCGCGTTATTATATGCATATATAGGAGCATGCCGACTATAGTCGGCACGTGATAAATCGCATGCATTATTGAATGCCGACTATAGTCGGCACGCGATAATACGCATGCATTATTGAATGACGACTATAGTCGGCATACTGTTATATGCGTTAACACTAGATTGCCCAAGGCAGTCATTTTGACTGTTTTTTAATTTCAATTAGAAAAACATTTATGAAATTGATGACACAATTTCTTAGAATTTGGTGACTTTTTCTATAACATATAAATGGGTTTATTAATAATTGTAGTTACTTCCGCCCTCCTTTATTTCCGTATATATATATGTGTTATACCTATATTGCCCAGAAGCAGTCATTTTGACTGCTTGGTAAATTTTAAATAATCAAAAGATTTTTATTTATTGAATTGAGTAAATTTCTTATATGACCTGTCCGGCTTTGTATTGAAATATGATGCATGATAAATTGTCGATTTGGGCGTATACTTGATAAGTGTCAGTTGGTCAATAAGCTAAAGTAGTACTAGTTATTCGAATCTTTATAAAGTGTTGTTCTAACAAGTTGTTTATTTTATTTCTTTTGCGCCCTAACTTTATGAAAACCTTATGTCGAACAGAAATGAGTTCTTGGAAAAGCTAACGAACATAAGTGAAGAGTGCTCCGATATAGAATCAAATGCAACAAATTCTGAACTATCATCTGAAGATGAAGCGGATTATATTCAAAGTGAAACATCTGACGCTGAAGATGGTGATGAAGAGTCGATCACCAATGATGAAAATGAAAGTGTCATCAATATGCCCAGGAAAAGGTGTAGGGTGCTAACTAGTTCAGATTCTGATGAAGAAACTGAAAATACGTTTCAGGAGGTCAAAACAGCTGCTGATGGTACTGTGTGGACAGAAATTGACGAAGGTGGTATTCCTGGAAGGATACCATCTGCTTGTATTTTCAAGAGTGTGAAAGGGCCAACAGGCTACGCAAAAAGGAACATTGTGGCAGATAATCTTATCAGTGCATTATCGTTGATAATAGATAACTATATTATCAAACATATAAGAAAGTGCACAGAGGAATGTCGCCGAATTTTGCGGAACGGTTGGACAATATCATTACCGGAAATACGTGCATTTATTGGGATTCTATATGCTCGTGGAGCTTACGAGGCAACAAATTTTAAATTGAGTTATTTATGGTCAGCGAAGTGGGGTCCCGAATCTTTTAGAAAAACTATGGCCAGAGAAAAGTTCAAGCAAATCCTACGATTTATTCATTTTGACAAAAGAACCGAATGCAGTAGGCGCCTACAATCAAATGAATTTGCCTTGCTTTCGGAAATATGGGTTAAGTTCATTGAAAACAGTCAATATGTACAGTTAATATTTACTAATAACCTGTTATATAACTGCAAATAACATAAAAAATATTAAAAATTAATTTTAAACAAATTTCTTTACATATTTGTTATTTTTTCACAATGCAGTCATTTTGACTGTGTTTGGGCAATATAGGTATACAAGAAATCTCGGGCAATCTAGTGTTAATTGAAGAATGCCGACTATAGTCGGCGCGTTGTTATATGTGTGTATAGGAGCATGTTGGCTATAGTCGGCGCGTTGTTATATATGCGTGTATTGAAGAACGCCGACTATAGTCGGCACGCGATAATATGCGTGCATTATTGAATGACGACTATAGTCGGCGTACTGTTATATGCGTTAATTGAAGAATGCCGACTATAGTCGGCGCGTTGTTAAATGCGTATATAGGAGAATGACGACTATAGTCGGCACGTTGTTATATGTATATAGGAGCATGCCGATTATAGGAGGACGAGTTGTTATATGTGGGTGTATTGAAGAACGCCGACTATAACCGGCATTATTAAATGCCGACTATATTCGACGCGTCGTTATGTGTATATATAGGAGCATACCGACTATAGTCGGCGCGTTGTTTTATATATGTATTGAATAATGCCGACTATAGTCGGCACGTGATAAATCGCATGCATTATTGAATGCCGACTATAATCGGCACGCGATAATACGCATGCATTATTGAATGACGACTATAGTCGGCATACTGTTACATTGAAGAATGCCGACTATAGTCGACGCGTTGTTATATGTGTGTATAGGAGCATGCCGACTATAGTCGGCGTGTTGTTATATATGCGCGTATTGAAAAACGCCGACATTTAATAATGCCGACTATATTCGACGCGTCATTATATGTATGCATAGGAGCATGCCGGCTATAGTCGTCGCGTTGTTTTATGTATGTATTGAAGAATGCCGACTATAGTCGGCATTATTAAAGTTAGCCGTTTGAGTCCCATACAGCGCGGTCGCGCTGTTCAGATTTCATGTCGAAGAGTCCCACTAGTTTTATCTCGATGCGCTATTGACGCTACGCGCATAATTGTACTAACAATTATTCTTCGCATAGTTACTGTTTTGGTGAGAACCATGTGAGCAAAACATTTTGTCTCTAATTTTCATTACTTTACATTATACTTATTTAATAAACACAACCATTGTTGCCCCGTTTGACGTTTTCCGACATAAATTGAAGCAAGCGCTACCGCGCTGCTTGGTATTTCTCAACAAGATTTTCTGAATAACCTCTGAGATCCAAACGGTTAAGTTAGTTAACTCTTATTAAATATTTTATACCCATTGTGTTTAGTTACTTCCCATTAAATACTTAATTTTATCTTTACTTTGCTTAAGCTGTAGCTAAATCTTTTACGATAACAGTTATTTTTAAATACTTTCAGCTCAATAAAAGAAATATTACTCTTTAAATATGTAGCAATTACGTTAATTTTTGTTATCCTTCAATAAAAATTTCACAGATAATACTAATGATAAGTAAGACTAGCTTAATTTAAACTAAATTTCTAGTTGATTATTTCAAAGTAAGGAGTAATAGCACGCTAAAGGCTGTTATTTTTAAGTTAAGTTATTATCTGATTAACCTAAAGATTATGTAAAGATTATGTGGAGTAAAATCATTTATAATATAAACTTTTAAAATCTTATTATTTAATCTGTTTTTTAAATTAGTTTTCAATAATGTTCTTTAACTTCAAAAATAATCTTACAAGATACTAGCTAGAAAGACTATTTAAATGATAAAATTATTAAATACCGACTATATTCGACGCGTCGTTATATGTATATATAGGAGAATGCCGACTATAGTCGGCGCGTTGTTTCCTATATGTATTGAAGAATGCCGACTATAGTCGGCGCGTTGTTATATGTATATGTACAAACATGCCGACTATAGTCGTCGTTACATGCTTGAGTAAGAGAATGTCGACTATAGTCAGCACTGGTAATACGCTGCATTATTAAAAGCCGACTATAGTCGGCGTGTGGTGATATGTGTGCGTTATTCAATGCCGACTATAGTCGGCAATCCCCAATACACACATGTAACAACTTGCCGACTATAGTCGGCTTTGAATGTCATATGTGTGTATTGAACAATGCCGACTATAGTCGGCACAGTGTTAGATTTGTGAATTGGAGGATGCCGACTATAGTCGGCATGTGGATGATATGTATGCATTATTGAATGCCGATTATAGTCGGCACGCTGGTATATGTGTCTACTGAAGAATGCCGACTATAATCGGCGCGTTGTCATATGTATATATGAGCCGTTTATTTTGAAAGTGGTAACTCCATTTATCTTCAAATCGAGATAAATAACATTTACTGATAAATAACATGAATTTGTACATGTAACCATGGTAACCGGTAAATATTGAAAAACGGAGTTAGGCCACTTTCAAAATAAACGGCTCATATGCAATAGGAGAATGCCGACTATAGTCGTCGCGTTCTTATTTGTGTGCATTGAAGAATGCCAATTATAGTCGGCGCATTGTTATATATGTGCATTGGAAAATGCCGACTATAGTCGGCACGTGATAATACGCGTGCATTATGCAATGCCGATTATAGTCGGCACGTGGTAGTACGCGTGCATTACACAATGCCGACTATAGTCGGCACAATGTTAGATGTGGGAATTGGAGGATGCCGACTATAGTCGGCGAGGAAGTTGTGTAGATATATATAGGAGAATGCCGACTATAGTCGACTCGGTGATTAATGTGTATACAGGAGAATGCCGACTATACTCGGCACGTGGTAATACGCATGCATTATTGAAAGTCGACTATAGTCGGCACATTGTTACATGTGTGTATTAAAGAATGCCGGGTATATTCTGCAGGTTGTTATATGGACTGTTTATTTGGAAAACGATCTAAGTCAATTTTTTCTTGTTTCGAGAAAATGAAAAGTTAGCGCATATATTAATTAAAAAATTAGGCAAATTATATGAACTCTAGCAATGTTTCTACTGATTTATCAATACGTAATTTGGTTATATAAATTTGTTTTAGACGAATTTGACTAAACTAACGTATATTTACGGGCTGCAAATGGACTTACACTACTGCCAAAATTAGACAATTGTAAAAATCGTTCAATATCAATTTTGAAAAATCAAATATTATTTAAAATATACTTCATATTAATCCAATTTTGTTTGCAAAGAATGAGAAGGTATAAAATAGTGTGCGTCATGACAAACAATTCAGAAATTGTAATATTTGACTACCGTAAAATTAATGACGCATCGTATGGGTCATGATGAAAAATTTCGAATTTTAATTTTTCCACTCCATTAAAATTGGTGACGCACCGTATGCGTCACGCTGAAAAATGCTGTCAATTTAAATGTTTCCTTCCATCAAAATAAACGGTCAATATGGGTATTGGAGCATGCCGACTATAGTCGGCGGTGTACTACAGGTTGCTGAATATAGGCGCAGTACATAATTTTAGGTTGCCGACTATAGTCGGCACGTATTTATATGCATGTATTCGAAAATGCCGACTATAGTCGGAGCGGTATTACAAATAAAATAAAATACATTAACTTATTAAATTTAACTGATATATTAATTATATAATAATAAAGAAATAAAGAGGTAAGTTTCCAAATTCACTAAATGAATTTGATGAAGAAACAAGCTGAATTTCGTAACTGTAATAAATTAATTGCATAAACTGAATTAATTAATTACATAATATCCCACTCCATCAAAATTGATGACGCACCATATGCGTCATGACAAAAAATTTTACTATTTCCTTCCGACAAAATTGATGACGCACCATATGCGTCATGACAAAATATTTGGAATCTTAATATACCACTCCATCAAAATTGATGACGCACCATAACCGTCATGACGAAAAATTTAGAAATTAAAATATTTCCTTGCGTCAAAATTGATGACGCACCGTGTGCGTCGTGACGAAAAATTGAGAAATTTCAATATTTCCTTGCGTCAAAATTGATGACGCACCGTATGCGTCATGACGAAATATTTGGAATCTTAATAATAAGGAAAGGAAGAAGTCAGTTCCTAAATCTATTAAATGAAATGTTTAAATAAATAAACTAAAGTTAATTGAAATGAAATAAATTAATTGAACAAACTGAATTAATTATTATATTTAATTAATTAATAATAAAAAACGCGTCCAAATTAATAAATAAATTGTGAAATAAATTGTTTCAACTAAATTGATTAAATTGTTATACTTGATTCAACAATCAATTATTTAATAATGGAGAAGTGAAGAAGTAAATTTCCAAATCCATTAAATGAAATTGATAAAAAAATAAGCTGAAGTTCATTGAAATCAAATAAATAAATTAATTAACTAACTAAATTAATTATTTACTTAATAATGAAAAATGTATTTAAATTAAATATAAATTTGAAAAAAACATCAATAAATCAATTGTGAAATAAATTACTTCAATGAAATGTTTAATAATGTTTGAATATTCAAATATTCAATCATTTGCAAATTCACTAAATGAATTTGACAAAGAAACAAAATTGATGTTCATCAAAATGAAATAAATTTGTGAATCAAACTGTATTAATTAATTAATTAATAATAAAAAAAACGTTCTACACTTCCTTTAACAATATTATGGACATCAAATTCTATTCGGTGTGCTTCTAACTTTTCGACTATAATTAATCTCCTGATGCTTAATTTCATGCATTTTACTATAAATTGCAGCTCTTCTTTTATCGCACGCTTAGAATATTTTTTGTAACAATTTTTTCGTCGCAAGTTTCTTCTTTAGGAACCGACAAATATTGACATTAGTCTCCTGATTCTTAATTTCATGCATTTTCCTATAAATTCCAGCTCTTCTTTTATCGCACGCTTAGTATATTTTTTGAAACAATTTTTTCTTCTTCAGCAACTCGCCACTACAACATTAACAATTAATAAATAGAAAATTCTATAGAATATCCTTCCTATCTTTTCGACCGCAATTAGTCTTCTAATTTCACTCACGTTCGTGCATACATTCGATCAGAAACGCAAACGGATCAATATCTCACGTTTTATCGTCCTCTTGCCAAGACGTCACCGATCTGCATCCTATATTCGTGCACACCATTAATGGTCTCCCACAAAAAAAAAAACTTAATCCTTACAAACCTAAAAATGACCAGCATTAATTATTTAACATCTAACATCACACATTTTTGCCAAAAATTCTTGCAACGCGTCAATCGCATAAATCTGACATTTTTGCATGGGCATTTTTCCATAGACAAATTTTCGGAATTTACGTGAATTTCGGTGAAAGGATCTTTTGTCGGAATTCGGCTGAGTATTGGTATTTTTTTATGAAGAAGGTACGTATTTCCGATATGTTTGGGGAGACCGCTTTAATTAGCTGAAAAATTGATGATGATGCAATATTTAGTGAAATTGTTGAAAAGTGATTATGTGAAAAAAAAATGAAATGGTTGAAAAGCGATTGTGTGATACAAAATAAAATTGGTACGTTTGTGCTAATTAAGAAGAACAAATTATAGAAATTATAAAGAAGATATTATATAGAAGAATAAATTATAGAATTATATATATATATAGAAGAATAAATTATAGAATTAAGAAAAAAAAAATCATTACAAAAATGCAACAATTGCAATTGGAAAATTTACTTTCGTTTTCTGCGATATAATTCATTTCTTCTTAACCCATTCGAGACCGATTGCACACCGTGTGTGCAATTGATTTCTGAGGCTATAAGACTGGTTGCACACCGTGTGTGCAATAACAGTAATGTGCAATTATCAGTTATTCTGAGTCAACTAGTCGTCGAAATAAGATTTTCCTTCAATTAATGAAATCTGCAAGGTATCAAAATTTTTTGTCATGACGCATATGGTGCGTCATCAATTTTGATGGCGTGGAATATTAAGATTTCAAATATTTCGTCATAACGCATACGTTGCGTCATCAATTTTAACGCAAGGAAATATTGAAAATTTTCAATTTTTGTCATGACGCACACGGTGCGTCATCAATTTTGTGAGAAGGCAATATCAAAATTTTTTGTCATGACACACACGGTGCGTCATTAATTTTGTCAAGAGCAAATATTAACATTTTTTGTCATGACGCATATGGTGCGTCATCAATTTTGATGGCGTGGAATATTAAGATTCCAAATTTTTCGCCATGACGCACACGGTGCATCATCAATTTTGTCAAAATGAAATATCAAAATTTTTCGTCATGACGCACATGGTGCGTCATCAATTTTGATGGAGTCGGATATTAAGATTCCAAATATTTCGTCATGACGCATACGTTGCGTCATCAATTTTGACGCAAGGAAATATTGAAATTTCTCAATTTTTGTCATGACGCACACGGTGCGTCATCAATTTTGTGAGAAGGCAATATCAAAATTTTTTGTCATGACGCACACGGTGCGTCATTAATTTTGTCAAGAGGAAATATTAACATTTTTTGTCATGACGCATATGGTGCGTCATCAATTTTGATGGCGTGGAATATTAAGATTTCAAATATTTCGTCATGACGCATACGTTGCGTCATCAATTTTGTCAGAAGAAAACATCAAAATTTTTCGTTGTGACGCACACGGTGCGTCATCAATTTTGATGGATTGGAATATTAACCCATTCGAGACCGATTGCACACCGTGTGTGCAATTGATTTCCGCGGCTATAAGACGGCTTGCACACCGTGTGTGCAATAACAGTAATGTGCAATTATCAGTTATTCTGACTAAACTAGTCGTCGAAATAAGATTTTCCTTGAACTAACAAAATCTGCAAGGTACAGGAAAACAAAATTTGGCATTGGTTTTACTGTGTAGCAAAAATCTAAAAATTATTTCAAGCCTTTCTTACATGTAAAATACTATGAATTGCCGACAGTCCTACAAAGAAGAAAAATATAAACGTAATAATTACTCTTGTCCTGCTTGTGTCGGTAATCCTGGATTATGTTTGGGAGAATGTTTCAAGCGCTACCATCAACCAACTAATGTATAATTACTTTACGATCAATGTACTATTTGCTAAAAGTCTATTTACAAATTATATTTTCTTTTTTATTACTGAGTTACATTACTTTGTTATCTGTAGACATTTTTCTAAAAATTTATTTCTCGTTTGTTATTTTTTTCATTATTCAACTTATCTTTTTTTAACTTTTTACTACTTTTTAAACATTTTCTTTGCATTGTATTCTGTTCTTTATTATTGAAAACAAAATAACGATTTTATATTATCTAACTATTTTTGAAATAAATGTTCATACATTTTTTAATGATGTATTTTCATTTTACCTTACATTGCACACATGGTGTTCAATCCGTTCCTCGCAATAAAAATTTTCCGAGGAGCGAGCTGCACACCTGGTGTGCAATGATCTTATTTATGTGAATTCACTTACGAATTCAGTGATTTCCATAGTAAACATGTTTTTTTATTAAAAATGAACAATATAAAGAAAAAAAAATTTCGCTCCTGGGGACCGTGTTAAAAAAAAATCGTCGTCCCGAATGGGTTAAGCTACGTTGAATAAAAATATTTCGCAAATTTTCGGTGGTTCTTATCTTCGACATTTTTCATTTTTTGCTCTCCATGAGATTTTTTCCATACAATTCCTAAAAACAAAAAATATTAAGTATTTGCTGATATTTTTGTAAAATACTTGAATTACAAAAAATTGAAAAGCATAATTTTAGACGATGAATAAAATGAAAATATTGAAAAGTAATCATCCAAGAACAAGAATTTGTTGCGTTTTTGTCAATTAACAAGAAAAGGTTCATTACTTTCATTGACAAAATGCAATGATTACAATTACAAAATTTACTTCGTTTTTCTGCGTTATAATTAATTTCTTCTTAACGTACGTTGAATAAAAATATTTCGCAAATTTTCGGTACTTCTTATCTTCGACATTTTTCATTTTTTGCTCTCCACGAGATTTTCTCCATACAATTTCTAAAAACAAAAAATATTGAGTACTTGCCAATATTTTTTGTAAAATACTTGAATTGCAACAAATTGAAAAGCATCATTTTAGACGATGATGAAAATAGAAGAACCAGAATTTGTTGCGTTTTTGTCAATTAAAACGAAAAGGTCCCCAAAACGTAATTAATTACTTCATAATCTACATTAAATAAATATAATAATAAATATGTCTCCTTCTCTCCCTTCCATCCGATTTTCTCCATAAAATTCCTGCAAACCAAAAATACCAATTACTAATCCCACATACATGCTTCCATTGAAAACTCAAACAAACTTCCCTCCCAGAAAATCAATACGTCCCACTTCGATTCTTCGTTTTCATTTTATATTTGATTAATTTTATGTTCATTTTCAAGTTCCAGACATTATTTTGCGAGTTCGCCTTATTTTGCGAGTTTGGGCTTTGATTTTGTGCAGTTCAAATCTAACGCTAGGTGTAGCGAAGCTTTTTTCGGCGACGACCTGAGGGGAAGCGTGCCAAAACAAGATGGCGCCAGTTGGGTTGGTGGAGTGGGGGGTGTGACGTCACAGATGCCAGTCAATACGGCGTTGACGGTGGCGCCATCTTGTTGTCACGTGACCAAGCGGCGGGCGCGCAAAACTTTTGAATTTTCGCGCGGCAGGCTGAGAGGGTGATGTTTGAGGTGATATATGCAGGGTCGGTAATGTTTTTATCGTGACGCATACGGTGCGTCAGCAATTTTTATACTGTTGAGTGTTAATGTTTCTCTATGTTTTTTTGGCGTGACGCATACGGTGCGTCATCAATTTTAGTGCACTGAAAAATGGAACTTTTTTGTGTTTTTTTCATGACGCAAGTGCGTCATTCATTTTAGTGGACTGGAATATTGAAATATTTTATATTTTTATCATGACGCATACGGTGCGTCAGCAATTTTTATGCTGTTGAGTGTTAATGTTTCTCTATTTTTTTGGCGTGACGCATACGGTGCGTCATCAAATTTAGTGCACTGAAAAATGGAACTTTTTTGTATTTTTTTCATGACGCAAGTGCGTCATCAGTTTTAGTGGACTGAAATATTGAAACATTTTATATTTTTGTCATGACGCATACGGTGCGTCAGCAATTTTTATGCTGTTGAGTGCTAATGTTTCTCTATTTTTTTTTGGCGTGACGCATACGGTGCGTCATCAAATTTAGTGCACTGAAAAATGGAACTTTTTTGTGTTATTTTTCATGACGCAAGTGCGTCATCAGTTTTAGTGGACTGAAATATTGAAATATTTTATATTTTTATCATGACGCATACGGTGCGTCAGCAATTTTTATGCTGTTGAGTGTTAATGTTTCTTTATTTTTTTTGGCGTGACGCATACGGTGCGTCATCAAATTTAGTGCACTGAAAAATGGAACTTTTTTGTGTTTTTTTCATGACGCAAGTGCGTCATCAATTTTAGTGGACTGAAATATTGAAATATTTTATATTTTTATCATGACGCATACGGTGCGTCAGCAATTTTTATGCTGTTGAGTGTTAATGTTTCTCTATTTTTTTGGCGTGACGCATACGGTGCGTCATCAATTTTAGTGCACTGAAAAATGGAACTTTTTTTGTTTTCTTCATGACGCAAGTGCGTCATCAATTTTAGTGGACTGAAATATTTAAATATTTTATATTTTTGTCATGACGCATACGGTGCGTCAGCAATTTTTATGCTGTTGAGTGTTAATGTTTCTCTATTTTTTTTTGGCGTGACGCATACGGTGCGTCATCAATTTTAGTGCACTGAAAAATGGAACTTTTTTGTGTTTTTTTCATGACGCAAGTGCGTCATCAATTTTAGTGGACTGAAATATTGAAATATTTTATATTTTTATCATGACGCATACGGTGCGTCAGCAATTTTTATGCTGTTGAGTGCTAATGTTTCTCTATTTTTTTGGCGTGACGCATACGGTGTGTCATCAATTTTAGTGCACTGAAAAATGGAACTTTTTTGTGTTTTTCTCATGACGCAAGTGCGTCATCAATTTTAATGGACTGAAATATTGAAATATTTTATATTTTTGTCATGACGCATACGGTGCGTCAGCAATTTTTATGGTGTTGAGTGTTAATGTTTCTTTATTTTTTTTGGCGTGACGCATACGGTGCGTCATCAATTTTAGTGCACTGAAAAATGGAACTTTTTTGTGTTTTTTTTCATGACGCAAGTGCGTCATCAGTTTTAGTGGACTGAAATATTGAAATATTTTATATTTTTATCATGACGCATACGGTGCGTCAGCAATTTTTATGCTGTTGAGTGTTAATGTTTCCCTTTTTTTTTTTGGCGTGACGCATACGGTGCGTCATCAAATTTAGTGCACTGAAAAATGGAACTTTTTTGTGTTTTTCTCATGACGCAAGTGCGTCATCAATTTTAATGGACTGAAATATTGAAATATTTTATATTTTTATCATGACGCATACGGTGCGTCAGCAATTTTTATGCTGTTGAGTGTTAATATTTCTCTATCATGTGACGCATACGGTGCGTCATCAATTTTAGTGCACTGAAAAATGGAACTTTTTTGTGTTTTTTTTTCATGACGCAAGTGCGTCATCAATTTTAGTGGACTGAAATATTGAAATATTTTATATTTTTATCATGACGCATATGGTGCGTCAGCAATTTTTATGGTGTTGAGTGTTAATGTTTCTCTATTTTTTTTTGGCGTGACGCATACGGTGCGTCATCAATTTTAGTGCGACACCAACTTAAATATTAAAATTTCTCAGATTTTTTATTTTGACGCACACGGTGCGTCATCTGTTACAGTGGAGTGAAATATTGAAATTTGACATTTTTTTGTCATGACGCACACGGTGCGTCATCAATTTAGATGCAGCCAAATATTAAAGTTTTTCATTTTTCTCGTTATGACGCATACGGTGCGTCCTTAATTTTCACCGAAGACGAATAGTAAAATTGACAATGTTTTTCAATTTTGACGACGGCAAAATTAATGTTTGATAATATTTTTGTCGTGACGCATACGGTGCGACATCAATTTTAATGGAGTCAAATATTAAAATTTCTCAATTTTTTTTTAATGACGCATACAGTGCGTCATCAATTTTGACCGAAGTAAACATTAAAATTTCTCAAAATTTCGTCATGACGCATTCGGTGCGTCATCAATTTTGATGCAAATAAATATTGAAATTTCTCTAATGTTTGGCATGACGCACACGGTGCGTCATCAATTTTGTCCGAAAGTAATATCAAAATTTTGCGTCATGACGCATATGGTGCGTCATCAATTTTGATGGACTGAAATATTGAAATTTTACAAAACTTTGTCAAGACGCATACGATGCGTCATCAATTTTAGTGCACTGAAATATTGAACTTTTTTATATTTTTGTCATGACGCATGTGGTGCGTCATCAATTTTGATAAAGTGGAATATTAAGATTCCAATATTTCGTTATGACGCATACGGTGCGTCATTAATTTTGATGCAAGGAAATATTGAAATTCCCCAATTTTTGTCATGACTCACACGGTGCGTCATCAATTTTGTCAGAAGGACATATTAACATTTTTCGTCATGACGCACACGATGCGTCATCAATTTTGCCAGAGGAAAATATCAACATTTTATGTCATGACGCATATGGTGCGTCATCAATTTTGATGGAGTGGAATATTAACATTCCAATTTTTTCGTCATGACACATACGGTGCGTCATCAACTTTGATCGAGTCAAGTGTTAATGTTTCTCTATTTTCTTTTGGCGTGACGCATAGGGTGCGTCATCAATTTTAGTGCGCTTAAATATTAAAATTTCTCAGATTTTTTATTTTGACGCACACGGTGCGTCATTTGTTACAGTGGAGTGAAATATTGAAATTTGACATTTTTTTTGTCATGACGCACACGGTGCGTCATCAATTTGGATGCACCCAAATATTAAAGTTTTTTATTTTTCTCGTTATGACGCACACGGTGCGTCTTTAATTTTCACCGAAGACAAATAGTAAAATTGACAATATTTTTCAATTTGGACGACGGCAAAATTAAAATTTGATAATATTTTTGTCGTGACGCATACGGTGCGTCATCAATTTTAATGGAGTCAAATATTAAAATTTCTCAATTTTTTTTTAATGACGCATACAGTGCGTCATCAATTTTGACCGAAGTAAACATTAAAATTTCTCAAAATTTCGTCATGACGCATACGGTGCGTCATCAGTTTTAGCCGGCTGAAATATTGAAACTTTTTGTATCTTTCTCATGACGCACACGGTGCGTCATCAATTTTCGTCGAGTGGAATATTGAAATTTCTCAAATTTTTTTCGTGACGCATACGGTGCGTCATCGATTTTAGTGCAGTTAAATATTGAAATTTCTCAGATTTTTTATTCTGACGCACATGGTGCGTCATCAGTTACAGTGGAGTGAAATATGAAAATTTGACAATTTTTTTGTCATGACGCACACGGTGCGTCATCAATTTTGATGGAATCAAATATAAAAATTTTTCGTTTTTTTTTATGACGCATACGGTGCGTCATCAATTTTGATGAACTAAAATATTGAAATTTTATAAATTTTTTGTCATGACGCACACGGTGCGTCATCAATTTTGATGGAATCAAATATAAAAATTTTTCGTTTTTTTTTATGACGCATACGGTGCGTCATCAATTTTGATGATGTTATATATATAAACTTTTCATTTTTTTGGTCCTGACGCACACGGTGCGTCATCAATTTTGATGGAATATTGAAATTTCTCATTTTTTTTCGTGACGCATACGGTGCGTCATCGATTTTTCGTTAAATATTTTTTTTTGTTATGACGCATACGGTGCGTCATCAATTTTGATGGACTAAAATATTGAAATTTTACAAATTTTTTGTCATGACGCACACGGTGCGTCATCAATTTTGATGGAATCAAATATAAAAATTTTTCGTTTTTTTTTATGACGCATACGGTGCGTCATCAATTTTGGTGGACTAAAATATTGAAATTTTATCAATTTTTTGTCATGACGCACACGGTGCGTCATTAAATTTGTTGGAGTTAAAATAATAAAATTTGTCTTCATGACGCATACGGTGCGTCATCAATTTTGGCACTAAAATATTGAAATTTTAAAAATTTTTTGTCATGACGCACACGGTGCGTCATCAATTTTGATGGAATATTGAAATATTTTTTTCGTGAATACGGTGCGTCATCGATTTTTCGTTTTTTTTTCAGATTTTTTATTCTGACGCATACGGTGCGTCATCAATTTTGATGGAATGGAATATAAAATTTTTTCGTCATGACGCACACGGTGCGTCATCAATTTTGATGGAATCAAATATAAAAATTTTTCGTTTTTTTTTTATGACGCATACGGTGCGTCATCAATTTTGATGGACTAAAATATTGAAATTTTATAAATTTTTTGTCATGACGCACACGGTGCGTCATCAATTTTGATGGAATCAAATATAACAATTTTTCGTTTTTTTTTTATGACGCATACGGTGCGTCATCAATTTTGATGGACTAAAATATTGAAATTTTATAAATTTTTTGTCATGACGCACACGGTGCGTCATCAATTTTGATGGAATCAAATATAAAAATTTTTCGTTTTTTTTTTATGACGCATACGGTGCGTCATCAATTTTGATGGACTAAAATATTGAAATTTTATAAATTTTTTGTCATGACGCACACGGTGCGTCATCAATTTTGATGGAATCAAATATAAAAATTTTTCGTTTTTTTTTTATGACGCATACGGTGCGTCATCAATTTTGATGGACTAAAATATTGAAATTTTATAAATTTTTTGTCATGACGCATACGGTGCGTCATCAATTTTAGCCGGCTGAAATATTGAAACTTTTTGTATCTTTCTCATGACGCACACGGTGCGTCACCAATTTTAGTGCATTGAAATATTGAAAAAGCATTCCATACATATTCCCTAGCATCCCGCCAAATTCCCACATTTTCCATCTAGTCCCTTTTACCTCGCCGGCCACTAGGCAGTATGCACACAACTACGCAAACGTGTATATTAAGAAACATAACCTCAACCATTCTCCACAAACTGATTATTTTCTAAAGAACTCAACACACACTATGCACAGTGGCTTAACTAAACTAACGATGAACAGTGGAATGAGAATTCTCTCAGGAACTTTAGGTGCCACGCAGGTTAGTCACATTTTAAAAATTACATTCCAGGTAGTAAAAGTATTGCATCAGATTCAGGTGAAAATTTTGGGTTTTCTAATTTTCTGAAATTTTCTCAAATTTCTCAATATGCTTTTTCTTGCAGAGACACAGGAGCGTGATTAATTTGGCCAGGAACGCCTCCAGTGCGGCAGGCACACCCACAAATACTATTATCATGTTTGTTCCGCAGCAGGAAGTAAGTAACGATACGCACAAAAGTGTATCAAAAGTATTTTACAAAAGCGTGTCACGTATTCAACATTTGCGGCGCGTGCGTCGCTTAATTCTGCACAAACGACTATGGCGCTACTTGTTTCATGTGTTCCGCAGGCCTGGATCGTCGAGCGGATGGGCAAATTCCACAGAATCTTGGAGCCGGGCCTCAATTTCCTGGCGCCCATCATCGACCGCGTCAAATACACGCAAAGTCTGAAAGAAATAGCAATCGACGTTCCCAAGCAAAGCGCCGTGACGTCAGGTAAGGCTTATGTCTTCTAAACGTAGATTTTATATTTACGATAGATGTAGAATAATTAGATCTTTTAACCCAATGCCATAAATTCCTGGTTCACAATTCCTTGACAGACAACGTGACGCTGAGCATCGACGGGGTTCTGTATTTAAGAATAAACGACCCCTACTTGGCGTCGTACGGAGTTGAGGACCCAGAATTTGCGATATTACAGTTGGCCCAGACGACAATGAGGTCCGAACTGGGAAGAATCAGTTTGGACAAGGTTTTCAGGGAGAGAGAGGGGTTGAATGTTGGCATCGTTGAAGCGATTAACAAAGCGAGTGAGGCCTGGGGCATCAGCTGTTTGCGATACGAGATACGTAAGTGAAACTGACCAGTATTTGGTGATGTTCGATAGAATTTCATAGGGAAACATGGGGCGCTGGGGAATGAAAGTTCTTTGATGGGGCGCAGGTGACATAAAGCTGCCGCCAAGAGTGCAGGACGCCATGCAGATGCAAGTCGAGGCTGAGAGGAGGAAGAGAGCAGCTGTTTTGGAATCTGAGGGGCTGCGGGAGGCAGAAATCAATGTCGCTGAGGGAAAACGCTTGGCACGTATTCTACAGTCTGGTAAGATTGCGCAGTTCTTTTGTTGGTTTGTTGGAACAGCTTGACGTGCTAATTTAGATACATTTAACACCATGAGCTATTCTCTATGCAACTAAACAAAGCGACTCTCAGCATTTTTAGAAGCAAGCGTAAAGTCATAAAATCAAGCAAACACACTTCGCAATGCAACAGACTTTATATAGTCCAATTGTACAACTATTATTTTCAAGAGGGACCTTAGATTTCTAACTTCTGAATACTTTTATTCTTTTATTTAAAACATCTTGACATCGTAATTCAGATCCATTTGCACATGCGCTCAGGTTCATTCCTGTTGCGATATGCTTTTCGACGTCATAAATTATTCTCTACGCAACTAAACAAAGCGACTTTCAGCATTTTTAGAAGCAAGCGTGAAATCATAAAATCAAGCCAACACACTTCGCAATGCAACAAACTTTATATAGTCCAATTGTACAACTATTATTTTCAAGAGGGGCCTTAGATTTCTAACTTCTGAATACTTTTATTCTTTTATTTAAAACATCTTGACATCGTAATTCAGATCCATTTGCACATGCACTCAGGTTCATTCCTGTTGCGATATGCTTTTTGATGCCATAAATTATTCTCTATGCAACTAAACAAAGCGACTCTCAGCATTTTTAGAAGCAAGCGTAAAATCATAAAATCAAGCACACACTTCGCAATGCAACAAACTTTATATAGTCCAATTGTACAACTATTATTTTCAAGAGGGACCTTAGATTTCTAACTTCTGAATACTTTTATTCTCTTATTTAAAACATCTTGACATTGTATTATAATTCATATCTATTTGCACATGCGCTCAGATTCATTCCAGTTGCGATACGCTTTTTGACGCCATAAGTTATTCTCTACGCAACTAAACAAAGCGACTCTCAGCATTTTTAGAAGCAAGTGTAAAATCATAAAATCAAGCAAACACACTTCGCAATGCAACAGACTTTATATAGTCCAATTGTACGACTATTATTTTCAAGAGGCGCCTTAGGTTTCTAACTTCTGAATACTTTTATTCTCTTATTTAAAACATCTTGATATTGTAATTCATATCTATTTGCACATGCGCTCAGGTTCATTCCTGTTGCGATACGCTTTTTGACGCCATAAGTTATTCTCTACGCAACTAAACAAAGCGACTCTCAGCATTTTTAGAAGCAAGCGTAAAATCATAAAATCAAGCAAACACACTTCGCAATGCAACAAACTTTATATAGTCCAATTGTACAACTATTATTTTCAAGAGGGACCTTAGATTTCTAACTTCTGAATACTTTTATTCTCTTATTTAAAACATCTTGACATTGTATTATAATTCATATCTATTTGCACATGCGCTCAGATTCATTCCAGTTGCGATACGCTTTTTGACGCCATAAGTTATTCTCTACGCAACTAAACAAAGCGACTCTCAGCATTTTTAGAAGCAAGTGTAAAATCATAAAATCAAGCAAACACACTTCGCAATGCAACAGACTTTATATAGTCCAATTGTACGACTATTATTTTCAAGAGGCTCCTTAGGTTTCTAACTTCTGAATACTTTTATTCTCTTATTTAAAACATCTTGATATTGTAATTCATATCTATTTGCACATGCGCTCAGGTTCATTCCTGTTGCGATACGCTTTTTGACGCCATAAGTTATTCTCTACGCAACTAAACAAAGCGACTCTCAGCATTTTTAGAAGCAAGCGTAAAATCATAAAATCAAGCAAGCACACTTCGCAATGCAACAAACTTTATATAGTCAATTGTACAACTATTATTTTCAAGAGGCGCCTTAGGTTTCTAACTTCCTCATACTTTTATTCTTTATTTAAAACATCTTGACATCGTAATTCAGATCTATTTGCACATGTGCCCAGGTTCATTCCTGTTGCGATACGCTTTTTGACCCCATAAGTTATCCTCTACGCAACTAAACAAAGCGACTCTCAGCATTTTTAGAAGCAAGCGTAAAATCATAAAATCAAGCAAACACACTTCGCAATGCAACAAACTTTATATAGTCCAATTGTACAACTATTATTTTCAAGAGGGACCTTAGATTTCTAACTTCTGAATACTTTTATTCTTTTATTAAAACATCTTGACATCGTAATTCAGATCTATTTGCACATGCGCTCAGGTTCATTTCTGTTGCGATACGCTTTTTGATGCCATAAATTATTCTCTACGCAACTAAACAAAGCGACTCTCAGCATTTTTAGAAGCAAGCGTAAAATTATAAAATCAAGCAAGCACACTTCGCAATGCAACAAACTTTATATAGTCCAATTGTACAACTATTATTTTCAAGAGGGGCCTTAGGTTTCTAACTTCTGAATACTTTTATTCTCTTATTTAAAACACCTTGACATTGTAATTCAGATCCATTTGCACATGCGCCCAGGTTCATTTCTGTTGCGATATGCTTTTTGACGCCATAAGTTATTCTCTACGCAATTAAACAAAGCGACTCTCAGCATTTTCAGAAGCAAGCGTAAAATCATAAAATCAAGCACACACTTCGCAATGCAACAAACTTTATATAGTCAATTGTACAACTATTATTTTCAAGAGGGGCCTTAGATTTCTAACTTCTGAATACTTTTATTCTTTTATTTAAAACATCTTGACATCGTAATTCAGATCCATTTGCACATGCGCCCAGGTTCATTCCTGTTGCGATACACTTTTGACGCCATAAGCTATTCTCTACGCAACTAAACAAAGCGACTCTCAGCATTTTTAGAAGCAAGCGTAAAATCATAAAATCAAGCAAGCACTTCGCAATGCAACAAACTTTATATAGTCCAATTGTACAATTATTATTTTCAAGAGGCGCCTTAGATTTCTAACTTCTGAATACTTTTATTCTCTTATTTAAAACATCTTGACATTGTAATTCATATCTATTTGCACATGCGCTCAGGTTCATTCCTGTTGCGATACGCTTTTTGACATCATAAGCTATTCTCTACGCAACTAAACAAAGCGACTCTCAGCATTTTTAGAAGCAAGCGTAAAATCATAAAATCAAGCAAGCACACTTCGCAATGCAACAGACTTTCTATAGTCAATTGTACAACTATTATTTTCAAGAGGGGCCTTAGATTTCTAACTTCTGAATACTTTTATTCTTTATTTAAAACATCTTGAGATTGTAATTCAAATCCATTTGCACATGCACTCAGGTTCATTCCTGTTGCGATACGCTTTTTGATGCCATAAATTATTCTCTACGCAACTAAACAAAGCGACTCTCAGCATTTTTAGAAGCAAGCGTAAAATCATAAAATCAAGCAAGCACACTTCGCAATGCAACAAACTTTATATAGTCAATTGTACAACTATTATTTTCAAGAGGGGCCTTAGGTTTCTAACTTCCTCATACTTTTATTCTTTTATTGAAACATCTTGACATCGTAATTCAGATCCATTTGCACATGCGCCCAGGTTCATTTCTGTTGCGATACGCTTTTTGACGTCATAAGCTATTCTTCACGCAACTAAACAAAGCGAATCTCAGCATTTTTAGAAGCAAGCGTAAAATCATAAAATCAAGCACACACTTCGCAATGCAACAAACTTTATATAGTCCAATTATACGACTATTATTTTCAAGAGGCGCCTTAAGTTTCTAACTTCCTCATACTTTTATTCTTTTATTAAAACATCTTGACATCGTAATTCAAATCCATTTGCACCTGCGCCCAGGTTCATTTCTGTTGCGATACGCTTTTTGATGCCATAAGTTATTCTCTATGCAACTAAACAAAGCGACTCTCAGCATTTTTAGAAGCAAGCGTAAAATCATAAAATCAAGCACACACTTCGCAATGCAACAAACTTTATATAGTCCAATTGTACAACTATTATTTTCAAGAGGGACCTTAGATTTCTAACTTCTGAATACTTTTATTCTTTTATTTAAAACATCTTGACATCGTAATTCAGATCCATTTGCACATGTGCCCAGGTTCATTCCTGTTGCGATACGCTTTTTGACATCATAAGCTATTCTCTACGCAACTAAACAAAGCGACTCTCAGCATTTTTAGAAGCAAGCGTAAAATCATAAAATCAAGCAAGCACACTTCGCAATGCAACAAACTTTATATAGTCCAATTATACGACTATTATTTTCAAGAGGCGCCTTAAGTTTCTAACTTCCTCATACTTTTATTCTTTTATTAAAACATCTTGACATCGTAATTCAAATCCATTTGCACCTGCGCCCAGGTTCATTTCTGTTGCGATACGCTTTTTGACGCCATAAGTTATTCTCTACGCAACTAAACAAAGCAACTCTCAGCATTTTTAGAAGCAAGCGTAAAATCATAAAATCAAGCAAACATACTTCGCAATGCAACAAACTTTGTATAGTCCAATTTTACAACTATTATTTTCAAGAGGCGCCTTAAGTTTCTAATTTTCTCATACTTTTATTCTTTTATTTAAAACATCTTGACATCGTAATTCAGATCTATTTGCACATGCGCCCAGGTTCATTTCTGTTGCGATACGCTTTTTGACGTCATAAGCTATTCTTCACGCAACTAAACAAAGCGAATCTCAGCATTTTTAGAAGCAAGCGTAAAATCTTAAAATCAAGCACACACTTCGCAATGCAACAAACTTTATATAGTCCAATTATACAACTATTATTTTCAAGAGGGGCCTTAGATTTCTAACTTCTGAATACTTTTATTCTTTTATTTAAAACATCTTGACATTGTAATTCAAATCCATTTGCACATGCGCCCAGGTTCATTTCTGTTGCGATACGCTTTTTGATGCCATAAGTTATTCTCTACGCAACTAAACAAAGCGACTCTCAGCATTTTTTGAAGCAAGCGTAAGATCATAAAATCAAGCAAACACGCTTTGCAATGCAACAAACTCTGTATAGTCCAATTTTACAACTATTTTCAAGAGGCGCCTTAGGTTTCTAACTTCCTCATACTTTTATTCTTTATTTAAAACATCTTGACATCGTAATTCAGATCCATTTGCACATGTGCCCAGGTTCATTTCTGTTGCGATACGCTTTTTGACGCCATAAGTTATTCTCTACGCAACTAAACAAAGCGACTCTCAGCATTTTTAGAAGCAAGCGTAAAGTCATAAAATCAAGCACACACTTCGCAATGCAACAAACTTTATATAGTCCAATTGTACAACTATTATTTTCAAGAGGCGCCTTAGGTTTCTAACTTCCTCATACTTTTATTAAAACATCTTGACATCGTAATTCAGATCCATTTGCACATGCGCCCAGGTTCATTTCTGTTGCGATACGCTTTTTGACGCCATAAGTTATTCTCTACGCAACTAAACAAAGCGACTCTCAGCATTTTTAGAAGCAAGCGTAAAATCTTAAAATCAAGCAAGCACACTTCGCAATGCAGCAAACTTTATATAGTCCAATTATACGACTATTATTTTCAAGAGGCGCCTTAAGTTTCTAACTTTCTCATACTTTTATTCTTTTATTAAAACATCTTGACATCGTAATTCAGATCCATTTGCACATGCGCCCAGGTTCATTTCTGTTGCGATACGCTTTTTGACGCCATAAGTTATTCTCTACGCAACTAAACAAAGCGACTCTCAGCATTTTTAGAAGCAAGCGTAAAATCATAAAATCAAGCACACACTTCGCAATGCAACAAACTTTATATAGTCCAATTATACAACTATTATTTTCAAGAGGGGCCTTAGGTTTCTAAATTCTGAATACTTTTATTCTTTTATTTAAAACATGTTGACATCGTAATTCAGATCTATTTGCACTTGCGCCTAGGTTTATTCTTGTTGCGATACACTTTTTGACGCCATAAGTTATTCCCTACGCAACTAAACAAAGCGGCTCTCAGCATTTTTAGAGGCAAGCGTAAAATCATAAAATGAAGCAAACGCACTTTGCAATGCAACAGACTTTATATAGTCAATTGTACAACTATTATTATTCAAGAGGCGCCTTAGGTTTTTAACTTCCTCCAACTTTTATTCTTTTATTTAAAACATCTTAATATTGTAATTCAGATCCATTTGCACATGCGCCCAGGTTCATTCCTATTGCGATACGCTTTTTGACATCATAAGCTATTCTCTACGCAACTAAACAAAGCGACTCTCAGCATTTTTAGAAGCAAGCGTAAAATCATAAAATCAAGCAAACACACTTCGCAATGCAACAAACTTTATATAGTCCAATTATACAACTATTATTTTCAAGAGGGGCCTTAGGTTTCTAACTTCCTCATACTTTTATTCTTTATTTAAAACATCTTGACATTGTAATCCATATCTATTTGCACATGCGCTCAGGTTCATTCCTGTTGCGATACGCTTTTTGACGCCATAAGTTATTTTCTATGCAACTAAACAAAGCGACTCTCAGCATTTTTAGAAGCAAGCGTAAAATCATAAAATCAAGTGAACACACTTCGCAATGCAACGAACTTTATATAGTCCAATTGTACAATTATTATTTTCAAGAGGCGCCTTAGATTTCTAACTTCTGAATACTTTTATTCTCTTATTTAAAACATCTTGACATTGTAATTCATATCTATTTGCACATGCGCTCAGGTTCATTCCTGTTGCGATACGCTTTTTGACGCCATAAGTTATTTTCTATGCAACTAAACAAAGCGACTCTCAGCATTTTTAGAAGCAAGCGTAAAATCATAAAATCAAGCACACACTTCGCAATGCAACAAACTTTATATAGTCAATTGTACAACTATTATTTTCAAGAGGCGCCTTAGGTTTCTAACTTCCTCTAACTTTTATTCTTTTATTTAAAACATCTTGACATCGTAATTCAGATCCATTTGCACATGCGCCCAGGTTCATTTCTGTTGCGATATGCTTTTCGACGTCATAAATTATTCTGTACGCAACTAAACAAAGCGACTCTCAGCATTTTTAGAAGCAAGCGTAAAATCATAAAATCAAGCAAGCACACTTCGCAATGCAACAGACTTTATATAGTCAATTGTACAACTATTATTTTCAAGAGGGGCCTTAGATTTCTAACTTCTGAATACTTTTATTCTTTTATTAAAACATCTTGACATCGTAATTCAAATCCATTTGCACATGCGCCCAGGTTCATTCCTATTGCGATACGCTTTTTGACATCATAAGCTATTCTCTACGCAACTAAACAAAGCGACTCTCAGCATTTTTAGAAGCAAGCGTAAAATCATAAAATCAAGCAAGCACACTTCGCAATGCAACAGACTTTATATAGTCAATTGTACAACTATTATTTTCAAGAGGGGCCTTAGATTTCTAACTTCTGAATACTTTTATTCTTTTATTTAAAACATCTTGACATCGTAATTCAGATCTATTTGCACATGCGCCCAGGTTCATTTCTGTTGCAATACGCTTTTTGACGTCATAAGCTATTCTGTACGCAACTAAACAAAGCGATTCTCAGCATTTTTTGAAACAAACGTAAAATCATAAAATCAAGCAAACACTTCGCAATGCAACAAACTTTATATAGTCCAATTCTACAACAATTATTTTCAAGAGACGCCTTAGGTTTCTAACTTCCTCGTACTTTTATTCTTTTATTTAAAACATCTTGACATCGTAATTCAAATCCATTTGCACATGCGTCCAGGTTCATTCCTGTTGCGATACACTTTTGATGCCATAAGCTATTCTCTACGCAACTAAACAAAGCGACTCTCAGCATTTTTAGAAGCAAGCGTAAGATCATAAAATCAAGCAAACACGCTTTGCAATGCAACAAACTCTGTATAGTCCAATTTTACAACTATTTTCGAGAGGCGCCTTAGGTTTCGAACTTCCTCATACTTTTATTCTTTATTTAAAACATCTTGACATCGTAATTCAGATCCATTTGCACATGCGCCCAGGTTCATTCCTGTTGCGATACGCTTTTTGACGCCATAAGTTATTCTCTACGCAATTAAACAAAGCGACTCTCAGCATTTTTAGAAGCAAGCGTAAAATCATAAAATCAAGCAAGCACACTTCGCAATGCAACAGACTTTATATAGTCAATTGTACAACTATTATTTTCAAGAGGCACCTTAGGTTTCTAACTTCCTCATACTTTCATTAAAACATCTTGACATCATAATTCAGATCTATTTGCACATGCGCCCAGGTTCATTTCTGTTGCGATACGCTTTTTGACGCCATAAGTTATTCTCTACGCAACTAAACAAAGCGACTCTCAGCATTTTTAGAAGCAAGCGTAAAATCATAAAATCAAGCACACACTTCGCAATGCAACAAACTTTATATACTCCAATTGTACAACTATTATTTTCAAGAGGCGCCTTAAGTTTCTAACTTTCTCATACTTTTATTCTTTTATTTAAAACATCTTGATATTGTAATTCAGATCCATTTGCACATGCGCCCAGGTTCATTCCTGTTGCGATATGCTTTTCGACGTCATAAGCTATTCTCTACGCAACTAAACAAAGCGACTCTCAGCATTTTTAGAAGCAAGCGTAAAATCATAAAATCAAGCAAGCACACTTCGCAATGCAACAAACTTTATATAGTCAATTGTACAACTATTATTTTCAAGAGGCGCCTTAAGTTTCTAACTTCCTCATACTTTTATTCTTTTATTAAAACATCTTGACATCGTAATTCAGATCCATTTGCACATGCGCCCAGGTTCATTTCTGTTGCGATACGCTTTTTGACGCCATAAGTTATTCTCTACGCAACTAAACAAAGCGACTCTTAGCAGTTTTAGAAGCAAGCGTAAAATCATAAAATCAAGCACACACTTCGCAATGCAACAAACTTTATATAGTCAATTGTACAACTATTATTTTCAAGAGGTGCCTTAGGTTTCTAACTTCCTCTAACTTTTATTCTTTTATTTAAAACATCTTGACATCGTAATTCAGATCTATTTGCACATGCGCCCAGGTTCATTCCTGTTGCGATACGCTTTTTGACGCCATAAGTTATTCTCCACGCAACTAAACAAAGCGACTCTCAGCATTTTTAGAAGCAAGCGTAAAATCATAAAATCAAGCACACACTTCGCAATGCAACAAACTTTACATAGTCCAATTATACAACTATTATTTTCAAGAGGGGCCTTAGGTTTCTAAATTCTGAATACTTTTATTCTTTTATTTAAAACATCTTGACATCGTAATTCAGATCTATTTGCACTTGCGCCTAGGTTTATTCTTGTTGCGATACGCTTTTTGACGCCATAAGTTATTCCCTACGCAACTAAACAAAGCGACTCTCAGCATTTTTAGAAGCAAGCGTAAAGTCATAAAATCAAGCAAACACACTTCGCAATGCAACAGACTTTATATACTCCAATTGTACAACTATTATTTTCAAGAGGGGCCTTAGATTTCTAACTTCTGAATACTTTTATTCTTTTATTTAAAACATCTTGACATCGTAATTCAGATCCATTTGCACATGCGCCCAGGTTCATTTCTGTTGCGATACGCTTTTTGACGCCATAAATTATTTTCTACACAATTAAACAAAGCGACTCTCAGCATTTTTAGAAGCAAGCGTAAAATCATAAAATCAAGCAAACACACTTCGCAATGCAACAAACTTTATATAGTCCAATTATACGACTATTATTTTCAAGAGGGGTCTTAGGTTTCTAACTTCCTCGTACTTTTATTCTTTTATTTAAAACATCTTGACATCGTAATTCAAATCCATTTGCACATGCGTCCAGGTTCATTCCTGTTGCGATACACTTTTGATGCCATAAGCTATTCTCTACGCAACTAAACAAAGTGACTCTCAGCATTTTTAGAAGCAAGCGTAAAATCATAAAATCAAGCAAGCACACTTCGCAATGCAACAAACTTTATATAGTCAATTGTACAACTATTATTTTCAAGAGGCGCCTTAGATTTCTAACTTCTGAATACTTTTATTCTTTTATTTAAAACATCTTGACATCGTAATTCAGATCCATTTGCACATGCACTCAGGTTCATTCCTGTTGCGATACGCTTTTTGACGCCATAAGTTATTCTCTACGCAACTAAACAAAGCGACTCTCAGCACTGTTAGAAGCAAGCGTAAAATCATAAAATCAAGCAAACACACTTTGCAATGCAACAAACTTTATATAGTCCAATTATACGACTATTATTTTCAAGAGGCGCCTTAAGTTTCTAACTTTCTCATACTTTTATTCTTTTATTAAAACATCTTGACATCGTAATTCAGATCCATTTGCACATACGCCCAGGTTCATTCCTGTTGCGATACACTTTTGACGCCATAAGCTATTCTCTACGCAACTAAACAAAGCGACTTTCAGCATTTTTAGAAGCAAGTGTAAAATCATAAAATCAAGCAAACACACTTCGCAATGCAACAGACTTTATATAGTCAATTGTACAACTATTATTTTCAAGAGGCGCCTTAGGTTTCTAACTTCCTCTAACTTTTATTCTTTTATTTAAAACATCTTGACATCGTAATTCAGATCCATTTGCACATGTGCCCAGGTTCATTTCTGTTGCGATACGCTTTTTGATGCCATAAATTATTCTCTATGCAACTAAACAAAACTACTCTTAGCAGTTTTAGAAGCAAGCGTAAAATCATAAAATCAAGCCAACACACTTCGCAATGCAACAAACTTTATATAGTCCAATTGTACAATTATTATTTTCAAGAGGCGCCTTAGGTTTCTAACTTCCTCATACTTTTATTCTTTTATTGAAACATCTTGACATCGTAATTCAGATCCATTTGCACATGTGCCCAGGTTCATTTCTGTTGCGATACGCTTTTTGACGCCATAAGTTATTCTCTACGCAACTAAACAAAGCGACTCTCAGCATTTTTAGAAGCAAGCGTAAAATCATAAAATCAAGCAAACACGCTTTGCAATGCAACAAACTCTGTATAGTCCAATTTTACAACTATTTTCAAGAGGCGCCTTAGGTTTCTAACTTCCTCATACTTTTATTCTTTTATTTAAAACATCTTGATATTGTAATTCAGATCCATTTGCACATGCGCCCAGGTTCATTTCTGTTGCGATACGCTTTTTGACGCCATAAATTATTTTCTATGCAATTAAACAAAGCGACTCTCAGCATTTTTAGAAGCAAGCGTAAAATCATAAAATCAAGCAAACACACTTCGCAATGCAACAAACTTTATATAGTCCAATTATACGACTATTATTTTCAAGAGGGGTCTTAGGTTTCTAACTTCCTCGTACTTTTATTCTTTTATTTAAAACATCTTGACATCGTAATTCAAATCCATTTGCACATGCGTCCAGGTTCATTCCTGTTGCGATACACTTTTGATGCCATAAGCTATTCTCTACGCAACTAAACAAAGTGACTCTCAGCATTTTTAGAAGCAAGCGTAAAATCATAAAATCAAGCAAGCACACTTCGCAATGCAACAAACTTTATATAGTCAATTGTACAACTATTATTTTCAAGAGGGGCCTTAGATTTCTAACTTCTGAATACTTTTATTCTTTTATTTAAAACAACTTGACATCGTAATTCAGATCCATTTGCACATGTGCCCAGGTTCATTTCTGTTGCGATACGCTTTTTGACGCCATAAATTATTTTCTACGCAATTAAACAAAGCGACTCTCAGCATTTTTAGAAGCAAGCGTAAAATCATAAAATCGAGCAAACACACTTCGCAATGGAACAAACTTCACGCAGTGCAACTATCCAATTATTATTGAAGCGTCTTAACCTACTGCGCTTCTTCTGTTTTGAATATCCACACTTCCAAATCCTGCACAGTCCGCACTCTGTTATTTAATCCGTACGTTACCTTTTCCAGAGGCCGTCAGACAAGAACAGATAAACAAAGCCAGTGGTGAGGCGGCAGCTTTAATAGCAGTTGCTGAAGCACGTGCCAAGGAACTGCAAGTAGTCGCCAGAGCCCTGAGTTTGTCAGAAGCCAAGAACGCAGCTGCACTGGGTGTTGCTGAGCAATACGTTGACGCATTCAATAAACTGGCGAAGGTCAACAACACTGTGATTTTGCCCAGCAACATCGGCGACGTTTCGTCTTTAGTCGCTCAGGTAATCGAATGTAAACATTTAAAAGTGGTGCAGAAGTTTTCATGATTCATATTTCATGAGTTCGTTTCTGTTAACTTAAAATCATTATAGGCACAATAGGACACTTTAAACTCGTATATTTTAACATTACATACATTTATTTAACATAATGAAGGATATTTATTAAAGATTACGTTCTATAATTTTGCTTCTTGTGGTATTTTGTCAAACAATCTCCAATGTGCATTCTTGGCTTGTCGGGGCATGTGTCACAATAGTACACAGTTTGTTGTCTTTGGCCGGATTTTCGTTGGGAACAAACTTTGCAATCCTTTTTTTGTCCCATCAAAATAACATGCAGCTTCTCATTGAGTCGGATCATTTCAGAAGTGCTCTGAGAAGTAGAAGCTGTGCTACGTTGGCTTTTGGCTTTTGGCCACTTTGGCTTTCAGATTCACTATCGATTATTCGAATTTTTCGTCTTCTTACACCTATAACGTCGTCACTATCTTCATCACTTCCGTCTTCATTCTCATGGGCAAGCTGTCTATGTAGTGACGTCATTTCGTTTGTTATTGCCGAAAAATTGAACTTATCTTCACTAGAAGTAATTTCTTCGTCGTGTTCCATACTTATTGGGCTCACTAACTTTGAAAGAAATATTGCGATTGCCAAAAAGGTTGAATTCGAACTAATGTCGAAGACAGAGTCCAACCCGCGCTTGCAAGTATTTTTGAGATAAGACATTTTATCTCAAAAGTGCGAAGACGGTGATTGGTTCTTTTTCTACCTTTTTTTGAAAGAAGCGAATTGAAAGAAGCGTTGCGACGTCTATTAGCGTTCCATTATTCTCAAGACATAATGCACGCATTGAAATTCGTTTGTGTTTTTGAGATAAGACATCTTTATAGCTATGTAGACACCTCATAAAATGATCTACAAAAGGCCAGGTAGACTTGTCAAGCGATATTCGTTAGGCCAAACACAAATAAACACCGTTACCACTCAATTTACTGCATCCATGCGAGTGGTGCCTGAGAGGCACCGCTAGAGCGCAAAGGGTTAATAGTTTGGATCGGTTTTATATTTTGGGATATTAAAGTGGGTGCAAAGTGACTCAGAAAATTCGAAACCGCACCTCAAAATTAGCAATACTTCCAGAGATATTGTCAAAAATATATTTGATATTATGGGATAAGTTCCCAAAATGGCGTCGAAAATGAAAGTTTACAGATTGGTTTTAAATTTTGGGATATCAAAGTGGATGCAAAGAGACTAAAAAAAATCAAAACCGCACCTCAAAATTCGCAATACTTCCAGAGATATTGTCAAAAATATATTGGATATTATGGCATAAGTTCCCAAAATGGCGTCAAAAATAAAAGTTTACAGATCGGTTTTATATTTTGGGATATCAAAGTGGGTGCAAAGTGACTCGGAAAAATCGAAACCGCACCTCAAAATTCGCAATAATTCCAGAGATATGGTCAAAAATATATTTGATATACTGTAAAGCTCCCAAAATGGCGTCGAAAATGAAAGTTTGCAGATCGGTTTTATATTTTGGGATATCAAAGTAGATGCAAAGTGACTCGGAAAAATCGAAACCGCACCATAGAATTCGCAATAATTCCCGAGATATCGTTAAAAATATATTAGATATTATGTGAACTGCTCCCAAAATGGCGTCGAAAATAAAAGTTCACAGATCTGTTTCATATTTTGGGACATCAAAGTGGGTTCAAAGTGACTCAGAAAAATCGAAACTGCACCCCAAAATTCGCAATACTTCCAGAGATATTGTCAAAAATATATTTAATATTATGTGAAACGCTCCCAAAATGGCGTCGAAAATAAAAGTTCGCAGATCGGTTTTATATTTTGGGACATCAAAGTGGATGCAAAGTGACTCAGAAAAATCGAAACCGCACCATAAAATTCGCAATAATTCCCGAGATATCGTTAAAGGTATATTTGATATTATGGGATAAGGTCCCAAAATGGCGTCAAAAATGAAAGTTTGCAGATCGGTTTTATATTTTGGGATATCAAAGTAGATGCAAAGTGATCCATAAAAATCGAAACCGCACATCAAAATTCGCAATAATTCCTGAGATATTGTTAAAAATATATTGAATATTATGTGAACTCCCAAAAAGGCGTCAAAAATGAAAGTTTGCAGATCGGTTTTATATTTTGGGATATCAAAGTAGATGCAAAGTGACTCGGAAAAATCGAAACCGCACCATAAAATTCGCAATAATTCCCGAGATATCGTTAAAAATATATTTCATATTATCTGAAACGTTCCCGAAATGGCGTCGAAAATAAAAGTTCGCAGATCGGTTTTATATTTTGGGATATCAAAGTGAATGCAAAGTGACTTAGAAAAATCGAAACCGCACCTCAAAATTCGCAATAATTCCAGAGATATTGTCAAAAATATATTTAATATTATGTGAAACGCTCCCAAAATGGCGTCGAAAATAAAAGTTCGCAGATCGGTTTTATATTTTGGAATATCAAAGTAGATGCAAAGTGACTCAGAAAAATCGAAACCGCACCTCAAAATTCGCAATACTTCCAGAGATATTGTCAAAAATATATTGAATATTATGTGAACTCCCAAAATAGCGTTGAAAATAAAAGTTTGCAGATCTATTTCATACTTTGAGATATCAAAGTAGATGCAAAGTGACTCAGAAAAATCAATACCGCGCCTTAAAATTCGCAATACTTCCCGAAATATTGTTAAAAATATATTTGATATTATGTGAACTGCTCTCAAAATGGCGTCGGAAATAAAAGTTCACGGATCAGTTTGATATTTTGGGATATCAAAGTGAATGCAAAGTGACTCAGAAAAATCGAAACCGCACCTCAAAATTCGCAATAATTCCAGAGATATGGTCAAAAATATATTTAATATTAAGTGAAACACTCCCAAAATGGCGTCGAAAATAAAAGTTCGCAGATCGGTTTTATATTTTGGGACATCAAAGTGGATGCAAAGTGACTCAGAAAAATCGAAACCGCACCTCAAAATTCGCAATACTTACAGAGATATTGTCAAAAATATATTGAATATTATGTGAACTCCCAAAATAGCGTTGAAAATAAAAGTTTGCAGATCTATTTCATACTTTGAGATATCAAAGTAGATGCAAAGTGACTCAGAAAAATCAATACCGCGCCTTAAAATTCGCAATACTTCCCGAAATATTGTTAAAAATATATTTGATATTATGTGAACTGCTCTCAAAATGGCGTCGGAAATAAAAGTTCACGGATCAGTTTGATATTTTGGGATATCAAAGTGAATGCAAAGTGACTCAGAAAAATCGAAACCGCACCTCAAAATTCGCAATACTTCCAGAGATATTGTTAAAAAAATAATGGATAATATGTTAAGCGTTCCCAAAATGGCGTCGAAAATAAAAGTTCACAGATCGGTTTTATATTTTGGGATATCAAAGTGGATGCAAAGTGACTCAGAAAAATCGAAACTGCACCTCAAAATTCGCAATAATTCCCGAGATATCGTTAAAAACATATTGAATATTATGTGAACCGCTCCCAAAATGGCGTCGAAAACGAAAGTTTGCAGATCAGTTTTATATTTTGGGATATCAAAGTAGATGCAAAGTGATTCAGAAAAATCGAAACCGCGCTTCAAAATTCGCGATACTTCCCAAGATATCGTTAAAAATATATTGGATATTATGGGATAAGGTCCCAAAATGGCGTCAAAATGAAAGTTTACATATCGGTTTTAAATTTTGGGTTATCAAAATGGATGCAAAGTGATTCAGAAAAATCAAAACCGCACCCCAAAATTCGCAATACTTCCAGAGATATTGTCAAAAATATATTTAATATTATGTGAAACGCTCCCAAAAATGGCGTCGAAACGAAAGTTTGCAGATCAGTTTTATATTTTGGGATATCAAAGTAGATGCAAAGTGATTCAGAAAAATCGAAACCGCACCATAAAATTCGCAATAATTCCCGAGATATCGTTAAAAATATATTTCATATTATCTGAAACGTTCCCAAAATGGCGTCGAAAATAAAAGTTCACAGATCGGTTTTATATTTTGGGATATCAAAGTGAATGCAAAGTGACTTAGAAAAATCGAAACCGCACCTCAAAATTCGCAATACTTCCAGAGATATTGTTAAAAATATATTGGATATTATGTGAACCGCTCCCAAAATGGCGTCAAAAATAAAAGTTCACAGATCGGTTTTATATTTTGGGATATCAAAGTAGATGCAAAGTGACTCGGAAAAATCGAAACCGCACCATAAAATTCGCAATAATTCCCGAGATATCGTTAAAAATATATTTCATATTATCTGAAACGTTCCCAAAATGGCGTCGAAAATAAAAGTTCACAGATCGGTTTTATATTTTGGGATATCAAAGTGGATGCAAAGTGACTCAGAAAAATCGAAACCGCACCTCAAAATTCGCAATACTTCCCAAGATATAGCCACAAACACGTGCAACTGAATAACCTAACCTCAACCTTACACTTTTTTCCAGGCAATGACAATCTACAAGCACGTAATGACGAATCCGGAAGTAAAGGCAGAACAGCAGTCGATCGAGGGCGGAAAGGCATCGTCCAACGTGGAAATGAACGTGGACGAGGACACCTACGAATATTTCAGCGACCGCGAAGACGCGGAAAAACACAAAATGGCGGACAATCAGAAAAACAACGCGCCCTGAGACCCCCAATAGGCTAACTAATTAACTAATTAAACGCAAAAACGACCGAAAAAGACGATATTCTTTATTCCGCGGCTCGTCCCACTATTTATTTCCTTCCATATATACATATATTCCACGTGCAGTCCCCACACAATGTACATAGGCCTTGTACGATAAGAAATTGTATACATATGCATAGATATAAATACGTAACAAAAAGGAATTATCGTTTCCAGAGTTTTCGGCTCGGAAAATTTCTTAACTTTTTTTTTTTTTATTTTTGGGAAGAAAGTGTTGAGCAAAATATACATTTTGATTCAGTTAAAAATGCAATATTTGTAAATGCATGATGGGGAAGCGAAGTTTTGTGTACACATTTTTTTTTTATTTGAAATTGAGCGGAATATTAGAGAAATTTTGTAGATTTTGTTTCTGGTAGTTTATCAAGAAAGTATGTTTGAGTTTGCAGCGAAGAATCACTCAATATTTTTGTATATGGAAATAACTAAAAAAAAAAAAAAAATCAATATGGCGTCATTATATATAATATTTATTTTTTTTCTTGAGAACTAGGCCATGTATTGACATAGCCCATACCACATGATTGATTCAGTACACCCCATAGATTAACTGTAAATTTTTACCAGTTGCTTTTTCACAAAAAATTTCACCACCCATATATATACATATATATGTATATGATGTATCATTTTTTTTTCTCGAAAACCGTGCATTGTATAAAATCATTGCATACCACCTCATCGTCTCAGTTTTTAGCAAAGAATCACTCATAATTTTTACGTATCAGAACATTAAAAAAAAAATCCAAGATGGCGCCATTATATACACAATTTAATTTTTTTCTCGAAAACCGTGCATTGTATTGAGTTCACCTATACCACATGATCGACTCAGCTCACCCCATAGAATCACTACAAATTTTTACCAGTTGCTTTTTCACAAAAAATCTCGCCACCCATATATATATATATATGTATGGTATATTATTTTTTTTCTTGAAAACCGTGCATCGTATAAAAACATTGCATACCACCTCATCGTCTCAATTTTTAGCGAAGAATCACTCATAATTTTTGTGTGTCAGAATATTAAAAAAAAAAAATCCAAGATGGCGCCATTATATACACAATTTAATTTTTTTCTCGAAAACCGTGCATTGTATAAAAACATTGCATACGACCTCATCGGCTCAGTTCATAACGTAGAATCAGTCATAATTTTTGTATATCGGAATGTTATAAAAAAAAATCCAAGATGGCGCCGTTATATACACAATTTAATTTTTTTCTCGAAAACCACGCCACGTATCGAGTTTACTCATTCCACATGATCGACTCAGCTCACCCCATAGAATCACTGCAAATTTTTACCAGTCGCTTTTCCACAAAAAATCTCGCCACCCATATATATATATATATATACATATATGTGTGTTATGATTTATCATTTTTTTTCTCGAAAATGGTGCACCGTATAGAAACATTGCATACCACCTCATCGTCTCAGTTTTTAGCAAAAAATCGCTCATAATTTTTGTGTATCAGAATATTAAAAAAAAAAATCCAAGGTAGCGCCGTTATATACAAAATTTAATTTTTTTCTGGAAAACCGTGCACCGTATAAAAACATTGCATACCACCTCATCGTCTCAGGTTTTAGCGTAGAATCGCTCATAATTTTTGTGTATCAGAATACTAAAAAAAAAAAAAATCCAAGATGGCGCCGTTATATACACAATTTAATTTTTTTCTGGAAAACCACGCCACGTATCGAGTTCACCCATACCACATGATCGACTCAGTTCATCCCATAGAATCACTGCAAATTTTTACCAGTCGCGTTTCCGCAAAAAATCTCGCCACCCATATATATGTATATATGGGTATATGATGTATCATTTTTTTTCTCGAAAACCGTGCACCGTATAAAAACATTGCATACCACCTCATTGTCTCAGTTTTTAGCAAAAAATCGCTCATAATTTTTGTGTATCAGAATATTAAAAAAAAAAAAAATCCAAGATGGCGCCGTTATATACACAATTTAATTTTTTTCTCGAAAACCACGCCACGTATCGAGTTTACTCATACCACATGATCGACTCAGCTCATCCCATAGAATCACTGCAAATTTTTACCAGTCGCTTTTCCACAAAAAATCTCGCCACCCATATATATATACATATATGTGTGTCATGATTTATCATTTTTTTTCTCGAAAACCGTGCATTGTATAAAAACATTGCATACCACCTCATCGTCTCCATTTTTAGCGAAGAATCACTCATAATTTTTGTGTGTCAGAATATTAAAAAAAAAAAATCCAAGATGGCGCCGTTATATACACAATTTAATTTTTTTCTGGAAAACCGTGCACCGTATAAAAACATTGCATACCACCTCATCGTCTCAGTTTTTAACAAAGAATCAGTCATAATTTTTGTATATCGGAATGTAAAAAAAAAATCCAAGATGGCGCCATTATATACACAATTTAATTTTTTTCTAGAAAACTACGCCACGTATCGAGTTTAGTCATACCACATGATCGACTCAGCTCACCCCATAGAATCACTGCAAATTTTTACCAGTCGTCTTTCCACAAAAAATCTCGCCACCCATATATATATATATATATACATATATGTGTGTTATGATTTATCATTTTTTTTCTCGAAAATGGTGCACCGTATAGAAACATTGCATACCACCTCATCGTCTCAGTTTTTAGCAAAAAATCGCTCATAATTTTTGTGTATCAGAATATTAAAAAAAAAAATCCAAGATGGCGCCATTATATACACAATTAAATTTTTTCCTGGAAAACAACGCCACGTATCGAGTTTACTCATACCACATGATCGACTCAGCTCACCCCATAGAATCACTACAAATTTTTACCAATTGCGTTTCCATAAAAGAATCTCAGCATCCATATATATATATATATATGTATATGATGTATCATTTTTTTTCTCGACAACCGTGCACTGTATAAAAACCTTGCATACCACCTCATCGTCTCAGTTTTTAGCAAATAATCGCTCATAATTTTTGTGTATCAGAATATTATAAAAAAAAATCCAAGATGGCGCCGTTATATACAAAATTTAATTTTTTTCTGGAAAACCGTGCACCGTATAAAAACATTGCATACCACCTCATCGTCTCAGGTTTTAGCAAAGAATCGCTCATAATTTTTGTGGATCAGAATATTAAAAAAAAAAAATCCAAGATGGCTCCATTATATACACAATTTAATTTTTTTCTAGAAAACTACGCCACGTATCGAGTTTAGTCATACCACATGATCGACTCAGCTCACCCCATAGAATCACTGCAAATTTTTACCAGTCGTGTTTCCACAAAAAATCTCGCCACCCATATATATATATATATATATACATATATGTGTGTTATGATTTATCATTTTTTTTCTCGAAAATGGTGCACCGTATAGAAACATTGCATACCACCTCATCGTCTCAGTTTTTAGCAAAAAAATCGCTCATAATTTTTGTGTATCAGAATATTAAAAAAAAAAAAATCCAAGATGGCGCCGTTACATACAAAATTTAATTTTTTTCTGGAAAACCGTGCACCGTATAAAAACATTGCATACCACCTCATCGTCTCAGTTCTTAGCAAAGAATCGCTCATAATTTTTGTGTATCAGAATATTAAAAAAAAAAATCCAAGATGGCGCCGTTATATACACAATTTAATTTTTTTCTGGAAAACCACGCCACGTATCGAGTTTAGTCATACCACATGATCGACTCAGCTCACCCCATAGAATCACTGCAAATTTTTACCAGTCATTTTACCACAGAAAATCTCACCACCCATATATATACGCACAATGTATCATTCTGAAAACTATCGTTTTTCCTTGTCGACACACGCGCGGTCTGTAAAACGGTAGAAATGTCAGTTCTTTCTGTCGTCGGACATTGTTCTGTTCGGCGTCCGTCTTCTTTTGTGCGCGTCCTTTGCTCATTTGCGCTTTTTGGTGTGCATCGAAACAGGAGCCGCAGGCACGGCGTAGGTCTCCTGCGAGATTCGGTTGATGTAGTACAGGGCCAGCATCGAAAACAGGAAGCACGTGGTCGTGGCCACTCTGTGCACGAGTCCAGATGCTATCAAACTGACCAGTAAGGAGACGACAACTGAAAAATAATAATAAATATAAAAAAAGCCCTTCCGCTATTTCAACATTTGCAGATCATGCAGTATGTTCTGACTTTTAAGGGGTAACATTTAGCTCAACGCCTAAAAACATAGGGTAAATTTAAGATTTTTTTTTTAATTACATGGCATAACATATTGAAATTTGGTTTAAAGGCGTTTAATATGCATACATTAATGTATAAAAACAAATTTCTTATATTTTTGCTTCAAAATGGTGGCGCTGAAGCTGTGGAAGTAGAAGTGCATTTTTGGATATGAAGAAGTGCCGTACACTTTCACTAAGCACAAAAAGCAACATTTTTTCGTAATCTACATTAAATTTGCTAGAGAAGTACACACGCATATGGTAAAATATTGATTTTTGTAGAAATGGCGAGCATGTGGAGAAAAGTTCTAATTTCCATCAAAGGATTCATCGAAAAAGTATTTATAATAACGAGAGTTTTTAAGCGATGTTAAAAATTATGCGTACTTCCCTGGAGAATGTAGTTTAACAGCTACAGTAAAAATTTCAAGCGAATCGGAGAAAATTTGTTTAAGTTATGCTGCAAGCCAATTTGAAAAACGTAGTTTCGTGGAAAACGCATTTAAAGTTTTTAGTAATATTATTTCATATTATTTTACTAGTTTTGCCATATTTACGATTATTCTGCAATGCCTGCACCATATAGGTGTCCTTCTACATTAATATTTTCTTCCTCTTTCTCTTTCCTGGCAAACTTGATGCGGCGAAGAAGAAATTGTAACAATTTCGACCCATAGTCAATTGTAACACCTGCATCATTGCCATTATGCTTTCAAATCGATCGTTGAAAATAGAAGACGCAATATTTATGCCGATGCCGGGCAATTCTCGTATTGCGACACTTCATTCGTCGAAAGTTTATGGTAAAGAGTTGCCAAAATTTAATTTCGCATTTTTTCGATGAAATCTGGATTTCAATTGGTATTATGTCCCTTCGGAACTTTTAGAATCGGTACCATGTATCACGACTTGCTTTACAAAATAAGCTGTAAAACCACTTTAAAAAATATTTTTGCCTATAAGCCAAATTGCACCTTATTTTTCAGACTCTAAAGTATTATTTGAGACAAAAAAAATGTTTCAATCTTTTGAAACTTTAAGGTAGATGTTACCCCTTAAGTAACTAAACTTAACTTTACAAGAATAAATTGAAATTACAAAATGGAAGGAATGTTTTTTGGAAAACAGGCTTTGGGGTGGATAATTTTGTACTAGGGTTTGCGTCGTTACGCCACGGTGGATGTGATTTTACATTTTCAGAGATTTAACGCATTCAAGAGATTTAGTTGGAGTAATCGATTAAATAATATGTTTGAAAATATGTTGTCAAGGATCCATACGTTGATGTTTCAACGCCTAAGCTTCTGTTGCCAAAATCATAAATTCCAACAAACGTAACCATATTTGAAACACGCATAAACTTATTCATGTAATGTCTGTTGGTGTCGTACGTAAGAAATATTTTCTGGCTGCATACCAGGCTTTGGGATAAAAAACTTTATACTACGTGTTTGCTTCGTCACTTCATGCTGGACATGACTCCATTTTTTCTGGCGACAAGTTGTCAACCTTTCAATTTTTTTTAAAAACGTAAGCTTATTACTTTAACGTCAGACCCCATAAAACTGCTCACCTTCGGGGAACAATTTCTGCTGGAAGCTCTTGCCAAAAACTGTCGCCTCAAAGTTTCCCAAGGCAGTGAGGAGGGCGACGAAGAGCAGGGAACCTATGTATCCACCTAGGATCGTGTGCAGTTGTGACGAAATGAGCCAGGCCTTGTACATCTGCATGCCCGAGAACAGCAGCACCGTCAGTATCAGAGAAAGCACTAGTGACACTCCGCTGGTGACAGCTGAAATGCCAAAGTAAAATGGAAGTTGGAATATTGCCTGCGTTTGAACATTGCGTTATAAAAATGTGTATTACAGGGATTAATACTGAAATTAATATGTGTTGCTTGGAAATGAAACTTTTTCTATAGACACAATAATGTAAGCATTTTCCACTAACATGCGTTGAGCTACGCAAACTTGTTTTTCAAAAAAAGTATTCACGCTACCAAATTATGCAAATTGTGTCTTCGCTATAATGACAACTTAAACGAAAGATATTCACAGCGTTCGATATGAAGCGCTAGTGCAGAACACAAGTGTTTCTTTACTGCGCAGCGAAGTTTTGCTTACAAATCTTCGATTACTCTACAAACTCACCACCCATAACAGCGCAAAGCAATAGCGAAACTTATTTTATCAAAATAAAGTCCTGTACATGTTCAAGTTATGCTAATCATGACTTTGATACAAAAATACAGATAAACAAAACATGTACGCAGTCGATTCATTCAAATGGAGCGTTCGATCAAAGTTTTTTCATAGAAACAATAGCGAAAACATTCTCTGCAAACAGGCGTTGCGCTACGCAACCTTATTTTTCAAGAAAAGTATTCACGCTAGCAAATTATGCAAATTGTGTCTTCGCTTTACTGACAACTGCAACGAAACATATTCACAGCCTTCGATATGAAGCGTTAGTACAGAACGCAAGTGTTTTTTCACTGCGCAGCCAAATTCTGCTTACAAATCTTTAATTACTCTACAAACTCACTATCCATAACAGCGCAAAGCAATAGCGAAACTTATTTTGTGAAAATAAAGTCCTGCACATGTTCAAGTCCTGCTAATTATGACTTCGATACAAAAATACAGATAAACAAAACATGTACGCAGTCAATTCATTCAAATGGAGCGTTCGATCAAAGTTTTTTCATAGAAACAATAGCGAAAACAGTCTCCACAAACATGCGTTGTGCTACGCAAACTTATTTTTCAAAAAAAGTATTCACGCTACCAAATTATGCAAATTATGTCTTCGCTATAATGACAACTTAAATGAAACATATTCACAGCCTTTGATATGAAGCGTTAGTGCAGAACGCAAGTGTTTGTTTACTGCGCAGTCAAATTCTGCTTACAAATCTTCGATTACTCTACAAACTCACCACCCATAACAGCGCAAAGCAATAGCAAAACTTATTTTGTGAAAATAAAGTGCCGCACACATTTAAGTTATGCTAATTATGACTTCGACACAAAAATACAGATAAACAAAACATGTACGCAGTCAATTCATTCAAATGGAGCGTTCGGTCAAAGTTTTTTCATAGAAACAATAGCGAAGACAGTCTCCACAAACATGCGTTGCGCTACGCAAACTTATTTTGCAAAAAAAGTATTTACGCTATCAAATTATGCAAATTATGTCTTTGCTTTAATGACAACTTGAACGAAACATATTCACAGCCTTCGATATGAAGCGTTAGTGCAGAACGCAAGTGTTTCTTTACTGCGCTATCAAATTCTGCTTACAAATCCTCGCTTACTCTACAAACTCACCACCCATAACAGCGCAAAGCAATAGCGTAACTTATTTTGTGAAAATAAAATCCTGCACATGTTCAAGTTATGCTAATCATGACTTTGATACAAAAATACAGATAAACAAAACATGTACGCAGTCGATTCATTCAAATGGAGCGTTCGATCAAAGTTTTTTCATAGAAACAATAGCGAAAAGATTCTCCACAAACATGCGTTGTGCTACGCAAACTTATTTTCAAAAAAAGTATTCACGCTACCAAGTTATGCAAATTATGTCTTTGCTTTAATGACAACTTAATCGAAACATATTCAGAGCCTTTGGTATGAAGCGTTAGTACAGAACGCAAGTATTTTTTCACTGTGCAGCCAAATTCTGCTTACAAATCTTTAATTACTCTACAAACTCACTATCCATAACAGCGCAAAGCAATAGCGAAACTTATTTTATGAAAATAAAGTCCTGCACACGTTCAAATTATGCTAATTATGACTTCGATACAAAAATACAGATAAACAAAACATGTACGCAGTCAATTCATTCAAATGGAGCGTTCGATCAAAGTTTTTTCATAGAAACAAAAGCGAAAACAGTCTCTACAAACAGGTGTTGCGCTACGCAAACTTATTTTTCAAAAAAAGTATACACGCTACCAAATTATGCAAATTATGTCTTCGCTATAATGACAACTTAAATGAAATGTATTCCCAGCCTTCGATATGAAGCGTTAGTGCAGAACGCAAGCGTTTCTTTACTGCGCAGCCAAATTCTGCTTACAAATCTTCGCTAACTCTACAAACTCATCACCCATCACAGCGCAATGTAATAGCGAAACTTATTTTATGAAAATAAAGTCCTGCACATGTTCAAGTTATGCTAATTATGACTTTGATACAAAAATACAAGTAAACAAAACATGTACGCAGTCAATTCATTTGAATGGAGCGTTCGATCAAAGTTTTTTCATAGAAACAATAGCGAAAACATTCCCTGCAAACATGCGTTGCGCTAGGCAAACTTATTTTTCAAAAAAAGTATTTACGCTACCAAATTATGCTATTTGTGTCTTCGCTTCAATGACAACTTAAACGAAACAAATTCACAGCCTTCGATATGAAGCGTTAGTGCAGAACGCAAGTGTTTCTTTACAGCGCAGCCAAATTCTGCTTACAAATCTTCGATTACTCTACAAACTCACCACCCATAACAGCGCAAAGCAATAGCAAAACTTATTTTATCAAAATAAAGTCCTGTACATGTTCAAGTTATGCTAATTATGACTTTGATACAAAAATACAGATAAACAAAACATCTACACAGTCAATTCATTCAAATGGAGCGTTCGATCAAAGTTTTTTCATCGAAACAATAGCGAAAACATTTTCAACAAACATGCGTTGCGCTATGTAACCTTATTTTTCAAAAAAAGTATTCACGCTACCAAATTATGCAAATTATGTCTTTGCTTTAATGACAACTTGAACGAAACATATTCAGAGTCTTCGATATGAAGCGTTAGTACAGAACGCAAGTGTTTTTTCACTGCGCAGCCAAAGTCTGCTTACAAATCTTTAATTACTCTACAAACTCATTATCCATAACAGCGCAAAGCAATAGCGAAACTTATTTTATGAAAATAAAGTCCCACACACATTCAAGTTCTGCTAATTATGACTCCGATACAAAAATACAGATAAACAAAACATGTACGCAGTCAATTCATTCAAATGGAGCGTTCGATCAAAATTTTTTCATAGAAACAATAGCGAAAACATTCTCCGCAAACATGCGTTGTGCTACGCAAACTTATTTTCAAAAAAAGTATGCACGCTACCAAATTATGCAAATTGTGTCTCCACTTTGATGACAACTTGAACGAGACATATTCACAGCCTTTGATATGAAGCGTTAGTGCAGAACGCAAGTGTTTCTTTACTGCGCAGCCAAATTCTGCTTGCAATTCTTCGCTTACTCTACAAACTCACCATCCATAACAGCGCAAAGCAATAGCGAAACTTATTTTGTGAAAATAAAGTCCTGCACACGTTCAAGTTATGCTAATTATGACTTTGATACAAAAATACAGATAAACAAAACATGTACGCAGTCAATTCATTCAAATGGAGCGTTCGATCAAAGTTTTTTCATAGAAACAATAGCGAAAAGATTCTCCACAAACATGCGTTATGGTACGCAACCATATTTTTCAAAAAAAGTATTCACGCTACCAAATTATGCAAATTATGTCTTTGCTTTAATGACAACTTAATCGAAACATATTCAGAGCCTTTGATATGAAGCGTTAGTGCAGAACGCAAGTGTTTCTTTACTGCGCAGCCAAATTCTGCTTACAAATCTGACAGCGCAAGGCATCTGTCACCTCTACAAACACCTTCAACCTCAACGCACCCAAAATCTTCCCCAAATTCCCCCGTTCACAAAATTTTCATTCAACCAACCCTCAAAAAGCTCATCGCATTTGAGGTTATGTCGCCAAAAGTTTATTAATGCCTTTTTTTCGCCGCAAACTCCTACCTCAGGAAGCGACCGAGCGTTTTGTAGGTTAGAATCGAATTTTGGCTGATTCGCAAGGAAAATAACAGAGAAATCAGGAAATATGTAAAGGAAAAGGTAAAAATATTTGAGTATGCACTTACCCATTGCGATTCTTGATCTGTAGGCGGTTTTGAATTTTTCTGCTGGCAGTTTTGTGCTTGAAGCCGGTACACGTCACTAATGTGATGAAGTTTCCTGTCTTTCAGACGGCAAGTGTTTGGGGGTCGTCGATAGATGACGTGTTGGGCAAATTTAGGGTAAAAACGGAATCCTGCAGCTTTGATTCTAACTGGAATATTTTTCAGGTATTCATAAATAATTTTTAAAGGATACATAAAAAAACATTTTTATTTTTAAATTTTTAAATTTTTAAATTTCGAATTTTCAAACTTTTCGATTTCCAAATTTTCCAAATTTTTCAATATTTCAAATTTCCAAATTTTACAAAATTTTCAGAATTTCTAACTTTCAAAAATTCTCAATTTTCTATATATTTTCAAAAATATGTTCAATATTCCAAATCTCCAAATTTTTCAATTTTCAAATTTTACAAAATTTTTAATAGCCGACTATAGTCGGCGCGTATTTATATATGTGCATTGGAAAATGCCGAGTATAGTCAGGGCTGTATTACAAACAAAGTTAAATACATTACATATTAAATTTATTTGGTGTATTAATTATTTAATAATAAAGAAATAAAGAGGTAAGTTTTCAAATCCACTAAATGAATTTTAATAAAGAAGCAAGCTGAAGTTCGTAACTGTAATAAATAAATTAAATTAACTGAGTTAATTAATTATTTAATATTCCACTCCATCAAAATCGATGACGCACCATATGCGTCATGACAGAAAATTTTAATATTTTCTTCTGACATAACCGATGACGCACTGTATGCGTCATGACGAAAAATTTTGATATTTCCTCCTGACAAAACTGATGACGCACCGTGTGCGTCATGACGAAAAATGTCAATATTTCCTTCTGACAAAATTGATGACGCACCTTATGCGTCATGACGAGAAAAAAGAAAAAATTTAATATTTAACCCAATCAAAATTAGTGACGCACCGTATTCGTCATGAAGAAGAATTTCAATATTTCCTTCCGACAAAATTGATGACGCACCATATGCGTCACGACGAACAATTTGAGAAATTTTTATATTTGACTCCGTTAAAATTAATTTAACACCCTCAAAATAGGTGACGCACCGCATGCGTCATGTCGAAAAATGTTCATATCTCCTTCCAACAAAACTAATGACGCACCATATGCGTCATGATGAAAAAAATTGGGAAATTTTAATATTTCCTGGCGTCAAAATTGATGACGCACCATATGCGTCATGACAAAAAATGTGTGAAATTTCAACATTTTACTCCATCAAAATTGAGGACGCACCGTGTGCGTCATGCCAAACATTAAAGAAATTTCAATATTTATTTGCATCAAAATTGATGACGCACCGTATGCGTCACGAAAAAAATTTGAGAAATTTCAATATTCCACTCGACGAAAATTGATGACGCACCGTGTGCGTCATGCCAAAAAATTGGAGACATTTCAATATTTTAATGCGCCAAAATTGGTGACGCACCGTGTGCGTCATGAGAAAGATACAAAAAGTTTCAATATTTCCGCCGGCTGAAACTGATGACGCACCGTATGCGTCATGACAAAAAATTGATAAAATTTCAATATTTTAGTCCATCAAAATTGATGACGCACCGTATGCGTCATAAAAAAAAAACGAAAAGTTTTTATATTTGATCCCATCAAAATTGATGACGCACCGTGTGCGTCATGACAAAAAAATTGTCAAATTTTAATATTTCACTCCACTGTAACTGATGACGCACCATGTGCGTCAGAATAAAAAATCTGAGAAATTTCAATATTTAACTGCACTAAAATCGATGACGCACCGTATGCGTCACGAAAAATTTGAGAAATTTCAATATTCCAATCCATCGAAAATTTATGACGCACCGTGTGCGTCATGCCAAAAAATTGCAATTTCAATATTTTAATGCAAAATTTATGACGCACCGTGTGCGTCATGTCGCAAAATTTGGGAAATTTTCATATTTGACCCCATTAAAATTGATGATGCACCGTATGCGTCATGACAAAAAATTTATAAAATTTCAATATTTTAGTCCATCAAAATAATGACGCACCGTATGCGTCATAAAAAAAAGTTTTAATATTTGCGAAAATTTTAATATATTATATTTGATTCGCAAATTTGTAATATTATAATTATATATTTATTATATATTGTGTGCGTCAAATTTATAAAAAAAATATGTCAAATTTTAATATTTCACTCCATCAAAATTAATGACGCACCGTATGCGTCATGATGAAATATTTGAGAAATTTTAATATTTGTCTTCATTAGAATTGGTGACGCACCATATGCGTCATGATGCAAAATTTGAGAAATTTTAGTATTTGTATTCATCAAAATTAATGACGCAGCGTATGCGTCACGATAAAAATACTATTAATTTTAATATTTTCTTCCGTTAAAATTGATGACGCACCATATGCGTCACGACAAAAATATTGTCAAGCTTTAATTTTATTTCCATTTAAACTATTGACGCACCGTATGCGTCACGACAAAAATATTGTCAAATTTTAATTTTGTCTATGTCAAAATTGATGACGCACCGTGTGCGTCACGACAAAAATATTGTTAAGCTTTAATTTGAGTTCCATTTAAATTATTGACGCACCGTATGCGTCATGACAAAAATATTGTCAAATATTAATTTTGTCTACATCAAAATTGATGACGCACCGTATGCGTCACGACAAAAATATTGTCAAATTTTAATTTTGTCCATGTCAAAATTGATGACGCACCGTGTGCGTCATGACAAAAATATTGTTAAGCTTTAATTTTAGTTCCATTTAAATTATTGACGCACCATATGCGTCACGACAAAAATTTTGTCAAATTTTAATTTTGTTTACATCAAAATTGATGACGCACCGTATGCGTCACGACAAAAATATTGTCAAGCTTTAATTTTAGTTCCATTCAAATTTTTAACGCACCATATGCGTCACGACAAAAATGTTGTCAAATTTTAATTTTGTCTACATCAAAATTGATGACGCACCGTGTGCGTCATGACTAAAATATTGTCAAGCTTTAATTTTACCTCCGTAAAAATTGTATGCGTCACGACAAAAATATTGTCAAATTTTAATTTTGTCTACATCAAAATTGATGACGCACCGTTTGCGTCACGACAAAAATATTGTCGAGCTTTAATTTTAGTTTCATTTAAATTATTGACGCACCATATGCGTCATGATAAAAATATTGTCAAGCTTTAATTTTAATTCCATTTAAATTAGTGACGCACCGTATGCGTCACGACAAAAATACTGTCAAATTTTAATTTTGTCTATGCCAAAATTGATGACGCATCGTATGCGTCACGACAAAAATATTGTCAAGCTTTAATTTTAGCTCCATTTAAATTATTGACGCACCGTATGCGTCATGACAAAAATTTTGTCAAATTTTAATTTTGTCTACATCAAAATTGATGACGCACCGTATGCGTCACGACAAAAATATTGTCAAGCTTTAATTTTAGTTCCATTTAAATTATTGACGCACCATATGCGTCACGACAAAAATTTTGTCAAATTTTAATTTTGTTTACATCAAAATTGATGACGCACCGTATGCGTCACGACAAAAATATTGTCAAGCTTTAATTTTACTTCCATTCAAATTTTTGACGCACCATATGCGTCACGACAAAAATTTTGTCAAATTTTAATTTTGTCTATGTCAAAATTGATGACGCACCGTATGCGTCACGACAAAAATATTGTCAAATTTTAATTTTGTCTATGTCAAAATTGATGACGCACCGTGTGCGTCACGACAAAAATATTGTTAAGCTTTAATTTTAGTTCCATTTAAATTATTGACGCACCATATGCGTCACGACAAAAATTTTGTCAAATTTTAATTTTGTTTACATCAAAATTGATGACGCACCGTATGCGTCACGACAAAAATATTGTCAAGCTTTAATTTTAGTTCCATTCAAATTTTTGACGCACCATATGCGTCACGACAAAAATTTTGTCAAATTTTAATTTTGTCTATGTCAAAATTGATGACGCACCGTATGCGTCACGACAAAAATATTGTTAAGCGTTAATTTTAGTTCCATTCAAATTTTTGACGCACCATATGCGTCACGACAAAAATTTTGTCAAATTTTAATTTTGTCTACATCAAAATTGATGACGCACCGTGTGCGTCACGACAAAAATATTGTCAAGCTTTAATTTTAGTTCCATTTAAACTATTGACGCACCGTATGCGTCACGACAAAAATATTGTCAAATTTTACTTTGTCTACATAAAAATTGATGACGCACCGTATGCGTCACGACAAAAATATTGTCAAGCTTTAATTTTATTTCCATTTAAATTATTGACGCACCGTATGCGTCACGACAAAAATATTGTCAAATTTTAATTTTGTCTACATCAAAATTGATGACGCACCGTGTGCGTCACGACAAAAATATTGTCGAGCTTTAATTTTAGTTTCATTTAAATTATTGACGCACCATATGCGTCATGATAAAAATATTGTCAAGCTTTAATTTTAATTCCATTTAAATTAGTGACGCACCGTATGCGTCACGACAAAAATACTGTCAAATTTTAATTTTGTCTATGTCAAAATTGATGACGCACCGTGTGCGTCACGACAAAAATATTGTCGAGCTTTAATTTTAGTTTCATTTAAATTATTGACGCACCATATGCGTCATGATAAAAATATTGTCAAGCTTTCATTTTATTTCCATTTAAACTATTGACGCACCGTATGCGTCACGACAAAAATATTGTCAAATTTTAATTTTGTCTACATCAAAATTGATGACGCACCGTATGCGTCACGACAAAAATATTGTCAAATTTTAATTTTGTCTATGTCAAAATTGATGACGCACCGTGTGCGTCACGACAAAAATATTGTTAAGCTTTAATTTTATTTCCATTGAAATTATTGACGCACCGTATGCGTCACGACAAAAGTATTGTCAAATTTTAATTTTGTCTACATCAAAATTGATGACGCACCGTGTGCGTCACGACAAAAATATTGTCGAGCTTTAATTTTAGTTTCATTTAAATTATTGACGCACCATATGCGTCATGATAAAAATATTGTCAAGCTTTAATTTTAATTCCATTTAAATTAGTGACGCACCGTATGCGTCACGACAAAAATACTGTCAAATTTTAATTTTGTCTATGCCAAAATTGATGACGCATCGTATGCGTCACGACAAAAATATTGTCAAGCTTTAATTTTAGCTCCATTTAAATTATTGACGCACCGTATGCGTCATGACAAAAATTTTGTCAAATTTTAATTTTGTCTACATCAAAATTGATGACGCACCGTATGCGTCGCGACAAAAATATTGTCAAATTTTAATTTTGTCTACATCAAAATTGATGACGCACCGTATGCGTCACAACAAAAATATTGTCAAGCTTTAATTTTAGTTCCATTCAAATGATTGACGCACCGTATGCGTCACGACAAAAATGTTGTCAAATTTTAATTTTGTCTACATAAAAATTGATGACGCACCGTATGCGTCACGACAAAAATATTGTCAAGCTTTAATTTTATTTCCATTTAAATTATTGACGCACCGTATGCGTCACGACAAAAGTATTGTCAAATTTTAATTTTGTCTACATCAAAATTGATGACGCACCGTGTGCGTCACGACAAAAATATTGTCGAGCTTTAATTTTAGTTTCATTTAAATTATTGACGCACCGTATGCGTCACGACAAAAATATTGTCAAATTTTAATTTTGTCTACATCAAAATTGATGACGCACCATATGCGTCACGACAAAAATATTGTCAATCTTTAATTTGAGTTCCATTTAAATTATTGACGCACCGTATGCGTCATGACAAAAATATTGTCAAATATTAATTTTGTCTACATCAAAATTGATGACGCACCGTATGCGTCACGACAAAAATATTGTCAAATTTTAATTTTGTCTATGTCAAAATTGATGACGCACCGTGTGCGTCACGACAAAAATATTGTCAAGCTTTAATTTTTGTTCCATTTAAATTATTGACGCACCGTATGCGTCACGACAAAAATTTTGTCAAATTTTAATTTTGTCTATATCAAAATTGATGACGCACCGTATGCGTCACGACAAAAATATTGTCAAGCTTTAATTTTAGTTCCATTTAAATTATTGACGCACCGTATGCGTCACGACAAAAATACTGTCAAATTTTAATTTTGTCTACATCAAAATTGATGACGCACCGTATGCGTCACGACAAAAATATTGTCAAATTTTAATTTTGTCTATGTCAAAATTGATGACGCACCGTGTGCGTCACGACAAAAATATTGTCAAGCTTTAATTTTATTTCCATTTAAATTATTGACGCACCGTATGCGTCACGACAAAAATATTGTCAAATTTTAATTTTGTCTACATCAAAATTGATGACGCACCGTATACGTCACGACAAAAATATTGTCAATCTTTAATTTTAGTTCCATTTAAATTATTGACGCACCATATGCGTCATGATAAAAATATTGTCAAGCTTTCATTTTATTTCCATTTAAACTATTGACGCACCGTATGCGTCACGACAAAAATATTGTCAAATTTTAATTTTGTCTACATCAAAATTGATGACGCACCGTATGCGTCACGACAAAAATATTGTCAAATTTTAATTTTGTCTATGTCAAAATTGATGACGCACCGTGTGCGTCACGACAAAAATATTGTTAAGCTTTAATTTTATTTCCATTGAAATTATTGACGCACCGTATGCGTCACGACAAAAGTATTGTCAAATTTTAATTTTGTCTACATCAAAATTGATGACGCACCGTGTGCGTCACGACAAAAATATTGTCGAGCTTTAATTTTAGTTTCATTTAAATTATTGACGCACCATATGCGTCATGATAAAAATATTGTCAAGCTTTAATTTTAATTCCATTTAAATTAGTGACGCACCGTATGCGTCACGACAAAAATACTGTCAAATTTTAATTTTGTCTATGCCAAAATTGATGACGCATCGTATGCGTCACGACAAAAATATTGTCAAGCTTTAATTTTATTTCCATTTAAATTATTGACCCACCGTATGCGTCACGACAAAAGTATTGTCAAATTTTAATTTTGTCTACATCAAAATTGATGACGCACCGTATGCGTCACGACAAAAATATTGTCAAGCTTTAATTTTATTTCCATTTAAATTATTGACCCACCGTATGCGTCACGACAAAAATAGTGTCAAATTTTAATTTTGTCTACATCAAAATTGATGACGCACCGTATGCGTCACGACAAAAATATTGTCAAGCTTTAATTTTATTTCCATTTAAATTATTGACGCACCGTATGCGTCACGACAAAAATTTTGTCAAATTTTAATTTTGTCTACATCAAAATTGATGACGCACCGTGTGCGTCACGACAAAAATATTGTCAAGCTTTAATTTTAGTTCCATTTAAACTATTGACGCACCGTATGCGTCACGACAAAAATATTGTCAAATTTTAATTTTGTCTATGTCAAAATTGATGACGCACCGTGTGCGTCACGACAAAAATATTGTTAAGCGTTAATTTTAGTTCCATTCAAATTTTTAACGCACCATATGCGTCATGACAAAAATTTTGTCAAATTTTAATTTTGTCTACATCAAAATTGATGACGCACCGTATGCGTCACGACAAAAATATTGTCAAGCTTTAATTTTTGTTCCATTTAAATTATTGACGCACCGTATGCGTCACGACAAAAATTTTGTCAAATTTTAATTTTGTCTATATCAAAATTGATGACGCACCGTATGCGTCACGACAAAAATATTGTCAAGCTTTAATTTTAGTTCCATTTAAATTATTGACACACCGTATGCGTCATGACAAAAATATTGTCAAATTTTAATTTTGTCTACATCAAAATTGATGACGCACCATATGCGTCACGACAAAAATATTGTCAATCTTTAATTTTAGTTCCATTTAAATTATTGACGCACCGTATGCGTCATGACAAAAATATTGTCAAATATTAATTTTGTCTACATCAAAATTGATGACGCACCGTATGCGTCACGACAAAAATATTGTCAAATTTTAATTTTGTCTACATCAAAATTGATGACGCACCGTATGCGTCACGACAAAAATATTGTCAAGCTTTAATTTTAGCTCCATTTAAATTATTGACGCACCGTATGCGTCATGACAAAAATTTTGTCAAATTTTAATTTTGTCTACATCAAAATTGATGACGCACCGTATGCGTCACGACAAAAATATTGTCAAGCTTTAATTTTAGTTCCATTCAAATTTTTGACACACCGTATGCGTCATGACAAAAATATTGTCAACCTTTACTTTTAGTTCCATTTAAATTATTGACGCACCGTATGCGTCACGTTATACAACGTTCTCAATTTTCACATCAATCAAAACCCGCGCGGTATTACTTTTTTCTTTTTCGTTTTCGAAACCCTGTATTTCATTTTTAACTCTGTTGCATTCTACCCTTCTCCGTCGATAACCCCGGAATTTTCATTACCGACCGTCCGCCGCCGCTTCTTTCAACAAGATGGCGTCGCCCAAACATTTCACCCCACACCTTCCCAAAACGTGACACAGCCGTCTCCAGCGCAGGACAATATTTACATGAGTAAATCAGCCCCAATCAAAGACACTCATCACCAAACCCCAGCTACGGTCACCGTTCACCCCACGATTCCAAGGCAAGTCTCATAATCGTACCTTACACCCACAAAAATCGCTAACTCCCCGTGACCACGTAATCGCAGAGTCAACAAGCTTCCTGCAAATAGACATGACCAACCACGGCATTCCTCACATGAGAACGCCCGCACTTTGTCTTAGACAAAGACCCCTGTGACTCCCCAGAAAAAGACGCCAGCATCGGAGGAAGCGAAACGCCTACATAGACAAGAGTTCCTTCGCAAAACGCACGCAGCGACACGCCGATAATTCGACGAAGCGATCCTCGCGCGTGTGTGACGTCTAGAACCTAACCTCAAACTCTCGTCCGTCAGTATTTGCCAAAGAAACGTTCGCATTCCGTCAAACTTTGGCCTCTACCGTTCAATTTCCAGGTTCCAGGCCCCCGAGCCAAAACCGTCGAAAACTAGGGGTGCGGGGGGGTCCCGAGGAAGTTTGCTGACAAAACCCACCGACTCATCGTGCTTTTTTTCGCCCGACCCTTTTTTACTGGCCATGCACCTGGCGGGGCAAATCGTCGGAGTCACGCGATGCTGGCAGGCCAGGAGCTGGAAGTAGTGGGCTCTCGAGAGGGGTGGAAGCAGGTTTGCGCAGGGCGGAGGTCTGGTGCAGGGATGCTGGGCAGGAGCGAGCGACAGCAAGGGGCGCAGGGCTAAGCAACTGACTGACTGACTGCGGAAGGTGCGAAGGACATGCGTCGTGGGGCGTAGGGACAGTGCGAGCAAAGTTCAAGACAGCAGACATGGACGAGCGGAGGGTGGCGGACTACTTCGTGGTGGCGGGGCTGCCAGGGCAGGACAATGACTTTACGCAGGACAACGACGAGGTGGATAACGAGAAGTGGGAGGACTGGTGCCAAGAGGGCACGCATCTGAAGGACATTCATATGCAGCCGCCGATCACGGACCTGGCGGTTATTTTTCCAGCGCTGGACGAGCAGTGCCCGGAGGGGTACACGTTGTTGGATCAGACAGTGTCGGGGATCCCGGCGGATCTGAATCACGGGAGCTTGCGGACCAACGAGTGTTATCTGTGTTATCGGAGGGGGAGGGACAAACCGCCGCTGGTGGATATCGGGGTGATTTATGACGGGAAGGAGAGGATCATGCAGGACGCGGAGATGGTGCTGGAGACGCCCAAGGGGCACCCGGCGAATGTGAATAACTCGACGTCGAAGATATTCGTCACGTACAGGAGGGCGTCGAAGAAGATGCCCTGTAATTCGCTGGTGGTCACTGACATCTGCGTGATCCTGGCAAACAAAGGGGAGAGCGCGCCGCACGCGTTCTGCGTGATCAATAAGAATCTGAACAAAGGCATGATGGGCAGCGACGTGTTCCTGTGTTATAAGAAGTCCATGAACAGGGCCAACTTGATATCGTTCAAGCCGGCGATTCTTTATAAGTACCCGGTGATGGATTATAATAGTTTCGTGTTTCCTAACTCGGTGGCCATGTTCTGTTTGCCGATGGGTGCGACTATTGAGTGCTGGCCGAAGGTGGCCTGTAAGCCGAAGCCAGTGTTTTCGACGTTTGTTTTGACAGTGGCGGATGCTGCGCAGAAGATCTACGGGTCTGCGATAACGTTTTATGAGGAGCTAGTGCTGGAGGAGGTCAGTCGGAAGGAGATCGAGGTGGACAAGCTGGAGGAGATTAACCAGAACAATACGGAGGGCCTTGAAAAACTGGAGAACGCAGAGAACAAGGTCAGTCAGAGATTAAGGTCCTTTCGCAGACACGGGATCCTCAAGAAACTGACCAGCGTTCAGCTTGAGAAGCTGCAGTTCACGGACCCGAGCTCTCAGTCCCTGAACATCAGCAAGTCTATCTGCATTCTCTCCCACTGGCCGTTCTTCGACACTTTCGAAAAGTTCCTGGTCTTTCTCCACTCGATGGTCAACAGCCAGCCACAAAGCGTGCCTATTGAGAAGTACATTTCGTACTTCTTGTGCGACATACCCTTTCCGAGTCCGCAGAGGCCTAGAATCCTAGTGCAGTTGAGCACGGAAGACAGACTAATCCTGATGCAGCCCGAAGACCTGGCCCTGCCCCGTTCTGGCGCCAGCTTTCGCCAGCTGCTGATAAACCTTGGCCCGGACAACTGTCTCCTGATCCTGCTCCTGATCCTGACCGAACAGAAGATCCTGGTGCACTCGCTGAGGCCAGACGTCCTGACGTCAGTCAGCGAGGCCATCGCCATGATCCTGTTCCCCTTCAAGTGGCAGTGCCCCTACATTCCGCTCTGTCCTCTAGGCTTAGCAGAAGTGCTCCATGCCCCCCTCCCTTTCCTCATCGGCGTGGACTCCAGATTCTTCGACCTCTACGACCCCCCCTCAGACGTCAACTGCGTCAACCTAGACACCAACAATATAGCCATCTGCGACGACAAGAAATACCTCAACGTCAAGCTCCTCCCCAAAAAGGCAGCGAGGCAGTTGCGCAACTGGCTGGAGCACCTCTACTCAAAGCTCGTGTCCCTGGGCAAAAGCTCGCAGTCCCAGAAGGAAAGAGGGGACGAAGACTTCAGCGTCGACAGGGAGTTCCAGCAGAAGCGGAAGGAGGAAATGTTGGAGCTAGAGATTCAGGACGCCTTCTTAAGATTCACAGCGACCATCTTGAAAGGTTATCGAGGCTACTTGCTGCCCATAACGAAGGCGCCAACTGTGGGGTCCACTGACCCAACGAGCCTCTTCAATATTCAGGCTTTCTTGCGCAGTCGAGACAAGGCCCATGCCAAGTTTTACAGCATGCTCGTCAGGACGCAGATGTTCATAAGGTTCATCGAGGAGAGAAGTTTTGTTTCTGACATGGACATGGCAGGCTTGGCGTTCTTTGACGAGTGCACGGAGAGGGTGGAGGAGGAGAACGTCACTTTGCTGGAGCTGGACGAAAGCCAGCACAGCGAGAGGACTGTCTTCATTCCCCCTCCGGAAGCTGGACCCAACCAGCAACCCATTGTTTATAAAACTTTCAAGCTGAATCCGGACCTCATGAGACCGCAGAAGAATTTTTGTCTTAAGAACCCTGCGTTAAGTGCCTTCGGCATGGTGCCTGGCAGCCCTATGGCGAGGAGGACCAAGCATGAGATCAAGGTTGCTCAACGGATGGCCCGCAAACAGGTAAAGAAACATAATAATATGTAAATATGGAAATATCGTAGAAATGGGGGAATCGTGGGAGAATGAAGGCGTATAATTGTGACGGAACATGGTTAATTTGGATCTTATGGGGAAATTGGATAAAATTTGGTAGGCGTAGTATGGGTGCTGCGAGTTAAGTAATGATCGGGTAAATTTTTGAAAGTTTTGATGTGGCAAATTGATGTTAAAGATACTTGGGGGAACTTTTACGGTAGATTATGTATTATGGTATGATGGAGTGTGCTTTACGTTGTAAAGTATTTATTAAAAATTATATTTTATTGAAGACAAATTATTTGGCAGGTTTGATTAAAAATTGCAAATTAATTGAAAAACACGAAAAAGCATTCATCTCATAAACTATTGATTAAAAATGATGCTTTATTGAAGAAAATTATTTGGCAGGTTTGATTAAAAATCGCAAATTAATTGCAAGAACGAAAAGCAATTATATCATAAATTTATTGAAAATTATATAAGATACGCTATTATGTGTGTATATATACGATACGATACGATGTGTGTATATATATATATATATATACAAAAAGCATTTATGTCGTAAACTGTTTATAAAGTTGATATTTTATTGAAGAAAAGCATTGGCAGATTGGATTAAAATTCGCAAATTAATTGTGTTGTGAAATTATTATTGAAAAAGGTGTTTTATTGAAGAACATTTAATTAGTAGATTAGACTAAAATTCGTAAACTTGTTCCAAGATAGGAAAAACATTAAAAGCAACTAAACTATTCATTAAAAATGATATTTTATTGAAGAAAAGTATTTGGCGGGTTTGATTAAAATTTGCAGACTAGTTGGAACATGTAAACAGCATTTATGTTGTAAAATGTTTATTGAAAATTGTATTTTATTGAAGAAAATTTATTTAGCAGATTTGATTAAAATTTCCAGACTAGTTGGAGCATATAAAAAACATTTATGTTGTAAAATGTTTATTGAAAATGGTATTTTGTTGAAGAAAATTTATTTAGTAGATTTGATTAAAATTGGTAAACTATTTAAAAGATACAAAAAGCATTTTAAGCAAGTAAACTATTTATTGAAAATGATATTTTATTAAAGAAAAGTATTTGGCACGTTTGATTGAATTTTGCAAATTAATTGGAAGACACGAAAAGCATTTATGTTGTGAAATTTTTATTGAAAATATTGTGTTTTGTTGAAGAAAATTTAGTTAACATATTTTATTAAAATGCGCAAATTAATTGGAAGACATAAAAATCATTTATATTGTGGTTTGATTGAAAATGATATTTTATTGAAGAAAATATATTTAGTAGATTTTTAAATTTAGTAAATTATTAAATTATATAATGGTAGATTATTAAATTGAATATTTAATTATATATATAATATTTAGTAGATTATTAAAATTCGCAAACTAGTTTGAAAATACTAAAAGCATTGAAAGCAAATATACTATTTATTAAAAATTATATTTTATGTTAATTCACATATTAATTGGAAGACACGAAAAGCATTTATATTTCAAGTTTATTGAAAACGATATTTCATTAAAGAAAATTATATGACAGGTTTTATTAAAAATCACAAAATTAATTTGAAGATAGAAAAGGCATTTCTATTGTAAATTATTGATTAAAAATTCTATTTTTATTGAAGAAAGTTTATTTAACAGATTTTATCAAAATTCGCAAACTTGTCAAAAGATACAAAAAGCATTTATGTCGTAAACTATTTATTAAAAATGATATTTTAGTAAAGAAAGTTTATGTAACAGGCTATTCATTATAAATAATCATTAAAAATATTATATAACTATTATATATGTATATATATAATATTATATAACCTTATATAAAATATATTATATAACTACTCATTAAAAATGATATTTTATTGAAGAAAAGTATTTGGCGGCTTTGATTAAAATTTGCAGACTAGTTGAAACATGTAAAAAGCATTTATGTTGTAAAATATTGATTGAAAATGGTATTTTATTGAAGAAAATATATTTACTAGATTTGATTAAAATTCGCATACTAGTTATAAGACATGAAAAGCATTTATGTTGTAAACTATTTATTAAAAATTGTATTTTAGTAAAGAAAATTTATGTAACAAATTTGATTAAAATTCGCAAATTAATTGGAAGACACAAAAATCATTTATGTAGTGAATTGATTGAAAATTACATTTTATTGAAGAAAATTTATGTCTGATTAAAATTTTTTAGCATTTAATATAATAAATAATTAATAAATAAATAAATAATATAATAAATTAAAATACATATCTGATAAAAATTTTCAAGCTAGTTACAAGTCACGAAAAGCATTTTTATCGTAAACTGTCTATAAAAATGGCATTTTTATTGAAGAAAATTTATGTAACAGATTTGATTAAAATTTGCAAACTAGTTAGAAAACACGAAAATCATCTATGTCGTAAATTATTGATTAAAAATCATACTTTAGTCAAGAAAATGTATGTAACAGATTTAATAAATTCGCAAACTAGTCGGAAGACACGAAAAGTATTTATGTTGTAAACTATTTATTAAAAATGATGTTTTACTGAAGAAAATTTGTGTAACAGATTTGATTAAAATTCCCAAACTAGTTGGAAGACACAAAAACTATTTATGTTGTAAACTGTCTATTAAATTTTATTGAAAGAAAGCATTTGGCAGGTTTGATATTTGATTGATATTTTAATGAAGAAAATATATTTGATAAGTGATATTTTATTGAAAAAAATTTGTTTGGCAGGTTTGATTAATTTTTGCAAATTAATTTGAAGACACACAAAGCATTGATGTCGTAACATGTTTATTGAAAATTGTGTGTTATTGAAGTCAAGTATTTCGCAGGTTTTGCTTAAAATTCACATTATACTACAATGTAGTATGCTATATTTTATTACACTGCCCCAATTGCAGCACTTTTAATGTAATCTACAATAATCGCACCAAAACCTTCAGACACTAGTTAACTTAATTTATTATTCATCACCTAATGTTTTCATTGCCCAGCGTTGAATCTTTACTATCAATTTTGTCACTACGCTAATTTTTCACTGCCACCGTTCCAACCTAAATTTTCATTGTCACAGTATGTATAGTATGCTATAGTTTATTACGCTACATGTAATCTACAATAATCGCACCAAAACCTTCAGACACTAGTTAACTTCATTTATTATTCATCTCCCAATGTTTTTATTGCCCAGCGTTGAACCTTTACTATCAATTTTCTCATTGCATTTATTTTCCAATACCACCGTTCCAACCCAAATTTTCATTATCACAGTATGTATAGTATGCTATAGTTTATTACGCTACCCCAATTGCAGCGCATTTAATGTAATCTACAATAATCGCACCAAAACCTTCAGACACTAGTTAACTTCATTTATTATTCATCTCCCAATGTTTTTATTGCCCAGCGTTGAACCTTTACTATCAATTTTCTCATTGCGCTTATTTTCCAATGCCACCGTTCCAACCCAAATTTTCATTATCACAGTATGTATAGTATGCTATAGTTTATTACGCTACCCCAATTGCAGCACATTTAATGTAATCTACAATAATCGCACCAAAACCTACAGATACTAGTTAACTTCATTTATTATTCATCTCCCAATGTTTTATTGCCCAGCGTTGAACCTTTACTATCAATTTTCTCATTACGCTTACTTATCAACGCCATCGTTCCAACCCAAATTTTCATTATCATAGTATGTATAGTATGCTATAGTTTATTACGCTACCCCAATTGCAGCACATTTAATGTAATCAACAATAATCGCACCAAAACATTCAGACATTAGTCACCCTTTATTTATTACTCGTCTCCCAATGTTTTTATTGTCCAGCGTTGAACCTTTACTATCAATTTTCTCATTGCGCTAATTTTCCAATGCCATCGTTCCAACCCAAATTTTCATTATCACAGTATGTATAGTATGCTATAGTTTATTACGCTACCCCAATTGCAGCACATTTAATGTAATCTACAATAATCGCACCAAAACATTGAGACATTAGTCACCTTTAATTTATTACTCGTCTCCCAATGTTTTCATTGCCCAACGTTGAACGTTTACTAGAAATTTTCTCATTGCACTTATTTTCCAATGCCATCGTTCCAACCAAAATTTTTATTATTATAGGCTGCCATGCCAGACACGTAAAGCATTTATGTCATAAATTTATTGAAAAAAATTATTTGGCAGATTTTATTAAAATTTGCAAACTGGTTATAAGACATGAAAAACATTCATGTCGTAAACTATTGACTAAAATTGATATTTTATTGAAAGAAAGTATTAGGCAGGTTTGATTCAAATTTGGAGACAAGTTGGAACATATAAAAAGCATTTATGTTGTAAAATGTTTATTGAAAATGGTGTTTTATTGGAGAAAATTTAATTAGTAGATTTCATTAAAATTCGCAAACTAGTTAAAAGACATGAAAAGCATTTAAAGCAAATATACTATTTATTAAAAATTATATTTTATGGAAGAGAAGTATTTGGCAGGTTTGATTAAAATTCATATATTAATTAGAAGACACGAAAAGCATTTATGTTGTGAAATTTTTATTGAAAATTCTGTATTATTGAAGAAAATTCAGTTAGCAAATTTTATTAAAATGCGCAAATTAATTGGAAGACATAAAAATCATTTATATTGTGATTTGATTGAAAATGATATTTTATTTAAGAAAATATATTTAGTAGATTTGATTAAAATTCGAAAACTAGTTAGAAGACAAGAAAAGCATTTATTTTGTAAACTATTTATTAAAAATTATATTTTAGTAAAGAAAATTTATGTAACAAATTTGATTAAAATTCGAAAATTAATTGGAAGACACAAAAATCATTTATGTAGTGAATTGATTGAAAATTACATTTTATTGAAGAAAATTTATTTGGCAGGTTTTATTAAAATGCGCAAATTAATTGGAAGACACAAAAATCGTTTATATCGTGAATTCATTAAAAATGATATTTTATTGAAGAAAATATATTTAGTAGATTTGATTAAAATTCGCAAACTAGTTTGAAGATACTAAAAGCATTTAAAGCAAATATACTATTTATTAAAAATGATATTTTATGGAAGAAAAGTATTTGCCACGTTTGATTAAATTTCGCAAATTAATTAGAAGACACGAAAAGCATTTATGTTGTGAAATTTTTATTGAAAATTCTGTATTATTGAAGAAAATTCAGTTAGCAAATTTTATTAAAATGCGCAAATTAATTGGAAGACATAAAAATCATTTATATTGTGATTTGATTGAAAATGATATTTTATTTAAGAAAATATATTTAGTAGATTTGATTAAAATTCGAAAACTAGTTAGAAGACAAGAAAAGCATTTATTTTGTAAACTATTTATTAAAAATTATATTTTAGTAAAGAAAATTTATGTAACAAATTTGATTAAAATTCGAAAATTAATTGGAAGACATAAAAATCATTTATGTAGTGAATTGATTGAAAATTACATTTTATTGAAGAAAATTTATTTGGCAGGTTTTATTAAAATGTGCAAATTAATTGGAAGACACAAAAATCGTTTATATCGTGAATTCATTAAAAATGATATTTTATTGAAGAAAATATATTTAGTAGATTTGATTAAAATTCGCAAACTAGTTTGAAGATACTAAAAGCATTTAAAGCAAATATACTATTTATTAAAAATTATATTTTATGGAAGAAAAGTAATCGGCAGGTTTGATTAAAATTCACATATTAATTGGAAGACACGAAAAGCATTTATGTTGTGAAATTTTTATTGAAAATTCTGTATTATTGAAGAAAATTCAGTTAGCAAATTTTATTAAAATGCGCAAATTAATTGGAAGACATAAAAATCATTTATATTGTGATTTGATTGAAAATTATATTTTATTTAAGAAAATATATTTAGTAGATTTGATTAAAATTCGAAAACTAGTTAGAAGACAAGAAAAGCATTTATTTTGTAAACTATTTATTAAAAATTATATTTTAATAAAGAAAATTTATGTAACAAATTTGATTAAAATTCGAAAATGAATTGGAAGACATAAAAATCATTTATGTAGTGAATTGATTGAAAATTACATTTTATTGAAGAAAATTTATTTGGCAGGTTTTATTAAAATGCGCAAATTAATTGGAAGACACAAAAATCGTTTATATCGTGAATTCATTAAAAATGATATTTTATTGAAGAAAATATATTTAGTAGATTTGATTAAAATTCGCAAACTAGTTTGAAGATACTAAAAGCATTTAAAGCAAATATACTATTTATTAAAAATTATATTTTATGGAAGAAAAGTATTTGGCAGGTTTGATTAAAATTCACATGTTAATTGGAAGAAATGAAAAGTGTGTATGTCGTAAATTAATTGAAGAAAATTATTAGGGAGGTTGTATTAAAATTTCCAAATTAATTGCAAGAACGAAAAGCATTTATATCATAAATTTATTGAAAATTATATTTTATTAAAGGAAAGTATATGGCAGGTTTGATTAAAAATCACAAAATTAATTGGAAAATAGAAAAGGCATTTCTGTTGTAAATTATTTATTAAAAATGATATTTTAGTAAAGAAAGTTTGTATAACAGATTTGATTAAAATTCGCAAACCAGTTACAAGACACAAAAAGGATTTATGTTGTAAATTATTGATTAAAAATGATATTTTTATTGAAGAATATTTATTTAACAGATTTTATTCAAATTCGCAAACTTGTCAAAAGATACAAAAAGCATTTCTGTCGTAAATTATTTATTAAAAATGACGGTTTAGTAAAGAATCATCAGAAATCATTAAAAATATTATATATATAATATTATATAACTATTGTATAAAATATATTATATAACTATTCATTAAAATTATATTTTATTGAAGAAAATTATATGCCAGGTTTGATTCAAAATCGCAAATTAATTGCAAAACGAAAAGCAATTATATCATAAATTTATTGAAAATTATATTTTATTAAAGGAAATTTATGTGGCAGGTTTGATTAAAATTCGTCAACTATTTGAAAGATACAAAAAGCATTTATGTCGTAAACTGTTTTGTGAAAATTATATTTTATTTAAAAACATGTAATCAGCAGATTTTATTAAAATGCGCAAATTAATTGGAAGACATGAAAACCATTTATGTTGTAAAATGTTTATTGAAAATTGTATTTTATTGAAGAAAATTTATTTAGTAGATTTGATTAAAATTTGCAAACTAGTTAGAAGATACAAAAAGCATTTAAAGCAAGTAAACTATTTATTAAAAATGATATTTTATTGAAGAAAAGTATTTGGCACGTTTGATTAAATTTCGCAAATTAATTAGAAGACGCGAAAAGCATTTATGTTGTTTTTAAGTATTTATAAGAAAAGTATTAGGCAGGTTTGATTAATTTTCGCAATTTAATTGCAAGAATGAAATGCATTTATATCATAAATTTATTGAAAATTATATTTTATTGAAGAAAATTATGTGGCAGATTTGATTAAAAATCGCAAATTAATTGAAAGATATAAAAAGTGTTTATGTCGTAAATTGATTGAAAATGAAATTTTATTGAAGAAAACTATTTTTCAGGTTTGATTAAAATTTGCTTATTTTTTGGAAGATACTAAAAGTATTTATGTCGTAAACTGTTTATTAAAAATTATATTTTATTGAAGAATAGTATTTGGCAGGTTTGATTAATTTCCGGTCGGAAAGCATTTATATCATGAATTTATTGAACATTATATTTTATTGAAGAACATTATATGGCAGGTTTGATTAAAATGTGCAAACTAATTGGAAAACGCGAAAAGCATTTATGTTGTGAAATTTTTATTGAAAATAGTGTTTTATTGAAGAATATTTAATTAGTAGATTTGATTAAAATTTGCACAATAGTTCAAAGACACGAAAAGCATTTGTGTTGTAAAATGTTTATTGAAAATTGTGTTTTGTTGAAGAAAAGTATTTGGTAGGTTTGATTAAAATTTTGCAGACTAGTTGCAACATATAAAAAGCATTTATGTCGTAAAATGTTGATTGAAAATGGTGGTTTTACCGAAGAAAATTAATTTAGCAGATTTGATTAAAATTTGCAGACTAGTTGCAACATATAAAAAGCATTTATCTCGTAAAATGTTGATTGAAAATGGTGTTTTATTGACGTCAAGTATTTGGTAGGTTTTGCCTAAAATTCACGTTATACTGTGACGCAGTATGCTATACTTTATTACGCTGCCCCAATTGCAGTACAGTTTCCACGTAATCCACAATAATCGCACAAGAACCTTCAGACATTACTCTATTCACTAATTTACCACCGCTCCAACTCAAATTTTCCTCCCAGGCCGCCATGCCAGACCGCTGGGGAAGATGTCTCCTAGGCACCTGCTACTCGCTGTGGTTCCTCCACTTGCCAGCGATGCTGCTGGTCTCAAGCCAGCCAGCAGCGATTCTGCACCAGGCCTACGAACTCTTAGTAAAGATGCAGAAGCTGCGCCTGGACCCCATGGAGGAGGTTTGCTACCGTGCCATGATGCAGCTGTGCGGAGTGTACGGCCAGCCAGTCCTGGCCGTCAAGCTTTTGTTCCACATGAAGCGCAGCGGTGTGCAGCCCAACGCCCTGACCTACGGCTTCTACAACAAAGCGGTTTTGGAGGCCACCTGGCCTTCCGACATGACCAACTCCAGCCAGCTGATGTGGAACAAGCTGCGCAATGTCATTGTTGGCGCTGCGCTCTTCAAGCGAGCTGGAAAGAAGAGCGCCAGGAGACGCCTCAGTTCGAATGTTGACCTGCTGACTCCAGACGGCAAGAACGAAGGCATGGAACATGCGCTGTCCAGGTCTAGTTTGGACAGCACGCATTCGCAGGACACAGAAGCTGCGCACAGTGATTGTAAGTTTATTTTTTGTGTTGTAATTCTGTGTTGGAGGGGAAATGTGTGTCGATGGGGGTGGAATTGGAATTGGGGTGCGGAGAGGAAATATTTTGTTAAGTTAGAATGATGGGGGTGGGACCGACGGACTGGTAGAGGGTATAGCCTTAGTCAACGTACTGGTGTTGTCGTATAGATTTAAGGACTGCGAGTCCTGTAGAAGTCGAGTTGAAATTTTGAAAGTTGTAATTCAATGTTTTTCTCTTCGCCATTTTCTCTTCGTTATAGATTTAGAGTTATGATGAAGGATGAGACGCGTTGTTTTCAGAATTTTCTTTATTAACATATGAGCAGTCGCTTTTTCAAGAATTATTGTAATATTCATACTTACTGTGACGCCAAAGTTTGATTATGATTTTCATACTTAGAAATTGCAGCGTTATCTTTTCTTTTGATTTTGGAACAGTTACGAAGGGCAGCACAGTCTATAGCAGCTATACTCTTAGTCAACGTGCTGTTGTCATATAGATTTAAGGACTGCGAGTCCTGTAGAAGTCAAGTTGAAAGTTTGAAACTTGTAATTCAATATTTTTCTCTTCGTTATAGATTTAGAGTTATGATGAAGGATAAGATGCGTTGTTTCCAGGATTTTCTTTGTTGACAAATGAGCAGTCGCTTTTTCAAGAATTATTGTAATATTCATATTTACTGTGACGCCAAAGTTTGATTGTAATTTTCATAGTTAGAGATAGCAACGTTACCTTTTCTTTTGATTTTGGAACAGTTACGAATGGCAGCTCAGTCTATAGCAGCTATATTCTCAGTCAACGTGCTGTCGTATAGATTTAAGGACTGCGAGTCCTGTAGAAGAGTTGAAATTTTGAAACTTATTCGATATTTTTCTCTTCGCTATTTTCTCTTCGTTATAGATTTAGAGTTACGATGAAGTGATGCGATGCGTTGTTTCCAGGATTTTCTTTGTTGACAAATGAGCAGTCTATTTTTCAAGAATTATTGTAATATTCATATTTACTGTGACGCCAAAGTTTGATTGTGATTTTCATAGTTAGAGATAGCAGCGTTACCTTTTCTTTTGATTTTAAAATGGGAACGAAGGACAGCGCAGTCTATAGCAGCTATAGTCTTAGTCAACGTGCTGTTGTCGTATAGATTTAAGAACTGCGAGTCCTGCAGAAGTCGAGTTCAAATTTTGAAACTATGTTATTCGCTATTTTCTCTTCGTTATAGGTTTAGAGTTATGACGAAGGATGAGGTGCGTTGTTTCCAGGATTTTCTTTGTTGACATACGAGCAGTCGCTTTTTCAAGAATTATTGTAATATTCATATTTACTGTGACGCCAAAGTTTGATTGTGATTTTCATACTTAGAAATAGCATCGTTACCTTTTCTTTTGATTTTGAAACAGCAACGAAGGGGAACTGAGTCTATAGCAGCTATAGTCTTAGTCAACGTGCTGTTGTCGTATAGATTTAAGGACTGCGAGTCCTGTAGAAGTCGAGTTGAAATTTTGAAACTATGTTATTCGATATTTTTCTCTTCGCTATTTTCTCTTCGTTATAGATTTAGAGTTATGATGAAGGATGAGGTGCGTTGTTTCCAGGATTTTCTTTACTGACATATGAGCAGTCGCTTTTTCAAGAATTATTGTAATATTCATATTTACTGTGACGCCAAAGTTTGACTGTGATTTTCATACTTAGAAATAGCAGCGTTAGCTTTTCTTTTGATTTTCAAACAGCAACGCAGGGGAACTGAGTCTATAGCAGCTATAGTCTTACTCAATGTGCTGTTGTTATAGATTTAAGGACTGCGAGTCCTGTAGAAGTCGAGTTGAAATTTTGAAACTTGTAATTCAATATTTTTCTCTTCGCCATTTTCTCTTCGTTATAGATTTAGAGGTATGATGAAGGATGAGGTGCGTTGTTTCCAGAATTTTCTTTGTTGACAAATGCACAGTCGCTTTTTCAAGAATTATTGTAATATTCATATTTACTGTGACGCTAAAGTTTAATTGTGAATTTCATACTTGGAAATAGCATCGTTACCTTTTCTTTTGATTTTGAAACAGCAACGAAGGGCAGCACAGTCTATAGCAGCTATAGCCTTAGTCAACGTGCTGTTGTCATATAGATTTAAGGACTGCAAGTCCTGTAGAAGACGAGTTGAAATTTTGAAAGTTGTAATTCAATATTTTTCTCTTCGCCATTTTCTCTTCGTTATAGATTTAGAGTTATGATGAAGGATGAGGTGCGTTGTTTCCAGGATTTTCTTTGTTGACATATGAGCATTCTATTTTCAAGAATTATTGTAATATTCATATTTACTGTGATGCCAAAGTTTGATTGTAAATTTCATACTTAGAAATAGCAGCGTTACTTTTCTTTTGATTTTGAAACAGCAATAAAGGGCAGCTCAGTCTATAGCAGCTATATTCTCACTCAACATGCTGTTGTTGTATAGATTTAAGGACTGCGAGTCCTGTAGAAGTCGAGTTGAAATTTTGAAACTTGTAATTCAATATTTTTCTCTTCGCCATTTTCTCTTCGTTATAGATTTAGAGTTATGATGAAGGATGAGATGCGTTGTTTCCAGGATTTTCTTTGTTGACATACGAGCAGTCGCTTTTTCAAGAATTATTGTAATATTCATATTTACTGTGACGCCAAAGTTTGATTGTGATTTTCATACTTAGAAATAGCAGCGTTACCTTTTCTTTTGATTTTGAAACAGCAACGAAGGTCAGCTCAGTCTAAAGCAGCTATAGTTTCAGTCAATGTGCTGTTGTATAGATTTAAGGACTGCAAGTCCTGTAGAAGTCGAGTTGAAATTTTGAAACTTGTTATTCGATATTTTTCTCTTCACTATTTTCTCTTCGTTATAGATTTAGAGTTATGATGAAGTGATGAGGTGCGTTGTTTTCAGGATTTTCTTTGTTGACATATGCGCAGTCTATTTTCAAGAATTATTGTAATATTCATATTTACTGTGACGCCAAAGTTCGATTGTGATTTTTATACTTAGAAATAGCAGCGTTACCTTTTCTTTTGATTTTGAAACAGCAACGAAGGGCAGCTCAGTCTATAGCTGCCATACTCTTATTCAACGTGCTGTTGTTGTATAGATTTAAGGACTGCGAGTCCTGTAGAAGTCGAATTGAAATTTTGTAACTTGTAATTCAATATTTTTCCCTTTGTGCTTTTCTCTTCGTTATAGATTTAGAGTTATGATGAAGGATGAGATGCATTGTTTCCAGGATTCTTTTTGTTGACATATGTGCAGTCGCTTTTTCAAGAATTATTGTAATATTCATATTTACTGTGACGCTAAAGTTTAATTGTGAATTTCATACTTGCAAATAGCATCGTTACCTTTTCTTTTGATTTTGGAACAGTAACGAAAGGGAACTGAGTCTATAGCAGCTATAGTCTTACTCAACGTGCTGTTGTTATAGATTTAAGGACTGCGAGTCCTGTAGAAGTTGAGTTGAAACTTTGAAACTATGTTATTCGATATTTTTCTCTTCGCTATTTTCTCTTCATTATAAATTTAGAGTTATGATGAAGGATGAGATGCGTTGTTTCCAGGATTCTTTTTGTTGACATATGCGCAGTCCATTTTTCAAGAATTGTTGTAATATTCATATTTACTGTGACGCCAAAGTTCGATTGTGATTTTCATACTTAGAAATAGCATCGTTACCTTTTCTTTTGATTTTGGAACAGCAACGAAGGGCAGCTCAGTCTATAGCAGCTATAGTTGTAGTCAACGTGCTGTTGTCGTATAGATTTAAGGACTGCGAGTCCTGTAGAAGTCGAGTTGAAGTTTTGAAACTTGTAATTCAATATTTTTCTCTTCGCCATTTTCTCTTCGTTATAGATTTACAGTTATGATGAAGGATGAGATGCGTTGTTTCCAGGATTTTCTTTGTTAACATACGAGCAGTCGCTTTTTCAAGAATTATTGTAATATTCATATTTACTGTGACGCCAAAGTTCGATTGTGATTTTCATACTTAGAAATAGCATCGTTACCTTTTCTTTTGATTTTGAAACAGCAACGAAGGGCAGCTCAGTGTCGGACTTACCAGGATTCGGTTCGTTTGAACTGAAAGCGAAATTGTTAAGGCAAAACAGCATTGTCAAGGAGCAGGCACTGGCGTTGCTGCAGAACGAGGACTTAGAATGTTCATCGAGTAATCCAAGGTAAAAGCCACCGTCAAAAGAGACCCCTGAACAGAATTCTGATACCAAACATTCACTCACTTACTTCGCAGAGTACTTTTTCACGGTAGCACTTACAGTTAATCATCTATTGATATCATGGTATTACGTAATTAGAGTAGAAACTGATTGTCGTAGACTAGAGCCAGTAATCGATAGACAAAAATAGAAAACTTTTGGCCGCTTGATTTTATGAGTATTCGATGCATGCTGAGAATACGTAATTTCTGGATGTAAGAGTGAAACTTTTATTTTAGTATTAACAGTAATGTGGGGGTCATGTTTTTTGGGGCAAAAAATGCAGCACTGTGATTTTTGGAGCGGGTCAGAAATTTTGAGAAGGATTTTGAGAAGGTTTGTTGGAAAATGGTCGGGAAGAATGATGTAAATGAGTTTGTGTAGGGCTTGACTGAATGCGTCGTGAAGAGTGGGAAATTAGAATTGTTTATGTTGCGTTGGGATGTTACGATGAACAATTTGAACTGCGTCATTAATACTTGATGGCAATTGATTGTAAATTGATATTACGATGAACAATTTGCGCTACGCCACATATATTTAGTGGCAACAGTTTGCAAATTGATGTACGATCGATAATTGTAGCAACGCCACATATATTTAGCGCCAACTGATTGCAAACAGACATTACGATGCACAATTTGAACAACGCCATCGCTACTTGATGGCAATTGATTGAAAATTGACATTAGGATGAACAATTTGAACTGCGTCATCAATACTTGATGGCAATTGATTGTAAATTGACATTACGATGAACAATTTGAGCTATGCCACATATATTTAGTGGCAACAGTTTGCAAATTGATGTACGATGGATAATTGTAGCAACGCCACATATATTTAGCCGCAACTGATTGCAAACAGACATTACGATGCACAATTTGAACAACGCCATCACTACTTGATGGCAATTGATTGTAAATTGACATTACGATGAAGAATTTGAACTGCGTCATCAATACTTGGTGGCAATTGATTGTAAATTGACATTACGATGAACAATTTGAGCTATGCCACATATATTTAGTGGCAACAGTTTGCAAATTGATGTACGATGGATAATTGTAGCTACGCAACATATATTTAGCCCCAACTGATTGCAAACAGACATTACAATGCACAATTTGAACAACGCCATCACTACTTGATGGCAATTGATTGTAAATTGACATTACGATGAACAATTTGAACTGCGTCATCAATACTTGGTGGGAATTGATTATAAATTGGCATTACGTTGAACAATTTGAGCTAGGCCACATATATTTAGTGGCAACAGTTTGCAAATTGATGTACGATGGATAATTGTAGCAACGCCACATATATTTAGCCCCGACTGATTGCAAACAGACATTATGATGCACAATTTCAACAACGCCATCACTACTTGATGGCAATTGATTGTAAATTGACATTACGATGAAGAATTTGAACTGCGTCATCAATACTTGGTGGCAATTGATTGTAAATTGACATTAGAATGAACAATTTGAGCTATGCCACATATATTTAGTGGCAACAGTTTGTAAATTGACTTACGATGGATAAATGTAGCTACGCCACATATATTTAGCCGCAACTGATTGCAAACAGACATTACGATGCACAATTTGAACAACGCCATCACTACTTGATGGCAATTGATTGTAAATTGACATTACGATGAACAATTTGAACTGCGTCATCAATACTTGGTGGGAATTGATTATAAATTGGCATTACGTTGAACAATTTGAGCTAGGCCACATATATTTAGTGGCAACAGTTTGCAAATTGATGTACGATGGATAATTGTAGCTGCGCCACATATATTTAGCCTTAACTGATTGCAAACAGACATTACGATGCACAATTTGAACAACGCCATCACTACTTGATGGCAATTGATTGTAAATTGACATTACGATGAACAATTTGAACTGCGTCATCAATACTTGGTGGCAATTGATTGTAAATTGACATTACGATGAACAATTTGAGCTACGCCACATATATTTAGTGGCAACTGTTTGCACATTGACTTACGATGGATAATTGTAGCTACGCCACATATATTTAGCCAGAACTGATTGTGAACAGACATTACGATGCACAATTTGACAATGCCATCACTACTTGATGGCAATTGATTGTAAATTGACATTACAATGAACAATTTGAACTGCGTCACATATATTTAGTGGCAACTGTTTGCATATTGACATACGATGGATAATTGTAGCTACGCCACATGTGTTTAACGCCAACTGATTGCAAACTGACATTATGTAGCACAATTTGAATTGTGCTACATATATTTAGCGCCAACTGATTGCAAACTGCCATTACGATGAACAATTTGAGCTACACCACATATATTCAGTGGCAACTGTTTGCAAATTGGCTTACGATGGTTAATTGTAGCTACGCCACCTATATTTAGCCCCAACTGTTTGCAAATTGACACTATGATGCACAATTTCAGTTGCGCCATCACTACTTAATGACAATTCTTTACAAATTGACATCGCAATGAACAATTCCTGCTATGCCATGAAGATTTGATGACGATTGATTGCAAATTGACATTATGAAGAACAATCTAACCTGCATCGTCAATACTTGGTAGCAAATGATTGTAAATTGACATTACAATGAACAATTTGAGCTACGCCACATATATGTACTGCCAACTATTTGCAGACTGACTCTACGATGAACAATCTGAACAACGCCATCAATACTTAATGGCAATTGATTGCAAATTGACATTAGAATGAAAAATTGGTGCTACACCATCAATACTTGATGGCAATTATTTGCAAATTGACATTACAATGAACAATTTGACCTCTGCCATCAATACTTGATGGCAATTGATTGCAAATTATAATTATGATGAACAATTTCTCCTGCATCATCAATACCTTGTGGCAATTGTTTGCAAACTGAAATTATAAAGAACAATTTGGACTATGCCACATATATTTAGTGGCAACTATTTGCAAACTGACATTACGAAGCACAATTTGAACTGCGCTACATATATTTAGCGCCAACTGATTGCAAACTGACATTACGATGTACAATTCAAGCTACGCCATGAAGATTTAGTGGCAATTGTTTGCAAACTGAAATTGCAATGAACAATTTGAGCTGCGCCACATATATTTAGTGGCAACTGTTTGCAAATTAACATTACGATAAGCAATTTGGACTATGCCACATATATTTACTGGCGACTGTTTGCAAACTGCCATTACAATGAACAATTTGAACTGCGCCACATATATTTAGTGGCAACTGTTTGCAAACTGACATTACAATGAACAATTTAAGCTATGCCACATATATTTAGTGGCAATTGATTGCAAACTGACACTACAATGAACAATTTGAACTGCGCCACCAATATTTGATAGCAATTGATTACAAATTGACATCGTAATGAACAATTCCTGCTACGCCATTAAGATTTGGTGGCAATTGATTGCAAATTGACATTACGATGAACGCTTGTAGCTATGCCACCTATATTTACTGCCAACTGTTTGCAAACTGACATTACGATGAACAATTTGAACTGCACCATCTATACTTAATGGCAATTGATTGCAAATTGACATTACGATGAACAATTTGAACTGTGCCATTAATACTTAGTGGCAATTGATGGCAAATTGACATTACGATGAACAATTTGAACTGCGCCATGAATACTTAGTGGCAATTGATTGTAAATTGACATTACGATGCACAATTTGAACTGCGCCAATATTTGATAACAATTCCTCCTAAATTGACATCGCAATGAACAATTCCTGCTACGCCACAAAGATTTTCTTCGGCAGGCAGATCGCTGAACTTTTCCACCATTCTCTTACGCCCCCCACAAACTTTGAACACGACCATTCTCCAGCATTCTTCTTAGCCCGTTGACCGGTTTTCCGACTGAAGCCGAACGTCGCCGTCGTTCTTTCTTTTTGTTATCGGAATCCGCTTAAGACTAACACGGTCCGGCGAGTCGCCGTTAAAAAGTCCCGTGAGGACGCCAGTGACCGAAAACGATCCGCTGGGGGCGTTCGTTAACGACGAGACGCCGATCGTTTCGCCCTCGGAAGAAAACGACTCGAATTGCTCCACCAGCACCCTCACCGTTTTGAATAATACCGTCGAGGAAAGGGCAGGCGGACCGCTTTTGTTCCGAAGGTAAATCCACCCCCTTCTGTCTCTCCTTTTTCTTCGTCAAGCAATGGAGAAAGATTTATGTTGAAAACTGGTTATTTGTCATGTTTTGATTAAAATTTGCAAATCAATTGCAAGAACGAAAAGCAATTGTATCATAAATTTATTGAAGATTATATTTTATTAAAGAAAATGATTTGGTAGGTTTTATTAAAATTTGCAAATTAATTGGAAGACACAAAAATCCTTTATGTGTGAATTGATTGAAAATTATATTTTATTGAAGAAAATTTATTTGGCAGGTTTGATTAAAATTCGTCAACTAGTTGGAAGATACAAAAAGCATTTATGTCGTAAACTATTTATTAAAAATGATACTTTATTGAAGAACATTTATGTAACAGACTATTCATTATAAATAATCATTAAAAACATTATATAACTATTAAGTATATATATATATATATGTATATATTATATAACTATTCATTAAAAATGATATTTTATTGAAGAAAAGTATACGGCAGGTTTGATTAAAAATCGCAAATTAATCGGAAGAAATGAAAAGTGTTTATGCCGAAAATTGATTGAAGAAAATTATTAGGGTGGTTTGATTAAAATTTGCAAATTAATTGGAAGATACAAAAAGAATTTATGTCGTACACTGTCTATGAAGTTGATATTTTATTGAAGAAAGGCATTGGCAGATTTGATTAAAATTCGCAAATTAATTGTGTTGTAAAATTATTATTGAAAATGGTGTTTTATTGAAGACAATTTAATTAGTAGATTAGATTAAAATGCGCAAACTTGTTCCAAGATACGAAAAACATTAAACGCAAATAAACTATTCATTAAAAATGATATTTTATTGAAGAAAACTATTTGGCCGGTTTGATTAAAATATGCAGACTAGTTGGAAGAAACAACAAGCATTTCTGTCGTAAATTATTGATTAAAAATGATATTTTAGTAAAGAAAGTTTATGTAACAGATTTGAAATGTTTATTGAAAATGATATTTTATTAAAGGAAAGCATTTCGCAGGTTTGATTAAAATTTCTAAATTTGTTGGGAGACACGAAAACCATTTATGTTGTAAACTATTTTTTAAAATTGATATTTTGCTGGAAAAAATTTGTTTAGGAGTTTTGATTAAAATTTGCAAACTAGATGAGAGACACGAAAAAGGACTCATATCGCAAATTTATTGAAAAAGATATTTTATTGTTAAAGATTTATTTAGCAGGGAGGATTAAAATTTGTAAACATGTTGGAAGATACAAAAAGCATTTATGTTGTAGACTGTTTAGTGAAAATGATATTTTATTGAAGAAAAATATTTGGCAGGTTTGATTAAAATTTCCTGATTACGAATAGTTGGGAAACACAAAAAGTATTTATGTCATAAACTATTTATTAAAAATGATACTTTAGTAAAGAAAATTTATGTAACAGATTTGATTAAAATTCGCAAATTTGTTGGAAAGACACGAAAAGCATTTATGTCATAAATTGATTGAAAATTATACTTCATCGAAAAAAATTATTTGGCAAATTTTATGAAAATTGACCAACTCTTTGGAAGACAAAGCATTTATTTTGCAAATTTGTTGAAACTTATATTTTATTGGAAAAAATTATTTGGCAGATTTTATTAAAATTCGTTAATTAATTGGAAGACACGAAAAGCATTTATGTCATAAACTATTTATTGAAAATTGTGTTTTGTTGAACAAAATTTATTTAGGAGACCTGATTAAAATTTGCAAATTAGTTGGAAGACACAAAAAGCATTTGTCATAAATTTATGGAAAATAGTATTTTACTCAAGAAAATTATTTGGCAAGTTTGATTACAACTTGTAAACTTGTTGGAAAACACAAGAAGCATTTATGTCGTAAAATGTTTATTGGAAGAGAGTATTTGGCAGGTTTGATTAAAATTTGCAAATTAATTGGAAGACACAAAAATCATTTATGTCATGGCTTCATTGAAAATAGTATTTCATTAAGGAACATTTATTAATGAGATTATTAATAAGAGCATTAATGTCGTAAACTATTTAATAAAAATAATATTTTATTGAATTTATATTGAATATTAATATGAATATAATATTTTATTGAATATTACGTTTTTTTTATTAAAAATGATATTTTAGTAAAGAAAATTTATTTAGCAGATTTGATTAAAATTCGCAAGCTAGTTAAAAGATTTATTTTTGGAATTAAATTCGAAATTCATTCGAATTTTTTTTTCCCTGCGTCTTAAACATTTTTGCGCCCTACGGTAATAAATATAATAAATTAATAATTTCGTATATTATAATAAATAACATTTTTGTTTCATTAAATTAAAATACACGTTTATTTTTTCCTTTTTACTTTTACCTAATTTATTTAAAAATTTTCTACATTCGTGTTTTCCATCACAATTAGTTATAATTAACAAACATTAATTTACAAATTTTTATAATTGTTTGCCGACATATAATGCTTTTTTATCATTTTTCATTTAATTTACTTTGATATGTGTGTTTTTGTACTTTTTCAAATTGACTTGCACCACTTGCAAAGTAAACTTTTTAAGCTCTGTTTTTATTAACTGTGTTTTCTGCAAAAAAATTACTTGCTTCATTAAACAAACAAACTCCAAAGTGGGTTTTTATGTAATTATTGGACAATCGATGATAGATTTGACCAAGTAAACAATTTTTAGGTACGTATTTGTTTTGTGTTGACTTTGTTTTTGTTGTGCTTGAAAAGAGACGTGTAAATCGTATCATCTGTACCTTCCTTTGTCATTCTGCTTGTAAATTTATGGTGTCACATAGTTTTCATATGATGGAACTTGACAATCTTGAATTTTCATAGATTTCGATTTTTTTCCACTTTGTTTTTTTTCTTTTAAGTATACAGAGAACTCTCTTAAAACTATAAAAATTTCTTGAAATAAATGTTGTTATATTTCTAAATTTATGGTGTAACAGTTTTCTTATAATGGAACTTCATAATCTTGAATTTTCATAGCACTTGAAATTCCACGCTGTTTTTATTTAAGCATACAAAGAATTCTCTTAAAACTATAAAATTTGTATAGAATCAATTTTGTTGTGTTCCTAACTTTATGGTTTAACAGTTTCCTTATGATGGGACTTTATAATCTTGAATTTTCAGAGATTTCGTTTTTTTTCCATACTGTTTTTATTGAAGTAAACAGAGAACTCTCTTAACACTATAAAAACTGCTTCAAATAAATTTTGTTGCTTCTAAATTTATGGTGTGACAGTCTCCCTATAATTCTGAATTTTCATAGCATTTGTACTTTCGTCCACACTGTTTTTATTGAAGTTAAGAATATTCTAAACCTTTCCCTGTTCATGTCACCAAAAATACTGCGACGCAAAGAATCACACTACATGTTCATACGTAAGAATCATATTATATGCTCATATGCAAGAATTGTATAACATGCTCATACGCAAGAATCGTACAACAATTGTATCACACATTCATACGCAAGAATCATACTACATGCTTATACGCAAGCATCGTATCACACAGTCATGCGCAAGAATCGTACAACACGCTCATACACAACAATCATACCTAATGTTTATACGCAGGAATCGTACCGTATGCTCATACGCAAAAATCATACTACATACCCCCACGCCATGATACTACGTTCCCAACTCCCATAACGCAACTAACCAATCGTTCAACAATCCATCAACCCAACCAATTCTTCTTCTACGTAACGCCCAATCTTCAACGCTGACCCAACTTTTTCTCCGCCAGCAACATCCTGCCACGCAGTGCCACTTTCCACCAGGCCGTAGACGACGCTGCCACCATGACAACAATGGCCAGCGTAGGTGGCCAGCTACAGCGCAGTGAAACAATGCCACACTCCGTTGCGCAGCAAGGTGTCGAGCAGGAGAGAGAGAAAGAGAGACTGGAAATAAGCAGCCTGTGGTCGCAGAACAAGGACAGCGTCACATCCAGCCTGTCCAGCCTGGGGTCTAGTCTTAAGCTCAGTTTTGGGTAAGCGTCCTGTCAGTGAAAAGTATTTTGTGCAAGGGGACCTGGCGATTTGCTGCGAAACTTGATAATTCTGTGAAACGCCTGATATTTACACCTGGATAGTGGGGCGTGGGGTTATTTTTTGGATGTACAAAGGTGAAGAACGTAAGGGTTCTTCAGTTGTTGGCGGTGTTGTGTGGAATTTTGGGTTAGAATCATTGTTTTTGGGACGATGCTGGGATTAAGGCGTTGTTTGGGATTGGAAAATGTGGAACGGAGAGATCGCTAGTAGTTGTTGCAACAATTTCAAAAACAATTTGCATGCCGATGGTCTTCGAGGAGAAAAAATCTAAATTTAAGTAATACTACTGGTATTTATTGCAAAGACGGCAAAGAATGTTTTGAACGTAAATAATCTTAGAATGCAAAAATATAAATTTAGCAAACATCGCTGGTAGTTATTACAAGAATTTCAAACAATTTTCATGCCGATGATCTAAAAGGGTACAAAATGTAAATTCAGGTGACAATACTAGTAATTATTGCAAAAGAAAACATTTTGCATCAGAATAATATTAGAATCCAAAAATATAAATTTAACAAACATATCTTGTATTTATTGCAACAATTACAAAAACAATTTTGCATTCTGATGGACTTACAGGGTAAAAAATTTGAATCCAAGTGATACTATTAGTATTTATTGCAAAAGAAAACATTTTGCATCTGAATAATCTTAGAATCCAAAAATATAAATTTAACAAACATATCTTGTAGTTATTGCAACAATTACAAAAACAATTTTGCATTCTGACAGACTTCCGGGGTAAAAAAATTGAATCAAAACAATTTTGTATCTGAGTACAGTTTCATTTTCAAGTTCAGCAATATTCGTCAGTAGTTATTACAAAAATAAAAAAAAAAACCATTTTGTATCTGAATACAGTTTCATTTTCGAATTCAGCAATATTCGCCAGTAGTTATTACAAAAATCACAAATAAAACCAATTTTGTATCTGAGTACAGTTTCATTTTCAAAGTCAACAATATTCGCCAACAATTACTACAAAAATCACAACAACAACAACAAAATTTTGTACCTGAGTAGAGTTTCATTTTCAAACTCAACAATATTCGCCAGTAATTATTACAAAAATCACAAAAAAAAGAAAATTTGTATCTGAGTATAGTTTTATTTTCAAATTCAACAAAATTCGCCAGTAGTTCTTACAAAAATAAAAAAAAAACAATTTTGTATCCGAGTATAGTTTCATTTTCAAATTCAACAATATTCGCCAGTAATTATTACAAAAATAAAAAAAAACAATGTTGTATCTGAGTACAGTTTCATTTTCAAATTCTACAATATTCGCCAGTAATTATTACAAAAATCACAAAAAAAAAAGAATTTTGTATCTGAATACAGTATTCACCAAAATTCACAAAATAAACAAAATACCCTTTTCAATGGTGTTCCACCATAAAAAAATGAAAAATTCGTCAGGTCCCCTGCTTGTAAATGAGTGTTTTTTGTCAATTACAATTAATTGATTTTGGTTCTGTGCCATCACAATATTTTACACTTTTAACAAATTTCTCAACGCACAAAAATTGTCAAAATCCGCAAATTTTGCACAGTAATTTCTGTGATGCCACAGAATCAATTTCTGGTATTCATCGTCCAATTTTTTAATCTCGCATGAATTAGGTTTCCTTTAGTCGATAAAAACTTTAACAGAATCATCTCCCTTCATTGTGTCCCGATTTAATTAATTTTAATTACGCTAATTTCACATGTTCGTGCTCCCTGTTTTTTTTTATTATGAGTTTTTTGAGTTTTCTTTTAGAAGCATGTTTTGAGTGTTCTTTTGTTTATTTAACCCACCGAATGTAGACGATACTCGACCGGCGGCTTGGCATTCGCTAAAAATAAGGAGCTTATATCGTCAAATCAGCTTATCGAATCTCTTAGCCTCTGCAGTTACATCAGGTGAGTCCGGCGATCGAAGGTAAAGAACTTCTGTGCGCAAGAACGACGTGAAAATAGAGATTTTTTGAGAAAAATACATTTTTTTGTTATGTAAAAGCGATGAAATACAGTTTTTAAAGAATTGGAACTTGAAAAAAATCAGGATTGTTCTTCAGGGTGATACGAAGCGAAAGTGTAGAGACAAGATTTTTTGTACGATGCTCCGTTTCTGAGAAAAAAATTATTTTGGGAATCTGTTAATTATGCAAAAGTAACGTAATAATTTTTGGAAGAATTAGAACTTGAAAAAAATTAGGGTTGTTTGTTGGGATGATATAAAGCGAAAATGTAGAGACAAGATTTTTTGTACGAAGCTCCGTTTGCCAGAAAAAAATTATTTTGGGAATCTGTTAATTATGCAAGAGTAACGCAATAATTTTTGGAAGAATTAGAACTTGAAAAAAATCAGGGTTACTTGTTGGGATGATACGAAGCGAAAATGTAGAGACAACATTTTTTGTACACCGTTTGGTTTTCAAGAAAAAAAATATTTTGAGAATTTGTCAATTATGCAAAAGTAACGCAATAATTTTTGGAAGAATTAGAACTTGAAAAAAATCAGGGTTGTTTGTTGGGATGCTACGAAGCGAAAATGTCGAGACAAGATTTTTTGTACGAAGCTCCGTTTCTGAGGAAAAAATTATTTTGGGAATCTGTTAATTATGCAAAAGTAACGTAATAATTTTGGGAAAAATTAGAACTTGAAAAAAAATCAGGGTTGTTTGTTGGGATGATATAAAGCGAAAATGTAGAGACAAGATTTTTTGTACGAAGCTCCGTTTCTGAGGAAAAAATTATTTTGGGAATCTGTTAATTATGCAAAAGTAACGCAATTATTTTTGGAAGAATTAGAATTTGAAAAAAATCAGGGTTGTTTGTTGGGATGATACGAAGCGAAAATGTAGAGACAACATTTTTTGTACACCGTTTGGTTTTCAAGAAAAAAAATATTTTGAGAATTTGTCAACTATGCAAAAGAAACGCAATAATTTTTGGAAGAATTGGAACTTGAGAAAAATCAGGGTTGTTTGTTGGGATGATACGAAGCGAAAATGTAGAGGCAAGATTTTTTGTACAACGTTTTGTTTTCGAGAAAAAAAATATTTTGAGAATTTGTCAACTATGCAAAAGAAACGCATTAATTTTTGGAAGAATTGGAACTTGAAAAAAATCAGGGTTGTTCTTCGGGATGATACGAAGCGAAAATGCAGAGACAACATTTTTTGTACAACGTTTGGTTTTCGAGAAAAAAAATGTTTTTAGAATTTGTCAATTATGCAAAAGTAACGCAATAATTTTTGGAAGAATTAGAACTTGAAAAAAATCAGGGTTGTTTGTTGAGATGATACGAAGCGAAAATGTCGAGACAAGATTTTTTGTACGAAGCTTCGTTTCCGAGAAAAAAATTATTTTAGGAATCTGTTAATTATGCAAAAGTAATGCAATAATTTTTGGAAGAATTAGAACTTGCAAAAAATCAGGGTTACTTGTTGGGATGATACGAAGCGAAAATGTCGAGACAAGATTTTTTGTACGAAGCTTCGTTTCCGAGAAAAAAATTATTTTAGGAATCTGTTAATTATGCAAAAGTAATGTAATAATTTTTGGAAGAATTAGAACTTGAAAAAAATCAGGGTTGTTTGTTGGGATGCTACGAAGCGAAAATGTGGAGGCATGATTTTTTGTACGAAGCTCCGTTTGCAAGAAAAAAATTATTTTGGGAATCTGTTAATTATGCAAAGTAATGCAATAATTTTTGGAAGAATTAGAACTTGACAAAAATCAGGGTTGTTTGTTGGGATGATACGAAGCGAAAGTGTAGAGACAAGATTTTTTGTACGAAGCTCCGTTTCTGAGGAAAAAATTATTTTGGGAATCTATTAATTATGCAAAAGTAACGCAATAATTTTTGAAAGAATTAGAACTTGACAAAAATCAGGGTTGTTCTTCGGGATGATACGAAGCGAAAATGTAGAGACAACATTTTTTGTACAACCTTTGGATTTCGAGAAAAAAAATATTTTGGGAATTTGTCAATTGTGCAAAAGTAATGCAATAATTTTTGGAAGAATTAGAACTTGACAAAAATCAGAGTTGTTCTTCGGGATGATACGAACCGAAAATGTAGAGACAACATTTTTTGTATAACGTTGGGCTTTCGAGAAAAAAAATATTTTGAGAATTTGTCAATTGTGCAAAAGTAACGCAATAATTTTTTGAAGAATTAGAACTTGAAAAAAATCAGGGTTGTTTGTTGGGATGATATGAAGTGAAAATGCTAAGACAACATTTTTTGTACAACGTTTGGTTTTCGAGAAAAAAAATATTTTGTGAATCTATCAATTATGCAAAAGCAACGCAATAATTTTTGGAAGAACTAGAACTTGAGAAAAATCAGGGTAGTTCTCCGGGATGATACGAAGCGAAAATATAGAGACCACATTTTTTGTACAACCTTTGCTTTTCGAGAAAAAAAATATTTTGAGAATTTGTCAATTGTGCAAAAGTAATGCAATAATTTTTGGAAGAATTAGAACTTGACAAAAATCAGGGTTGTTTGTTGGGATGCTACGAAGCGAAAATGTGGAGGCATGATTTTTTGTACGAAGCTCCGTTTGCAAGAAAAAAATTATTTTGGGAATCTGTTAATTATGCAAAAGTAAAGTAATAATTTTTGGAAGAATTAGAACATGACAAAAATCAGGGTTGTTTGTTGGGATGATACGAAGTGAAAATGTGGAGGCATGATTTTTCGTACGCAGCTCCGTTTCCAAGAAAAAAATTATTTTAGGAATCTGTTAAATATGCAAAAGTAATGCAATAATTTTTGACAGAATTAGAATTTGAAAAAAATCAGGGTTGTTTGTTGGGATTATACAAATTGAAAATGTAGCGGCATGATTATTTCTACAAAGCTCCGCTTCCGAGAAAAAAATTATTTTGGGAATCTGTTAATTATGCAAAAGTAACGTAATAATTTTTGGAAGAATTAGAACTTGAAAAAAATCAGGGTTGTTTGTTGAGATGATACGAAGCGAAAATGTCCAGACAAGATTTTTTGTACGAAGCTTCGTTTCCGAGAAACATATTATTTTAGGAATCTGTTAATTATGCAAAAGTAATGCAATAATTTTTGGAAGAATTAGAACTTGCAAAAAATCAGGGTTACTTGTTGGGATGATACGAAGCGAAAATGTCCAGACAAGATTTTTGTACGAAACTTCGTTTCCGAGAAAAAATTATTTCAGGAATCTGTTAATTATGCGAAAGTAACGCAATAATTTTTGGAAGAATTAGAACTTGACAAAAATCAGGGTTGTTTGTTGGGATGATACGAAGCGAAAATGCAGAGACAACATTTTTTGTACAACGTTTGGTTTCCGAGAAAAAAAATATTTTGAGAATTTGTCAATTATGCAAAAGTAACGCAATAATTTTTGGAAGAATTAGAACTTGAAAAAAATCAGGGTTGTTTATTGGGATGCGACGAAGCGAAAATGTGGAGGCATGATTTTTTGTACGAAGCTCCGTTTGCAAGAAAAAAATTATTTTGGAAATCTGTTAATTATGCAAAAGTAATGTAATAATTTTTGGAAGAATTAGAACTTGAAAAAAATCAGGGTTGTTTTTCGGGATGATACGATGCGAAAATGTAGAGACAACATTTTTTGTACAACGTTTGGTTTTCGAGAAAAAAAATATTTTGAGAATTTGACAATTGTGCAAAAGTAACGCAATAATTTTTGGAAGAATTAGAACTCGAAAAAAATCGGGGTTGTTTGTTGGGATGATATGAAGTGAAAATGCGAGACAACATTTTTGTACAACGTTTGGTTTTCGAGAAAAAAAATATTTCGAGAATTTGTCAATTATGCAAAAGTAACGCAATAATTTTTGGAAGAATTAGAACTTGAAAAAAATCAGGGTTGTTTGTTGAGATGATACGAAGCGAAAATGTCGAGACAAGATTTTTTGTACGAAGCTTCGTTTCCGAGAAAAAAAATATTTTAGGAATCTGTTAATTATGCAAAAGTAACGCAATAATTTTTTGAAGAATTAGAACTTACGAAAAATCAGGGTGGTTTCTCAGAGTGATACGAAGTAAAAATGTAGAGGCATAATTTTTTGTACAACGCTTTGTTTCCCAGAAAAAAAATATTTTGAAAATCTGTCAATTATGCCAAAAACTAAAAATATCGAATTCACATTCTTTACATAATACTTCCATTCCATTACAAAAAAAAACACACCCGCCTTCGGATCAATTTACATTTCACCACAAATTTCACCAAAAATTCACGTAAATTCCCAAAAATACTTATTACACCTCGTCTCTGCGCACAGAACCCCCGTACATTTTTCAACCACCCCCAGGAACCATTCTCCTCATTTCTCATTTTATTCACCCAATGTACCCAATTCTATCCTCCGACTTCTGACTTTTTCCGAATCTTTTTCTTTCAGTCCCTCCTCTCTGACCGGCAAGAAGTCGAACGAAATAATACTCGGCGGCCTGAACAGCCTGAAATCCGCTGCCACGACGGTCGCCAAGAAGTTCGACGAAATCAAGGAAGCCATCTCTGCGACCAGCACCCCCGTGAAGATGAAGGAACGCGAGCAAAATCTGGCTTACGGCGTTTCGCACGAATCTTTGGACTCGCTGACCGACGGATCCTTGCAGGATCGCAATGAGATTTCGGCCAGAATGTCGAGCGGTGAGGAAAAAGGCTGGGAGAGTGTAGATGAGGGCAGAATTTGGCTTTTAGGCGGTAGAGATGTGGGAAAAATGTGGTTGGATGTTGTTTAGTGGAGGCTTTGAGTTCTGTGGAAAATGTTTTAGATGAAAATTGTAGAGGGGGTTTAACTGAGTAACTTTTGTCTAAAACATTTTTTTGTAAAGTCACGCGTTGGCAAAATAATGTACGTTATTTGATGAGATCCTAGGGGTCTATCAGGATATAGGTGTTAATTTATTAATGGGGTAATTGGTTTAAGGGTTGACTTTTGTGAAAAGTGTTTCAGATGAAAGTTGTAGAGGGGGTTGAACTGAGTAAGTTTTGTCTGAAACATTTTTTTGTAAAACCACGGGTTCTCAAAATAATGTACATTATTTGATGAGATCCTAGGGGTCTATCAGGATATAGGTGTCAATTTATTAATGGGGTAATTGATTTAAGGGTTGGTTTTTGAGCAAAATGTTTTAGATGAAAGTTGTAGAGGGGGTTGAACTGAGTAACTTTTGTCTGACACACTTTTTTGTAAAACCATGCGTTGGCAAAATAATGTATATTGTTTGATGAGATCCTAGGGGTCTATCAGGATATAGGTGTTAATTTATTAATGGGGTAATTGGTTTAAGGGTTGACTTTTGTGAAAAGTGTTTCAGATGAAAGTTGTAGAGGGGTTTGAACTGAGTAAGTTTTGTCTGAAACATTTTTTTGTAAAATCACGCGTTGGCAAAATAATGTACATTATTTGATGAAATCCTAGAAGTCGATTAGGATATAGGTGTACTTCACATATTAATAGGGTACTTGATTTAAGGGTTGATTTTTGAAGAAAATGTTTTAGATGAAAGTTGTAAAGGGGGTTGAACTGAGTAAGTTTTGTCTGAAACATTTTTTTGTAAAATCGCGCGTTGGCAAAATAATTTACATTATTTGATGGGATCCTAGGGGTCTATCAGGATATAGGTGTGAATTTATTAATGGGGTAATTGATTTAAGGGTTGGTTTTTGAGCAAAATGTTTCGGATGAAAGTTGTAGATGGGGTTCAACTGAGTTAGTTTTGTCTGAAACATTTTTTTGTAAAACCACGTGTTCTCAAAATAATGTATATTATTTGATGAGATCCTAGGGGTCTATCAGGATATAGGTGTCCATTTATTAATGGGGCAATTGATTTAAGGATTGGTTTTTGAGCAAACTGTTTCAGATGAAAGTTGTAGATGGAGTTCAACTGAGTAAGTTTTGTCTGAGACATTTTTTCGTAAAATCACGCGTTGGCAAAATAATGTACATTATTTGGTGAGATCCTATGGGTCTATCAGGATATGGGTGTATTTCACATATTAATGGGGTACTTGACTTAAGGGTTGATTTTGGAAGAAAATGTTTTAGATGAAAGTTGTAAAGGGGGTTCAACTGAGTAAGTTTTGTCTGAAACACTTTTTTGTAAAATCACGCGTTGGCAAAATAATGTACATTATTTGATGGGATCCTAGGGGTCGATCAGGATATAAGTGTTAATTTATTAATGGGGTAATTGGTTTAAGGGTTGACTTTTGTGAAAAGTGGTTTAGATGAAAGTTGTAGAAGGGATTGAACTGAGTAAGTTTTGTCTGAAACATTTTTTTGTAAAATCACGCGTTGTCAAAATAATGTACATTATTTGATGAAATCCTAGAAGTCGATTAGGATATAGGTGTACTACACATATTAATGGGGTACTTGATTTAAGGGTTGATTTTTGAGCAAAATGTTTTAGATGAAAGTTGTAGATGGGGTTCAACTGAGTAACTTTTGTCTGAAACACTTTTTTGTAAAATCACGCGTTGGCAAAATAATGTACATTATTTGATGAGATCCTAGGGGTCTATCAGGATATAGGTGTCAATTTATTAATGGGGTAATTGATTTAAGGGTTGGTTTTTGAAGAAAATGTTTTAGATGAAAGTTGTAGATTGGGTTCAACTGAGTAAGATTTGTCTGAAACAGTTTTTCGAAAAATCACGCGTTGGCAAAATAATGTACATTATTTGATGGGACCCTAGGAGTCAAACAGAATATAGGTGTTGTTAACGTATTAAGGGGGTTTTTGGTTTAAGGATTTATTTTTGTGAAAAGTGTTTCAGATGAAAGTTGTAGAGCGGGTTGAACTGAGTGATTTTTGTCTGAAACATTTTTTTGTAAAATCACGCGTTCCCAAAATAGTGTACAATATTTGGTGTGTGACCCTAGGAGCCGAATAGAATATAGGTGTTGTTAACGTATTAACGGGGTTTTTCGTTTAAGGGTTGACTTTTGTGAAAAGTATTTCAGATGAAAGTTGTAGAAGGGGTTAAACTGAGTAACTTTTGTCTGAAACATTTTTTTGTAAAATCACGCGTTGGCAAAATAATTACATTATTTTATGAGATCCTAGGGGTCGATCAGGATATAGGTGTTAATTTATTAATGGGGTAATTGATTTAAAGGTTGATTTTTGAAGAAAATGTTTTAAATGAAAGTTGTAGAGGGGGTTGGACTGAATAGTTTTTATTTGAAACATTTTTTTGTAAAATCACGCGTTCTCAAAACAATGTACATTATTTGATGAGATCCTAAGAACAGAGCAGGATACGGGTGTAGCCCATGAATTAATGGGGTATTTGCTTTAAGAGTTGATTTTTGAGAAAAATGTTTCAAATGAAAATTGTAGAGCAGGTTGAACTGAATAATTTTTATTTGAAACATTTTTATGTAAAATCACGCGCTCTCAAAATAATGTACATTATTTGATGAGATCCTAAGAATAGAGCAGGATACGAGTATAGCCCATGAATTAATGGGGTATTTGCTTTAAGGGTTGATTTTTGAGAAAAACGTTTCAGACGAAAATTGGAGAGCAGTTTGAACTGAATCATTTTTATTTGAAAATTTTTTTTGTAAAATCACGCGTTCTTAAAATAATGAACATTATTTGATGACATTCTAAGAATAGAGTTGGATACGGGTGTAGCCCATGAAATAATGGGGTATTTGCTTGAAGGGTTGATTTTTTAGAAAAATATTCCAGATGAAAGTTGTAAAGGAGGTTGAACTGAATCATTTTTATTTGAAACATTTTTTTGTAAAATCACGCGTTTTCAAAAGAATATATTAGGTGTACAACTTTGCTCCCGCCGTTTTTTGCATTGGACGAAAGGGAAAAAACGGCGGGAGCAAAGTTGTGTACCTATTACATATTTGATGGGACCCTAGGAATCTAACAAGATATCAGTGTAATTCACATATTAATGAGATAATTGATTTAAGGATTGATTTTTGAAAAAAATGTTTCAGATGAAAGTTGTAGAGCAGTTTGAACTGAATCATTTTTATTTGAAACATTTTTTTGTAAAATCACGCGTTCTCAAAATAATGTACATTATATGTTGAGATCCTAAGAGTAGAGCAGGATACGGGTGTAGCTCACGGATTAATGGGGTATTTGGTTTAAGGGTTGATATTTGTGAAAAATGTTTCAGATGAAAGTTGTAGAGCAGGTTGAACTGTATCATTTTTATTTGAAACATTTTTTTGTAAAATCACGCGTTCTCAAAATAATGTACATTATATGATGAGATCCTAAGAATAGAGCAGGATAGGGGTGTAGCCCATGAAATAATGGGGTATTTGGTTTAAGGGTTGATTTTTCAGGAAAATGTTTCAGATGAAAGTTGTAAAGGAGGTTGAGCTAAATCATTTTTATTTGAAACATTTTTTTGTAAAATCACGCGCTCTCAAAATAATGTACATTATTTGATGAGATCCTAAGAATAAAGCAGGATACTGGTGTAGCCCACGGATTAATGGGGTATTTGCTTTAAGGGTTGATTTTTGAGAAAAATGTTTCAGATGAAAGTTGTAGAGCAGGTTGGACTGAATCATTTTTATTTGAAACATTTTTTTGTAAACTCACCCCTTCTCAAAATAATATACAATATTTGATGGGACCCTAGGAACTGAACAAGATATGGGTGTACTTCACATAATAATGGCATAATTGATTTAAGGATTGATTTTTGAAAAAAATATTTCAGATGAAAGTTGTAAAGGAGGTTGAACTGAATCATTTTTATTTGAAACATTTTTCGTAAAATCACGCCTTCTCAAAATAACATACATTATTCAACGGACCCCTGTTTAACATCAAATTGTTACATACTACCTTCCAAATATTTTCCCAGGAGACGGAAACCTGGATCTGTGTTCTCTCTACGAACTCGCAGAGTGTCTGTACCCGAAGGGCTCCAGGGACCTCGAGGACCAGCGTCTGGCGATAGAATTGGTCCTGTCAAGTGCCAGTCGCTGTCATCATTGCGCAGCAATACTTTACGACGAGGAAATAATGGCCGGGTGGCAGCCGGAGGACTCGAATCTGAACACTGTTTGTCAGTACTGCGACAAAGCTACTGTCCCATTGCTCACTGTCACAATTCTGGATTACAGGCGAGTGCATTTTTTGAACCGAAATTTTGCAAAGCTGAAATCTGACGAGTTTACGTTTGATTTTTGTGAAATATTTTAGAGAAAGGTGTCATTAGGGTTTTTGATGAAATTGGGCAGGTTCTGCCGAAAATCGTTTTTGTAACTGAATTTTAAATAATGCCACTGAAAATTCGGGAGTATAATACGTTTTTAAAGTTTGCATCAAACATTTTTTATAATGTGTCAATGATGGGTTTCTGGCAGTTTTTACTTTAAATGTTTTTACTTAAAAGTCTGGAGAGGGTGGGAGTGATAAGATATTGAGGATTTTTAACCAAAATTTGGTGGGTTCTGCCGCAAAGTTTTTGTAACTGAATTTTAAATAATGCCACTGAAAATTCGGGAGTATAATACGTTTTTAAAGTTTGCATCAAAAATTTTTTATAATGTGTCAATGATGGGTTTCTGGCAGTTTTTACTTTAAATGTTTTTACTTAAAAGTCTGGAGAGGGTGGGAGTGATAAGATATTGAGGATTTTTAACGAAAATTTGGTGGGTTCTGCCGCAAAGTTTTTGTAACTGAATTTTAAATAATGACACTGAAAATTCAGGGATATAATACGTTTTGAGAGTTTGCACCGAAAAATTCTTTATAATGTGTCAATGATGGGTTTCTGGCAGTTTTTACTTTAAATGTTTTTACTTAAAAGTCTGGAGAGGGTGGGAGTGATAAGATATTGAGGGTTTTTGATTAAAATTGGCGGGTTCTGCCGCAAACTTTTTGTAACCGAATTTTAAATAATGCCACTGAAAATTCAGGGATATCATACGTTTTGAGAGTTTGCACCGAAAAATTCTTTATAATATGTCAATGATGGGTTTCTGGCACTTTTTACTTTAAATGCTTTTACTTAAAAATCTGGAGAAGGTGAGAGTGATAAGATATTGAGGGTTTTTAATGAAAATTTGGTGGGTTCTGCCGCAAAGTTTTTGTAACTAAATTTCTACTAAAAATTCCTATTAAAAAATTCCTACTAAAAATTCATCAATGAATTCTGGACATTTTCGAAAAAAAGTCATTTATTATTCAATTTCAATAATTCCTACTAAAAATTCATCAATGAATTCTGGACATTTTCGAAGAAAAAATCATTTATAATTCAACTTCAATAATTCCTACTAAAAATTCATCAATGAATTCTGAACATTTTCGAAAAAAAATCATTTATAATTCAACTTCAATAATTCCTACTAAAAATTCATCAATGTATTCTGGACATTTTTAAAAAAAAAGTAATTTATAATTCAACTTCAATAATTCCTACTAAAAATTCATCAATGTATTCTGGACATTTTCGAAAAAAAGTCATTTATAATTCAACTTCAATAATTCCTAGTAAAAATTCATCAATGAATTCTGGACATTTTCGAAAAAAAATCATTTATAATTCAACTTCAATAATTCCTAGTAAAAATTCATCAATGAATTCTGGACATTTTCGAAAAAAAATCATTATAATTCAACTTCAATAATTCCTACTAAAAATTCATCAATTAATTCTGGACATTTTCGAAAGAAAAATCATTTATTATTCAACTTCAATAATTCCTACTAAAAATTCAACAATGTATTCTGGACATTTTCGAAAAAAAAGTCGTTTATAATTCAACTTCAATAATTCCTAGTAAAAATTCATCAATGGATTCTGGACATTTTCGAAAAAAAAGTCGTTTATAATTCAACTTCAATAATTCCTACAAAAAATTTATCAATGAATTCTGGACATTTTCGAAAACAAAATCATTTATAATTCAACTTCAATAATTCCTACTAAAAATTCAACAATGTATTCTGGACATTTTCGAAAGAAAAATCATTTATTATTCAACTTCAATAATTCCTACTAAAAATTCAACAATGTATTCTGGACATTTTCGAAAAAAAGTCATTTATAATTCAACTTCAATAATTCCTACTAAAAATTCACAAATAAATTACTTTTAACAGTTACTACTAAAAATCCTTCTACAATTAAATTTCAACCACCCCTACTGAACCCCCATATACAACCCCTTCTTAATTATCCCTACCATAGATCCCCCATAATTCACCTTCAATCATTCCTACTGGAAATTCGTAAAAAATTCCATTTTAAGAATTATTATCGAAAATCCTTGTATAAATCACCTTCAACCATTCCTACTGAAAATTCGTAAATAAAACCCATTTTACAATTACTACTGGAAATCGTTCTATAATTCAACTTTAATAATTCCTACTGAAAATTGACAAATAAATTACTTTTAACATTTACTACTGAAAATCCTTCTACAATTAAATTTCAACCATCCCTACTGAACCTCCATATACAACCCCTTCTTAATTATCTCTACCATAGATCCCCCATAATTCACCTTCAATCATTCGTACTGAAAATTCGTAAATAATTCCATTTTAAGAATTATTATCGAAAATCCTTGTATAAATCACCTTCAACCATTCCTACTGAAAATTCGTAAATAAATCCCTTTTAACAATTACTACTGGAAATCCTTCTGTAATTCAACTTTAATAATTCCTACTGAAAATTGACAAATAAATTACTTTTAACAATTACTACTGAAAATCCTTCTACAATTAAATTTGAACCACCCCTACTAAACCTCCATATACAACCCCTTCTTAATTATCCCTACCATAGATCCCCCATAATTCACCTTCAATCTTTCCTACTGAAAATTCGTAAATAATTCCATTTTAAGAATTATTATCGAAAATCCTTGTATAAATCACCTTCAACCATTCCTACTGAAAATTCGTAAATAAAACCCATTTTACAATTACTACTGGAAATCCTTCTCTAATTCAACTTTAATAATTCCTACTGAAAATTGACAAATAAATTACTTTTAACAATTACTACTGAAAATCCTTCTACAATTAAATTTCAACCACCCCTACTAAACCTCCATATACAACTCCTTCTTAATCATTCCTACCATAGATCCCCCATAATTCACCTTCAATCATTCCTATTGAAAATTCGTAAATAATTCCATTTTAAGAATTATTATCGAAAATCCTTGTATAAATCACCTTCAACCATTCCTACTGAAAATTCGTAAATAAATCCCTTTTTACAATTACTACTGGAAATCCTTCTATAATTCAACTTTAATAATTCCTACTGAAAATTGACAGATAAATTACTTTTAACAATTACTACTGAAAATCCTTCTACAATTAAATTTCAACCACCCCTACTGAACCTCCATATACAACCCCTTCTTAATCATCCCTACCATAGATCCCCCATAATTCACCTAAATCATTCCTACCGAATATTCGTAAATAATTCAATTTTAAGAATTATCGAAAATCCTTCTATAAATCAGCTTCAACTATTCCTTCTGAAAATTCGTAAATAAATCCCTTTTAACAATTACTACTGGAAATCTTTCTCTAATTCAACTTTAATAATTCCTACTAAAAACTCACAAATAAATTACTTTTAACAATTACTACTAAAATTCAACATCTTCTATCCAAATTTCAACTTCACTACAACCACTTCTTAAATTCCAGACGTGACACAACCGAGAAAACGGACGACCCATTAATGGGCGCCTTAATCGAACTTCTGGAGCAACCGAAAGAACTCCTGGAACCGATCACCGTTCCCTATTTGAACCCGCTGGTCCTGCGCAAGGAACTGGAAAGCGTCCTGAGCCAGGAAGGCGACACTTGCCTGACGAAGCATCGATTCATAGAGGAGCACCCCATAGTCTACTGGAATCTGATCTGGTACTTCGAGAGGATCAACCTGCAGAGCCACTTGTCGGACTTGTTCATGAACAACGACAAGAGCAAGGAACTGCAGCAGGGCAGTGCGGGCCTCATCGGCGTCAGGACGATGTGGGACAACGAGAAACTCCACATGGACAGACTGCCGATGTACTTGCTGTGGAAGCTGAATTCTGCGGAAGACAGAACGTAATGAGATGCTAAGTGGGGGGCATGAAAATGGGGTTTTTGGTTTAAGGGGAGGGTTTTTGGGAAAAGTGATTCAGACGAAAGTTGTAGAGGGGGGTGCATTGAGTCATTTTTGTCTGAAACATTTTTTTGTAGAATCACTCGTTTTCAAAATAATGTACAATGTTTGATGAGACCCTAGGAGTCGAACAGAATATAGGTGTTGTTAACGTATTTATGAGGTTTTTGGTTTAAGAGTTGATTTTTATGAAAAGTGCTTCAGACGAAAAATGTAGAGTGGGGTGTGCTGAGAAATTTTTGTCTGAAACATTTTTTTGTAAAGTCACGCGTTCTCAAAATAATATACGATATTTGGTATAAGACCCTAGGAGTCGAACAAAATATAGGTGTTGTTAACGTATTAATGGGGGTTTTGGTTTAAGAGTCGATTTTCGTGAAAAGTGTTTCAGATGAAAATTGTAGAGCGGGTTGAACCGAGTCATTTTTGTCTGAAACATTTTTTTGTAAAATCATGCATTCTCAAAATAATATACGATATTTGGTATAAGACCCTAGGAGTCAAACAGAATACAGGTGTTGTTAACGTATTAATAGGGTTTTTGGTTTAAGGATTGATTTTTGTGAAAAGTGTTTCAGACGAAAGTTGTAGAGCGGGTTGAACTGAGTAATTTTTGTCTGAAACGTTTTTTTGTAGAATCACGCGTTTTCAAAATAATGTACGATATTTGGTGAGACCCTAGGAGTCGAACAGAATATAGGCATTGTTAACGTAATTATGGGGTTTTTGGTTTAAGTGTTGATTTTTGTGAAAAGTGTTTCAGATGAAAGTTATAGTGCGGGGTGCACTGAGTAATTTTTGTCGGAAACATTTTTTTGTACAATCACGCGTTCTCAAAATAATATAGTATATTTGGTGAGACTCCAGGAGTCGAACAAAATATATGTGTTGTTAACGTATTAATGGGGGTTTTGGTTTAAGAGTCGATTTTTGTGAAAAGTATTTCAAACGAAAATTGTAGAGCGGGTTAAACTGAGTAATTTTTGTCTGAAACATTTTTTTTGTATAATCATGCATTCTCAAAATAATGTACAATATTTGATGAGACCCTAGGAGTCAAACAGAATATAGGTGTTTTTAACGTATTAATGGGGTTTTGGGTTTAAAAATCGATTTTTATGAAAAGTGCTTCAGACGAAAAATGTAGAGCGGGGTGAACTGAGAAATTTTTGTCTGAAACATTTTTTTGTGAAATCACGCGTTCTCAAAATAATATACTATATTTGGTATAAGACCCTAGGAGTCAAACAAAATATAGGTGTTATTAACGTATTAATGGGGGTTTTGGTTTAAGAGTCGATTTTCGTGAAAAGTGTTTCAAACGAAAATTGTAGAGCGGGTTGAACTAAGTCATTTTTATCTAAAACATTTTTTTGTAAAATTACCCGTTCTGAAAATAATGTATAATATTTGATGAGACCCTAGGAGTCTAACAGAATATAGGTGTTTTTAACGTATTAATGGGGTTTTTGGTTTAAAAATCGATTTTTATGAAAAGTGCTTCAGACGAAAGATGTAGAGCGGGTTGAACTGAGTAATTTTTGTCTGAAACATTTTTTTGTAAAATCACGCGTTCTCAAAATAATATACAATATTTGGTGTGAGACCCTAGGAGTCGAACAGAATATAGGTGTTATTAACGTATTAATGGGGGTTTTGGTTTAAGAGTCGATTTTCGTGAAAAGTGTTTCAAACGAAAATTGTAGAGCGGGTTGAACTAAGTCATTTTTATCTAAAACATTTTTTTGTAAAATTACCCGTTCTGAAAATAATGTATAATATTTGGTGAGACCCTAGGAGTCGAACAGAATATAGGTGTTTTTAACGTATTAATGGGGTTTATGGTTTAAAAATCGATTTTTATGAAAAATGCTTCAAACGAAAATTGTAGAGCGGGTTGAACTAAGTCATTTTTGCTTGAAACATTTTTTTGTGAAATCGCGCGTTCTCAAAATAATACATAATATTTAGTGTGAGACCCTAGGAGTCGAACAGAATATAGGTGTTGTTAACGTATTTATGGGGTTTTTGGTTTAAGAGTTGATTTTTGTGAAAAATGCTTCAAAAGAAAGTTGTAGAGCGGGGTGCACTGAGTCATTTTTATCTGAAACATTTTTTTGTGAAATCACGCGTTCTCGAAATAATATACGATATTTGGTAGATGACCCTAGGAGTCGAACAAAATATAGGTGTTGTTAACGTATTAATGGGGTTTTGGTTTAAGAATTGATTTTTGTGAAAAGTGTTTCAGATAAAAGTTGTTGAGCGGGTTGAGCTAAGTAATTTTTGTCTAAAACATTTTTTTGTAAAATCACGTGTTCTCAAAATAATATACTATATTTGGTATAAGACCCTAGGAGTCAAACAAAATATAGGTGTTGTTAACGTATTAATGGGGTTTTTGGTTTAAGAGTTGATTTTTGTGAAAAGTGTTTTAGACGAAAGTTGTAGAGCAGGTTGAACTGAGTGATTTTTGTTTAAACCATTTTTTTGTAAAATCACGTGTTCTCGAAATAATGTACAATATTTGGTGAGACCCTAGGAGTCGAACAGAATATAGGTGTTGTTAACGTATTAAGGGGGTTTTGGGTTTAAAAATCGAATTTTATGAAAAGTGCTTGAAACGAAAGATGTAGAGCGGGGTGCACTGAGTCATTTTTGTCTGAAATATTTTTTTGTAAAATCACCCGTTTTCAAAATAATATGCAATATTTGGTGTGAGACCCTAGGAGCCGGACAGAATATAGGTGTTGTTAACGTATTAAGGGGGTTTTTGGTTTAAGGGTTGATTTTTGTGAAAAATGTTTCAGACGAAAGTTGTAGAGCGAGATGGACTGAGTCTTTTTTGTCTGAAACATATTTTTGTAAAATCACCCGTTCTCAAAATGATATACGATATTTGGTGAGATCCTAGGAGTCGAACAGAATATAGGTGTTATTAACGTATTAACGGGGTTTTTGGCGTAAGGGTTGATTTTTGTGAAAAATGTTTCAGACGAAAGTTGTAGAGCGGGGTGCACTGAGTCATTTTTGTCTGAAATATTTTTTTGTAAAATCACCCGTTTTCAAAATAATGTACAATATTGGATGAGACCCTATGAGTCAAGCAGAATATAGGTGTTTTTAACGTATTAATGGGGTTTTTGGTTTAAAAATCGATTTTTATGAAAAGTGCTTTAGACGAAAGACGTAGAGCGAATTAAACTGAGTAATTTTTGTCTGAAACATTTTTGTGTAAAATCACGCGTTTTCAAAATAATGTACAATATTTGGTGAGACCCTAGGAGTCGAACAGAATATAGGTGTTGTTAACGTATTAATGGGGTTTTTGGTTTAAAAATCGATTTTTATGAAAAATGCTTCAAACGAAAGTTGTAGAGCGGGTTAAACTCAATCATTTTTGTCTAAAACATTTTTTTTTTAAATCACGCGTTTTCAAAATAATATACGATATTTGATGAGATCCTAGGAACCGAACAAAATACAGGTGTTGTTAACGTATTTATGAGGTTTATGGTTTAAGGATTGCTTTCTGTGAAAAATGTTTCAGACAAAACTTGTAGACCAGCTTAAACTGCATCACTTTCATCCGAAACATTTTTCCCCCAAATTCCCCGTTCTCAAAACAACCCACATTTACCAAAACCTCCCTCCCTATCCAACCGCGACTACTCCAGCCAATCCCCCCAAAATACCATAAACAAAAATAAAAAAAAAATAAACTACCCATTTTTCTCTCCCTCAGATTGATGAATTCCGTGATATCAAACGTGCGTCGCAGTGACCTGGCGGAGCCGATCAGAAGAGTCGCAATGGAAAGAAGCAGGAACCTGCTGAAGGACCAGGCCCCCTTCTCAATCTACAGAGACATCCTCTTCTTGGCCTTCACAGTCGTCGGACGAGCGAATATCGACCAAGGTAAGACCCCAGTCACCACACATTATCCTCAAATTTTTCAAATTTTTTAAGTTTAACGCAAATTCCACGTTTCAACCATTTCTGACCCCATCTAGGCGTCTTCGACAAAGAATATAGCTCGTCCCTGGAGAAACTGACGGAAAACGAGGAGAAGCTGCTTCACAAAATCGACGCGCCGCCTACGAGGATGTCGATTTATTGCCGTCACTATTTCAAGCAGCTGAACGTATGAGCGTGTTCGACTTTTCTGAGGGCGAGGGTTTGCAGGAAAGGGGGGGTGCGGGGAAAATGTGGGAGAAGCAATAATGAAGAGGGAGGAAGAAATGGTAGGATCCTGGGGAAAATGAGTTTGCGGAAGAAGAAATGGATGAAGAATTTGAGCAATTTACAGCGCGCAGGAAAAATTGACAAACCCAACGGAACTAGAACCAAACGGCTGAATTCTTAGAAGCGCAGATTGACAAGAAATTGTATGGTGAATGGTGAATTGAAGCGATGGAAATTAAAGGCGAAGTTAAGAAGGGGGTTGTGTGAAATTTACAGCGTGCGCAGAAGAAATTGACAAACTCGCAACGGAACTAGAACCAAACCGTTGAATTCTTAGAAGCGCAGATTGACAAGAAATTGTATGGTGAATGGTGAATTAAAGCGATGGAAATTAAAGGCGAAGTTAAGAAGGGGGTTGTGTGAAATTTACAGCGTGCGCAGGAAAAATTGATAAACACTCCCAACGGAACTAGAACCAAACCGCTGAATTCTTAGAAGCGCGGATTGACAAGGAATTGTATGGTGAATGATGAATTGAAGCGATGGAAATTAAAGGCGAAGTTAAGGAGGTTGTGTGAAATTTGCAGTGTGCGCAGGACAAATTGACAAACACTCGCAACGGAACTGGAACCAAACCGCTGAATTCTTAGAAGCGCAGATTGACAAGAAATTGTGTGGTGAATGATGAATCGAAGCGATGGAAATTAAAGGCGAAGTTAAGAAGGGGGTTGTGTGAAATTTACAGCGTGCGCAGGAGAAATTGACAAACTCACAATGGAACTGGAACCAAACCGCTGAATTCTTAGAGGCGCAGATTGACAAGGAATTGTATGGTGAATGATGAATTGAAGCGATGGAAATTAAAGGCAAAGTTAAGAAGGGGGTTGTGTGAAATTTACAGCGTGCGCAGGAGAAATTGACAAACTCACAACGGAACTAGAACCAAACCGCTGAATTCTTAGAAGCGCAGATTGACAAGAAATTGTATGGTGAATGATGAATTGAAGCGATGGAAATTAAAGGCGAAGTTAAGAAGGAGGTTGTGTGAAATTTACAGCGTGCGCAGGAGAAATTGACAAACTCACAACGGAACTAGCACCAAACCGCTGAATTCTTAGAAGCGCAGATTGACAAGGAATTGTATGGTGAATGGTGAATTGAAGCGATGGAAATTAAAGGCGAAGTTAAGAAGGGGGTTGTGTGAAATTTACAGCGTGCGCAGGAGAAATTGACAAACACTCACAACGGAACTAGAACCAAACCGCTGAATTCTTAGAAGCGCAGATTGACAAGAAATTGTATGGTGAATGATGAATTGAAGCGATGGAAATTAAAGGCGAAGTTAAGAAGGAGTTTGTGTGAAATTTACAGCGTGCGCAGGAGGAATTCATAAACACTCACAATGGAACTGGAACCAAACCGCTGAATTCTTAGAAGCGCAGATTGACAAGAAATTGAATGGTGAATGATGAATTGAGGCGATGGAAATTAAAGGCAAAGTTAAGAAGGGGGTTGTGTGAAATTTACAGCGTGCGCAGGAGAAATTGACAAACACCCACAATGGCACTAGAACTAAACCGCTGAATTCATAGAAGCGCAGACTGACAAGAAATTGTATGGTGAATGGTGAATTGAAGCGATGGAAATTAAAGGCGAAGTTAAGAAGGAGGTTGTGTGAAATTTACAGCGTGCGCAGAAAAAATTGACAAACACCCACAATGGAACTAGAACCAAACCGCTGAATTCTTAGAAGCGCAGATTGACAAGGAATTGAATGGTGAATGATGAATTGGAGCGATGGAAATTAAAGGCGAAGTTAAGAAGGAGGTTGTGTGAAATTTACAGCGTGCGCAGGAGAAATTGACAAACACCCACAACGGAACTAGAACTAAACCGCTGAATTCTTAGAAGCGCAGATTGACAAGAAATTGTATGGTGAATGATGAATTGAAGCGATGGAAATTAAAGGCAAAGTTAAGAAGGAGGTTGTGTCAAATTTACAGCGTGCGCAGGAGAAATTGACGAACACTGACAACGGAACTGGAACCAACTGCTGAATTCTTAGAAGCGCGGATTGACAAGGAATTGTATGGTGAATGGTGAATTGAAGCGATGGAAATTAAAGGCAAAGTTAAGAAGGAGGTTGTGTGAAATTTACAGCGTGCGCAGGAGAAATTGAGAAACGCTCACAACGGAACTGGAACCAAACCGCTGAATTCTTGGAAGCGCAGATTGACAAGGAATTGTATGGTGAATGATGAATTGAAGCGATGGAAATTAAAGGCGAAGTTAAGAAGGGGGTTGTGTGAAATTTACAGCGCGCAGGAGAAATTGACAAACACTCGCAACGGAACTAGAACCAAACCGCTGAATTCTTAGAAGCGCAGATTGATAAGGAATTGTATGGTGAATGGTGAATTGAAGCGATGGAAATTAAAGGCAAAGTTAAGAAGGGGGTTGTGTGAAATTTACAGCGTGCGCAGGAGAAATTGACAAACACTCGCAACGGAACTAGAACCAAACCACTGAATTCTTAGAAGCGCGGATTGACAAGAAATTGTATGGTGAATGGTGAATTGAAGCGATGGAAATTAAAGACGAAGTTAAGAAGGAGGTTGTGTGAAATTTACAGCGCGCAGGAGAAATTGACAAACACTCGCAACGGAACTAGAACCAAACCGCTGAATTCTTAGAAGCGCAGATTGACAAGAAATTGTATGGTGAATGATGAATTGAAGCGATGGAAATTAAAGGCAAAGTTAAGAAGGAGGTTGTGTGAAATTTGCAGCGTGCGCAGGAGAAATTGACAAACTCGCAACGGAACTGGAACCAAACCGCTGAAATCTTAGAAGCGCAGATTGACAAGAAATTGAATGGTGAATGATGAATTGAAGCGATGGAAATTAAAGGCGAAGTTAAGAAGGAGGTTGTGCGAAATTTACAGCGTGCGCAGAAAAAATTGACAAACACTCACAATGGAACTAGAACCAAACCGCTGAATTCTTAGAAGCGCAGATTGACAAGAAATTGAATAGTGAATGATGAATTGAAGCGATGGAAATTAAAGGCGAAGTTAAGAAGGAGGTTGTGTGAAATTTACAGCGTGCGCAGGAGAAATTGACAAACTCGCAACGGAACTAGAACCAAACCGCTGAATTCTTAGAAGCGCAGATTGACAAGAAATTGTGTGGTGAATGATGAATTGAAGCGATGGAAATTAAAGGCGAAGTTAAGAAGGAGGTTGTGTGAAATTTACAGCGTGCGCAGGAGAAATTGACAAACACTCACGACGGAACTGGAACCAAACCGCTGAATTCTTAGAAGCGCAGATTGACAAGAAATTGTGTGGTGAATGATGAATTGAAGCGATGGAAATTAAAGGCAAAGTTAAGAAGGGGGTTGTGTGAAATCTACAGCGCGCAGGAGAAATTGACAAACTCACAACGGAACTGGAACCAAATCGCTGAATTCTCAGAAGCGCAGATTGACAAGGAATTGTGTGGTGAATGATGAATCGAAGCGATGGAAATAAAGGCAAAGTTAAGAAGGAGGTTGTGTGAAATTTACAGCGTGCGCAGGAGAAATTGACAAACTCACAACGGAACTGGAACCAAACCGCTGAATTCTTAGAAGCGCAGATTGACAAGAAATTGTGTGGTGAATGATGAATTGAAGCGATGGAAATTAAAGGCGAAGTTAAGAAGGAGGTTGTGTGAAATTTACAGCGTGCGCAGGAGAAATTGACAAACACTCGCAACGGAACTAGAACCAAAGCGCTGAATTCTTAGAAGCGCAGATTGACAAGAAATTGTATGGTGAATGGTGAATTGAAGCGATGGAAATTAAAGGCAAAGTTAAGAAGGAGGTTCTGTGAAATTTACAGCGTGCGCAGGAGAAATTGACAAACACTCGCAACGGAACTGGAACCAAACCGCTGAATTCTTAGAAGCACAGATTGAGAAGAAATTGTGTGGTGAAGGATGAATTGAAGCGATGGAAATTAAAGGCAAAGTTAAGAAGGAGGTTGTGTGAAATTTACAGCGTGCGCAGGAGAAATTGACAAACACTCGCAACGGAACTAGAACCAAAGCGCTGAATTCTTAGAAGCGCAGATTGACAAGAAATTGTATGGTGAATGGTGAATTGAAGCGATGGAAATTAAAGGCAAAGTTAAGAAGGGGGTTGTGTGAAATTAACAGCGTGCGCAGGAGAAATTGACAAACACTCGCAACGGAACTGGAACCAAACCGCTGAATTCTTAGAAGCACAGATTGAGAAGAAATTGTGTGGTGAAGGATGAATTGAAGCGATGGAAATTAAAGGCAAAGTTAAGAAGGAGGTTGTGTGAAATTTACAGCGTGCGCAGAAAAAATTGAGAAACACTCGCAATGAAACTAGAACCAAACCGCTGAATTCTTAGAAGCGCAGATTGACAAGAAATTGTATGGTGAATGATGAATTGAAGCGATGGAAATTAAAGGCAAAGTTAAGAAGGAGGTTGTGTGAAATTTACAGCGTGCGCAGGAGAAATTGACAAACACCCACAACGGAACTAGAACCAAACCGCTGAATTCTTAGAAGCGCAGATTGACAAGAAATTGTATGGTGAATGGTGAATTGAAGCGATGGAAATTAAAGACAAAGTTAAGAAGGAGGTTGTGTGAAATTTACAGCGTGCGCAGAAGAAATTGACAAACACTTACAACGGAACTAGAACCAAACCGCTGAATTCTTAGAAGCGCAGATTGACAAGAAATTGTGTGGTGAATGGTGAATTGAAGCGATGGAAATTAAAGGCGATGTTAAGAAGGAGTTTGTGTGAAATTTACAGTGTGCGCAGGAGAAATTAACAAACACCCACAACGGAACTCGAACCAAACCGCTGAAATCTTAGAAGCACAGATTGACAAGAAATTGAATGGTGAATGATGAATTGAAGCGATGGAAATTAAAGGCGAAGTTAAGAAGGGGGTTGTGTGAAATTTACAGCGCGCGCAGGAGGAATTGACAAACACTCGCAACGGAACTGGAACCAAACCGCTGAATTCTTAGAAGCGCAGATTGACAAGAAATTGTGTGGTGAATGGTGAATTGAAGCGATGGAAATTAAAGGCAAAGTTAAGAAGGAGGTTGTGTGAAATTTAGAGCGTGCGCAGAAGTAATTGACAAACACTCGCAACGGAACTGGAACTAAACCGCTGAATTCTTAGAAGCGCAGATTGACAAGAAATTGTATGGTGAATGATGAATTGAAGCGATGGAAATTAAAGGCGAAGTTAAGAAGGAGGTTGTGTGAAATTTACAGCGTGCGCAGGAGAAATTGACAAACTCGCAACGGAACTGGAACCAAACCGCTGAATTCTTAGAAGCGCAGATTGACAAGAAATTGTATGGTGAATGGTGAATTGAAGCGATGGAAATTAAAGGCGAAGTTAAGAAGGTGGTTGTGTGAAATTTACAGCGTGCGCAGGAGAAATTGACAAACACCCACAACGGAACTGGAACCAAATCGCTGAATTCTTAGAAGCGCAGATTGACAAGAAATTGTATGGTGAATGGTGAATTGAAGCGATGGAAATTAAAGGCGAAGTTAAGAAGGAGGTTGTGTGAAATTTACAGCGTGCGCAGGAGAAATTGACAAACACTTACAACGGAACTAGAACCAAACTGCTGAATTCTTAGAAGCACAGATTGACAAGAAATTGTATGGTGAATGGTGAATTGAAGCGATGGAAATAAAGGCAAAGTTAAGAAGGAGGTTGTGTGAAATTTACAGCGTGCGCAGGAGAAATTGACAAACACTCACAACGGAACTGGAACCAAACCGCTGAATTCTTAGAAGCGCAGATTGACAAGAAATTGAATGGTGAATGATGAATTGAAGCGATGGAAATTAAAGGCGAAGTTAAGAAGGAGGTTGTGTGAAATTTACAGTGTGCGCAGGAGAAATTGACAAACACTCGCAACGGAACTGGAACCAAACCACTGAATTCCTAGAAGCGCAGATTGACAAGAAATTGTGTGGTGAATGATGAATTGAAGCGATGGAAATTAAAGGCAAGTTAAGAAGGGGGTTGTGTGAAATTTACAGCGTGCGCAGGAGAAATTGACAAACTCGCAACGGAACTGGAACCAAACCGCTGAATTCTTAGAAGCGCAGATTGACAAGAAATTGTATGGTGAATGGTGAATTGAAGCGATGGAAATTAAAGGCGAAGTTAAGAAGGGGGTTGTGTGAAATTTACAGCGTGCGCAGGAGAAATTGACAAACACTCGCAACGGAACTGGAACCAAACCGCTGAATTCTTAGAAGCGCAGATTGACAAGGAATTGTATGGTGAATGGTGAATTGAAGCGATGGAAATTAAAGGCGAAGTTAAGAAGGGGGTTGTGTGAAATTTACAGCGTGCGCAGGAGAAATTGACAAACTCACAACGGAACTGGAACCAAACCACTGAATTCTTAGAAGCGCAGATTGACAAGAAATTGTGTGGTGAATGATGAATTGAAGCGATGGAAATTAAAGGCAAAGTTAAGAAGGAGGTTGTGTGAAATTTACAGCGCGCAGGAAAAATTGACAAACTCACAGCGGAACTAGAACCAAACCGCTGAATTCTTAGAAGCACAGATTGACAAGGAATTGTGTGGTGAATGATGAATTGAAGCGATGGAAATTAAAGGCGAAGTTAAGAAGGAGGTTGTGTGAAATTTACAGCGTGCGCAGGAGAAATTGACAAACACTTGCAACGGAACTAGAACCAAACCACTAAATTCTTAGAAGCGCAGATTGACAAGAAATTGAATGGTGAATGATGAATTGAAGCGATGGAAATTAAAGGCAAAGTTAAGAAGGGGTTTGTGTGAAATTTACAGCGTGCGCAGGAGAAATTGACAAACTCGCAACGGAACTGGAACCAAACCGCTGAATTCTTAGAAGCGCAGATTGACAAGAAATTGAATGGTGAATGATGAATTGAAGCGATGGAAATAAAGGCAAAAATTAAGAAGGAGGTTGTGTGAAATTTACAGCGTGCGCAGGAGAAATTGACAAACTCGCAACGGAACTATAACCAAACCGCTGAATTCTTTGAAGCGCAGATTGACAAGAAATTGTATGGTGAATGATGAATTGAAGCGATGGAAATTAAAGGCAAAGTTAAGAAGGGGGTTGTGTGAAATTTACAGCGTGCGCAGGAGGAATTGACAAACACTCGCAACGGAACTGGAACCAAACCGCTGAATTCTTAGAGGCGCAGATTGACAAGAAATTGTGTAAGGAATAATAAATTCAAGCGAAGGAAATTAATGGCAAAGTTAAGGATGTGGTAAGAATACAGAGAAGTAAAAAATTAAGAAATTCGCAGAAATGAATTGTTAAAAATGCAAAACAGCAGAATCGTCAAATAACTGAATCCACAGAAGTGCGGGTTAACAAGAAATTGAAGACAAATATACAGGTAAGGAATTGAGCGCAAATTGTGCAAGACTCTGATGTATAAATAAGACATAAGTGCGCACAGGAGAAAATTAAGACGAACAAAGAGTAGAATCCCAAAATTGAATTAAAGCATGAAAACACAGCGATTTATAGACGATGTCTAGAATACAGAGAAGTCTCTGCCACAAAAACAGAAGTGCGCAGCAGTAAATTTACAAAGTCCCATAATATCACCCACTGAATCCTCAGAAGGGAAGATTAACAAGAAAGCAGAATCAGGTATAATGAAGAGTAATCAAAAATTATAAGAACCAAGCATGTCCAGGAACGAATCAGAGCAGAATAAATGCTTTTAAAGACAAGTCCAAAATCAGAAATCTGTCAGCGATGCATGAGTGCGCACCAGTAAATTGACAAGAACCAAGTGTGCAGGAACGAATCATCGCAAAATAAATGTTTCAAAGCGCAGCGACTTAAAGACAACGTCCACGATCAGAAGTATGTCAGCGACGCTTAAGTGCGCAGCAGTAAATGGCAAGAACCAAGCGTGCAGGAACAAATCAGCGCAGAATAAATGCTTCAAAGCGCAGTGACTTAAAGAGAAGTCCACAATCAGAAGTTTGTCAGCAATGCTTGAGTGCGCAGCAGTAAATTGACAAGAACCAAGTGTGCAGGAACAAATCAGCGCAGAATAAATGCTTCAAAGCGCAGCGACTTAAAGACAAGTCCACAATCAGAAGTCTGTTAACGATGCTTGAGTGCGCAACAGTAAATTGACAAGAACCAAGTGTGAAGGAACAAATCAGCAGAATAAATGCTTCAAAGCACAGCGACTTAAAGACTACGTCCACAATCAGAAGTTTGTCAGCAATGTATGAGTGCGCAGCAGTAAATTGACAAGAACCAAGCGCGCGCAGGAACAAATCACCAGAATAAATGCTTGAAAGCACAGCGATGTAAAGACAACGTCCACAATCAAAAATCTGTCAGCAATGCATGAGTGCGCAGCGTAAATTGACAAGAACCAAGCATGTCCAGGAATGAATCACCAGAATAAATGCTTCAGAGCGCAGCGACTTAAAGACAAGTCCACAATCAGAAGAATGTCAGCAATGCTTGAGTACACAGCAGTAAAGTGACAACAACCAAGCGTGTCCAGGAACGAATCAGCGCAGAATAAATGCTTCAAAACGCAGCGACTTAAAGACAACGTCCACAATCAGGAGTCTGTTAACGATATTTGAATAGACAGCAGTAAATTGGCAAGTAAGCGTGTCCAGGAACAAATCAGCAGAATAAATGCTTCAAAGCGCAGCGACTTAAAGACAACGTCCACAATCAGAAGTCTGTCAGCGATGCATGAATGCGCAGCAGTAAATTGACAAGAACCAACTGCGCAGGAACAAATCACAGAATCAATGCTTCAAAGCGCAGCAACTTAAGACAACGTCCACAATCAGAAATCTGTTAACGATGCTTAAGTGCGCAGCAGTAAATGACAAGAACCAAGCGTGTCCAGGAACAAATCACCAGAATAAATGCTTTAAAGCGCAGCGACTTAAAGACAACGTCCACAATCAGAAGTCTGTCAGCGATGCATGAATGCGCAGCAGTAAATTGACAAGAACCAAGCGTGCAGGAATAAATCACAGAATAAATGCTTCAAACTGCAGCGACTTAAGACAACGTCCACAATCAGAAGTTTGTCAGCAATGTATGAGTGCGCAGCAGTAAATTGACAAGAACCAACCGTGCAGGAACAAATCACCAGAATAAATGCTTCAAAGCGCAGCGACTTAAAGAGAAGTCCACAATCAGAAGTCTGTCAGCGATGCTTGAGTGCGCAGCAGTAAATTGACAAGAACAAAGCGTGCAGGAACAAATCAGTGCAGAATAAATGCTTCAAAGCGCAGCGACTTAAAGACAACGTCCACAATCAGAAGTCTGTCAGCGATGCATGAGTGCGCAGCAGTAAATTGACAAGAACCAAGCGTGTAAGAACAAATCACAGAATAAATGCTTGAAAGCGCAGCAACTTCAGACAACATCCAGAATCAGAAGTATGTCAGTGATGCATGAGTGCGCAGCTGTAAATTGACAAGAACCAACCGTGTCCAGGAACGAAGCACAGAATAAATACTTCAACGCGCAGCGACTTAAGACAACGTCCACAATCAGAAGTCTGTTAGCAATGCATGAGTGCGCAGCTGTAAATTGACAAGAACCAAGTGTGCAGGAACAAATCAGCGCAGAATAAATGCTTCAAAGCGCAGCGACTTAAAGACAACATCCACAATCAGAAGTCTGTCAGCAATGCATGAGTGCGCAGCAGTAAATGACAAGAACCAAGCGTGCAGGAACAAAGCAGCGCAGAATAAATGCTTCAAAGCGCAGCAACTTAAGACATCGTCCACAATCAGACGTTTGTTAACGATTCTTGAGTGCGCGGCTGTAAATTGACAAGAACCAACTGTGTCCAGGAACGAATCACAGAATAAATGCTTCAAAGCGCAGCGACTTAAGATAACGTCCAGCATCAGAAGTACGTCAGCAATGCATGAGTGCGCAGCAGTAAATTGACAAGAACCAACCGTATCCAGGAACGAATCACAGAATAAATGCTTCAAAGCGCAGCAACCTAAAGTACATCGTCCATAATCAGAAGTCTGTCAGCGATGCTTGAGTGCGCAACAGTAAATTGACAAGAACCAAGCATGCAAGAACAAATCATAGAATAAATGCTTCGCTGCGCAGCGACCTACAGACAACGTCCAGAATCAGAAGTATCTCAGCGATACATGAGTGCGCAGCAGTAAATCGACAAGAACCAAGCGTGAAGGAACAAATCAGCAGAATAAATGCTTCAAAGCGCAGCGACTTAAAGACAAGTCCACAATCAGAAGTATGTCAGCGATGCTTGAGTGCGCAGCAGTAAATTGACAAGAACCAACCGTGTCCAGGAACGAATCACAGAATAAATGCTTTAAAGCGCAGCGACTTAAGACAACGTCCACAATCAGAAGCCTGTCAGCGATGCATGAGTGCGCAGCAGTAAATTCACAAGCACCAAGCGTGCAGGAACAAATCAGCGCAGAATAAATGCTTCAAAGCACAGCGACTTAAAGACAACGTCCACAATCAGAAATCTGTCAGCGATGCTTGAGTGCGCAGCAGTAAATTGACAAGAACCAAGCGTGCAGGAACGAATCACAGAATAAATGCTTCAAAGCGCAGCGACTTAAGACAATGTCCACAATCAGAAGTCTGTCAGCGATGCTTGAGTGCACAGCAGTAAATTGACAAGAACCAAGCGTGCAGGAACAAATCAGCGCAGAATAAATGCTTCAAAGCACAGTGACTTAAAGACAACGTCCACAATCAGAAGTCTGTCAGCGATGCATGAATGTGCAGCAGTAAATTGACAAGAACCAAGCGTGCAGGAACAAATCACAGAATAAATGCTTCAAAGCGCAGTGTAAGTCACAATCAGAAGTCTGCCAGCGATGCTTGAGTGCGCAGCAGTAAATTGACAAGAACCAAGCGTGCAGGAACAAATCAGCGCAGAATAAATGCTTCAAAGCGCAGCGACTTAAGACAACGTCCACAATCAGAAGTCTGTCAGCGATGCATGAGTGCGCAGCAGTAAATTGACAAGAACCAAGCGTGTAAGAACAAATCACAGAATAAATGCTTCAAAGTGCAGCGACTTAAAGACAACGTCCAGAATCAGAAGTCTGTCAGCGATGCATGAGTGCGCAGCAGTAAATTGACAAGAACCAAGCGTGTAAGAACAAATCACAGAATAAATGCTTCAAAGCGCAGCGACTTAAAGACAACGTCCAGAATCAGAAATCTGTCAGCGACGCTTGAGTGCGCAGCAGTAAATTGACAAGTAAGCGTGTCCAGGAATAAATCAGCGCAGAATAAACGCTTCAAAGCGCAGTGACTAAAGACAATGTCCACAATCAGAAGTCTGTCAGCAATGTTTGATGCGCAGCTGTAAATTGACAAGAACCAAGCGTGTCCAGGAATAAATCATAGAATAAATGCTTCGCTGCGCAGCAACTTAAAGATAACGTCCAGAATCAGAAGTATGTCAGCGATGCTTGAGTGCGCAGCAGTAAATTGACCAGAACGAAGCGTGTCCAGGAACAAAACAGCGCAGAATAAATGCTTCAAAGCACGGCGACTTAAGACAACGTCCACAATCAGATGTCTGTTAACGATCCTTCAGTGCGCAGCAGTAAATTGACAAGAACCAAGCGTGCAGAAATGAATCACCAGAATAAATGCTTGAAAGCGCAGCAATCAGAAGTCTGTTAACGATGCATGAGTGCGCAGCAGTAAATTGACAAAAACCAAGCGTGCAGGAACAAATCACCAGAATAAATGCTTGAAAGCGCAGCGACTTAAAGCGAGTCAGCAATACAAGAGTGCGCAGCAGTAAATTGAGAAGAACGAATCAGCGCAGAATAAATGCTTCGAAGCGCAGCAACTTAAAACAACATCCACAATCAGAAGTCTGTCAGCGATGCATGAGTGCGCAGCTGTAAATTGACAAGAACGAATCAGCGCAGAATAAATGCTTCGAAGCGCAGCAACTTAAAAACAACGTCCACAATCAGCAGTCTGTCAGCGATGCTTGAGTGCGCAGCAGTAAATTGACAAGAACCAAGCGTGCAGGAACAAATCACAGAATAAATGCTTCAAAGCACAGCGACTTAAAGCGAGTCAGCAATATAAGACTGCGCAGCAGTAAATTGACAAGAAGCGACAAGTACGATGGACTCCACCCAAATTTCCCAGAACCCTTGCAGACCTGCGAAGAAAGGAGTCGACCTGCGAGTCGGCTGTGAAAATTTGCCGAAAGCGTTCGTTTTTAGCCCTCGACGTGTAAATTAGGAGATCCTTCGGGCGGACGCGTACGTTTAGCTTTCATTAATTCCCTCCATGCTCCCGTGAGCGGCAGAATTTTTTTACTCCGGCGCTCGGCATCTGTGAATAGAGGAAGGAGAGGATTAAACGAGCGGGACACTGTAATTAACCGGACGGTTACGAGGATTAGAGTCTATGTGTAAGGAAATCTGATTTTTTTAAAATAAAGAAAAAAATGGCAAAGGTCCCGGCGTCAGGTCATTTCCGTAATTTCCTTTCATTTTTTATGTAGGTGTGGTGTTGAAGAGGAGACGGAAAAAGGTAATAATTTTAAGAATTTAGAGCAGAATTTATTTAAATTAATTTTAAGGAGGTAATATTTAGGGTCATTTGATTTTTTTAATGTTAAGTGGAAATTTAATGGTGTTTGGTATTTTAATATTAAATTAAAATTGAATGTTATTTAATACTTTACTATTAAATTTCAAATTTAATATTATTCATTATTTTAATATTAAATTTTAATTGACTGCCATTCAATATTTCAAAATTAAATACAAATTTAACACTACTTATTATTTTAATATTAAATTAACAGTTAATATTATTTAATATTTGACTATTACATTAAAATTTAATACTATTCATTATTTTAATACTAAATTTTAACTGAATGCCATTTACTATTTTAATATTAAATTAAAATTGAATGTTATTTAATACTTTACTATTAAATTTGAATTTATAACTAAAGCATTTCATTTTTTTAATATTAAATGGAAATTTAATGTTATTTAATATTTTAATATTCATTTTAAATTTAATATTGTTCATTATTTTAATATTAAATTAACAGTCAATATTACTTATTATCTGAATATTAAATTAAAATTCAAAGTTTCTTAATATTTTCATTACCAATTTAAATATAATACTATTTAATATTTCAGTACTAAATAAAAATGTAATACTATTTATTATTTTAATATCAAATTAAAATTTAATATTATTCATTATTTTAATATTAAATTTTAATTGACTGCCATTTAATATTTCAAAATAAAATACAAATTTAACACTACTTATTATTTGAATATTCAATTAACAGTTAATGTTATTTAATATTTGACTATTAAATTAAAATGTAATATTATTCAGTATTTTAATATTAAATTTTAACTGAATGCCATTTACTATTTTAATATTAAATTAAAATGTGTTGTTATTTAATACTTTACTATTAAATTTTTATTTAATACTAAAGCATTTCATTCTTTTAATATTAAATGCAAATTGAATGTTATTTAATATTTTAATATTCATTTTAAATTTAATATTGTCCATTATTTTAATATTAAATTAACAGTCAATATTATTTAATATCTGAATATTAAATTAAAATTCAAAGTTTCTTAATATTTTCATAACCAATTTAAATATAATATTATTTAATATTTCGGTACTAAATAAAAATGTAATACTATTTATTATTTTAATATCAAATTAAAATTTAATATTATTCAGTATTTTAATATTAAATTTTAATTGACTGCCATTTAATATTTTAAAATTAAATACAAATTTAACACTACTTATTATTTGAATATTCAATTAACAGTTAATATTATTTAATATTTGACTATTAAATTAAAATGTAATATTATTCAGTATTTTAATATTAAATTTTAACTGAATGCCATTTATTATTTTAATATTAAATTAAAATTGAATGTTATTTAATACTTTACTATTAAATTTGAATTTAATACTAAAGCATTTCATTTTTTTAATATTAAATGTAAATTCAATGTTATTTAATATTTTAATATTCATTTTAAATTTAATATTGTTCATTATTTTAATATTAAATTAACAGTCAATATTATTTAATATCTGAATATTAAATTAAAATTCAAAATTTCTTAATATTTTCATATTCAATTTAAATATAATATTATTTAATATTTCGGTACTAAATAAAAATGTAATACTATTTATTATTTTAATATCAAATTAAAATTTAATATTAGTCATTATTTTAATATTAAATTTTAATTGACTGCGATTTAATATTTCCAAATTAAATACAAATTTAACACTACTTATTATTTTAATACTAAATTAACAGTTAATATTATTTAATATTTGACTATTACATTAAAATTTAATACTATTCGTTATTTTAATACTAAATTGTAACTGAATGCCATTTACTATTTTAATATTAAATTAAAATGTGATGTTATTTAATACTTTACTATTAAATTTGAATTTAATACTAAAGCATTTCATTTTTTTAATATTAAATGTAAATTTAATGTTATTTAATATTTTAATATTCATTTTAAATTTAATATTGTTCATTATTTTAATATTAAATTAACAGTCAATATTGTTTAATATCTGAATGTCAAATTAAAATTCAAAGTTTCTTAATATTTTCATAACCAATTTAAATATAATATTATTTAATATTTCAGTACTAAATAAAAATGTAATACTATTTATTATTTTAATATCAAATTAAAATTTAATATTATTCATTATTTTAATATTAAATTTTAATTGACTGCCATTTAATATTTCAAAATAAAATACAAATTTAACACTACTTATTATTTTAATACTAAATTAACAGTTAATATTATTTAATATTTGACTATTATATTAAAATTTAATACTATTCATTATTTTAATACTAAATTTTAACTGAATGCCATTTACTATTTTAATATTAAATTAAAGTGTGATGTTATTTAATACTTTACTATTAAATTTTTGTTTAATACTAAAGCATTTCATTCTTTTAATATTAAATGTAAATTTAATGTTATTTAATATTTTAATATTCATTTTAAATTTAATATTGTTCATTATTTTAATATTAAATTAACAGTCAATATTATTTAATATCTGAATATTAAATTAAAATTCAAAATTTCTTAATATTTTCATAACCAATTTAAATATAATATTATTTAACATTTCGGTACTAAATAAAAATGTAATTCTATTTATTATTTTAATATCAAATTAAAATTTAATATTATTCATTATTTTAATATTAAATTTTAATTGACTGCCATTTAATATTTCAAAATTAAATACAAATTTAACACTAGTTATTATTTGAATATTAAATTAACAGTTAATATTATTTAATATTTGACTATTACATTAAAATTTAATACTATTCATTATTTTAATACTAAATTTTAATACTAAAGTATTTCATTTTTTAATATTAAATTAAAATTGAATGTTATTTAATACTTTACTATTAAATTTTTATTTAATACTAAAGTATTTCATTTTTTAATATTAAATGGAAATTTAATGTTATTTGATATTTTAATATTACATTTGAATTTAATGTTATTTAATACTTTACTGTTAAATTTTAATTTAATACTAAAGTATTTTATTTTTTAATATTATATGGAAATTTATTGTTGTTTGATATTTTAACATCAAATTAAAGTTTAATGTTATTTGATATTTTAATATTACATTTGAATTTAATGTTATTTAATACTTTACTATTAAATTTAATACTAAAGTATTTTATTTTTTAATATTAAATGGAAATTTAATGTTATTTAATATTTTACTATTAAATTGCAATTTAATACTAAAGTTATTTTTTAATATTTTTCTATTAAATGTTTCATTTAATACATTACTATTATATTTTTTAATATTAAATGGAAATGTAATGTTATTTAATATTTTAATATTAAATTTTAATTTAATGTTATTTAATACTTTACTATTCAATTTAAATTTAATACTATTTATTATTTGAATATTAAATTAACAGTTAATATTATTTAATATTTGACTATTAAATTAAAATGTAATATTATTCATTATTTTAATATTAAATTTTAACTGAATGCCATTTACTATTTTAATATTAAATTAACAGCTATTCTTATTTAATATTTTAGTATTAAATTTTAATTTAATGTTATTTAATACTAAAGTATTTTATTTTTTAATATTGAATGGAAATGTAATGTTATTTAATATAATATTAAATTAAAATTATATTTATATATTTTCATTTAATAATAAATATAAAAATTATTTACTATTTTAATATTAAATTAAAATTGAATGTTATTTAACACTTTACTATTAAATTTTAATTTAACACAAAAGTATTCCATTTTTTAATATTAAATAGAACTTTAATGTTCAATATTAAATTGATTTATTATTTAATATTTTAGTATTATTTTAATATTAAATTATTTAATACTTTACTATTATTTAATATTTACAATATTATTTTTTAATATTAAATGAAAATTTAACGTTATTTAATATTTATATTAATTTAAATATAATATTATTTAGTATTTCAGTACTAAATAAAAATTTAATACTATTTATTATTTTAATATCAAATTTAAATTTAATATTATTCATTATTTTAATATTAAATTAAAATTCAAAGTTATTTAATATTATATTTTAATATTAAATTTGAGTTGAATGCCATTTGATATTTCAGTATTAAAAGAAAATTTAACACTATTTACTATTTTAATATTAAATTAACAGTTAATATTATTTATTATTTTACTATTATATTTAAATTTAGTGTTATTTCATATTTTCGTATTAAATTTTAATTTAACGTTATTTGATATTGTAATATAAATTTAAAATTTAATATCACTCATTATTTTAATGTTAAATTAACAATTAATTTGATTTAATATTTCGATATTAAATTAAAATTTAAATATATTTAATATTTTAATATTAAAGAAATTGAATATAATGCAAAGAAAATGTTTAAAAATATGATTCATTATTTTAAAAAATTTTGAATAATGAAAAAATATTTCAAAAGAAAATTGAATTTTTATTATATTAAACAGTTTTAACAAAGTATTGTAACTCAGTTAAAAAATTTGAAAAAATAATTTGTTATCTTACGAAATTTTGTGTTTTACCGTCTAAAATGATATTTAAATTCCATCAATTGGTAATAATCAGGAATATGAGTAAAATTTTGCTATATATGTTCGATAACTGATAATATAGTTTTCTGCATAAAAATTTTTAAATAATGACGCACCGTGTGCGTCAGGTATTTTGCTCTTCAAATTGTGTAAATTAAAAATATTTTTCTAAATCCATTATTTTTTTTATTTTATTCTTTTATTCGGTAATCGATAATACAGGTAAAACCAATGCCAAATTATTTTTGTCCTTAAAAATTGTCAATTATATGAGTTGAAAAAAAAATGTTTTTGCGACTAAATTCATTCGAATGATCAATAATACAGGTTTTTTTTCAAAAATTGCACACACGGTGACGCACCGTATGCGTCATGTATTTTGTTCATCAAATTGTGTAAATTATAATATTTTTTGTGCAATATTTTTTTTAATGGGTTTTTTTGATAATCGAAAGTAGATTTGTTAATAATACGAAATTGACGTTCTACCGTACGTCATGATATTTTTTCCATCAAAAATTGTCAACTATAGAAGTATGAGTAAAATTTTTTTAAATTTTTTCGATAACTGATAATATAGTTTTCTGCAAAAAAATATACAAAATAACGACGCACCGTGTGCGTCATGTATTTTTGTCTTTAAAATTGTGTCAATTATAATGAGTGTGGGTAAAGAAAATATTTTCTTTTTTTTTTTCGGTAATCGATAATACAGGTTTCTGCGTAAGAAATTGCAAAATGACGCACCATATGCGTCATGTATTTTCGTCTTTAAAAATTTTCAATTATATGAGTATGGGTAAAAACGATATTTTTTTGCGCTTAAATTCATTCGATGGCCGATAATACAGGTTTCTGCAAAAACATTGCAGAATAATGACGCACCGTGTGCGTCACGTGTTTTCCTCTTCAAATTGTGTAAATTAAAAATATTTTTCTAAAACCGATATTATTTTTATTTTACTTTTTTTTTCGTTAATCGATAATACAGGTTTCTGCACAATAAAATGCAAAATGACGCACCGTATGCGTCATGTATTTTTGTCTTTAAAAATTGTCAATTATATGAGTATGGGTAAAGAAAATATTTTTTTGCGCTTAAATTCATTTGATGATCGATAATACAGGTTTCTGCACAAAAATTGCAAAATAATGACGCACCGTGTGCGTCACGTATTTTGCTCTTCAAATTGTGTAAATTACTAACATTTTTTTAAATCTTTCATCCGAAACATTTAACTCCAAATGTTATTGTTATAAAATTATAGTCGCATTACCATAACAATTCGTTAAAACAAAATAACGTACATTCTATTCTTTATTCATCTATATCTCAAATTTGATCGCTCCAATCGAAAATTGTTTCAAACAAAACTTTTTCAGGACCCTCCAATACAAAACTTTTATTGGAATCATTTCTCTCTATATCCTACTATTATGAAAGTATAGTCGCGTAACATAATTCATTAATACAATATTAATGTATACTCTATTGTTCATCGACATATATATCAAATTCAGTACCGCGGATCAAAAAACGTTTCGAACAAAACTTCTTGAGGACCCTTCGACAAACAACTTTTATTCGAAACATTTCTCTCCAAATACTACTATTATAATGTTATTGTCGCATTAACATTATTCTACTTAATAAATCAACATTAATATACATTCCATTGTTTATTTATTCATATCTCAAATACTGTTGCTCCAATCGAAAAACCTTTCAAACAAAATCTTCTCGGGACCCTCCAATACACAATTTTCATCTGAAACATTTCACTCCAAATGTTATCCTTATGAAATTATAAGCGCATTAACATTACTCAGCTTGTTAAATCAACATTAATGTTCATTCCATTGTTTATTGATCCATATCTCAAATTATGTTGCTCCAATCGAAAAACTTTTCAGACAAAACCTTCTCAGAACCCTCCAGTACACAACTTTTATTCGGAACATTTTTCTCCATATGTTACCGTTATCAATTTATAATCGCATTAATATAAAAATACGTTAAAACAACATTAATTTTCATTACATTGTTAATTCATCTTTATCTGAAACTGTGTCGCTTTAATTGAAAAACCTTTCAAACAAAACTTCTTCAGGACCCTCCAATACACAACTTTCATTGGAAATATTTTTGTCCAAACCTTACCGTTATCAACTTTATCACCGTATTAACATAACAATCCCTTAATACAACATTAATATACATTCTACTGTTAATTCAAAGATATCTCGAATTATATCGCTCCAATCAAAAAACTTTTCAAACAAAACTTTCTCAGAACCCTCCAATCTCCAACTTTCATTCGAAATGTTTCTCTCCAAACATTACCGTTATCAACTTTAAAACCGTATTAACATAACAATCCCTTAAAACAGCATTAATATACATTCTACTGTTTATTCAATGATATCTCGAATTATATCGCTCCAATCAAAAAAGTTTCCAAACAAAACCTGTTCAGAACCTTCCAACCCCCAACTTTCATCCGAAACATTTCTCTCCAAACATTACCGTTATCAACTTTTATAACCGTATTAACATAACAATCCATTAAAACAGCATTAATATACATTCTATTGTTTATTCAATGATACCTCGAATTATATCGCTCCAATAAAAAAACTTTTCAAACAAAACCTTCTCAGAATCCTCCAACCCACAACTTTCATCGGAAACATTTCTCTCCAAATGTTACTATTTCAAAATTATAACCGCATTAACATTATTCTACTTTTTAAATCACCATCAATGTATATTTCATTGTTCATTAAACTCTACATCAAATTCAGTAGCTCAAATAAAAAAATGTTTCAAACAAAACTTCTTGAGGACCCTCCAATATACAACTTTCATTCGAAACATTTCTCTCCAAACATTACCGTTATCAACTTTATAACCGTATTAATATAACAGTCCCTTAAAACAATATTAATATTCATTCTACTGTTTATTCAATGATATCTCGAATTATATCGCTCCAATCAAAAAAGTTTTCAAACAAAACCTTCTCAGAATACTCCAATCTCCAACTTTTATTCAAAATATTTCTCTCCAAATGTTACTATTTCAAAATTATAACCGCATTAACATTATTCTACTTGTTAAATCAACATCAATGTACATTTCATTGTTCATTAAACTCTACATCAAATTCAGTAGCTCAAATAAAAAAATGTTTCAAACAAAACCTCTTGAGGACCCTCCCCTCCACACCTTTCATCCGAAACATTTCTCTCCAAACCCCACCATTCCCAACTTACATCCTCCTTAACCCTCTCAGCTTACCCCACAAAATTCTCCCCCATAAAAACCCTTCTTTCACCCAAAAATTCATTCTAAAAATAACTTATCAAAACGCTACTGCCGCATGCGTCACGAAATCCGCACACACTCCCACCCACACTTGTTCGCAATTATTTGCGCAATTACCTCTTTCCCTCCGTTCGTTATTGTGCAAAGAGTGGCATAATCTCGTTTAGTCGCGATTAGCGTTTATCGCCGTTTGCATCGTTAACGAAAGTTAACAAATTAGTCGGGGCGTCGTTTGTTTAATTCTGCGCCCGGCGGCCCGTTCGTTTTTCACGGTTTATTGGTCACCGGTTCATCATCCGACGGCCGGATAAATCGCACGGAATTGGGAAATGTTTACGTATGCAAATCGCCGACACCCGGCCGCGCATTTTATTGTTATAAATTACGGGCAACGCGCGCTAATGTGTTTATTTGATTTTCGCCGGAGAAAGTTGCGGCAGTTTTTATGGGAGTGTTTTATGCGGAATGTTTTTATTGTGCGAAAATTTGGGTGGGGGTTTATTAATGTGTTCATTTTGGTAATGTGTTTATTTGGATTGTTTGGATTTTGGCGGAAATTGTAGAGAATTCTTGTTTTTATTTAAAATACTTTAATTTGAAAGGAATACTTTAATTATTACGTAAATCTGTATAGACCAGTCTTATTAATGTGTTTATTTGATTTCATTGGCTTGTAGCAAAAATTGCAGATAATTCTTCTTTTTATTTCAATTATTTCAGTTTGGAAGTTATACTTTAATTATTACATAAATCTGCATAGACTAGACTTAGTAATGTGTTTATTTGATTTTCGCTGGAGAAAGTTGCGGCAGTTTTTGCGCGAATGTTTTATGCGGAATATTTTCATTGTTACGGAAATTTGGGTAGAGTTTTATTAATGTGTTCATTTTTTCAATGTATTTATTTAGTTTAATTTGATTTTGGCGAAAATTGCAGAGAATTCTTACTTTTATTTAAAATATTTTAATTTGAAAGTAGTATTTTCATTAATACGAACATTTGGGTAGAGTAGTTTTATTAATGTGTTTGGTTGGATTCTTCAGATTTTGGCGAAAATTGTGGAGAATTCGCCTTTTTATTAAAAATATTTTAACTTGAAAATAATATTTTAATTATTGCGTGAATGTATGTAAATTAGTGTTATTAATGTGTTTATTCGGTTTTTTTATATTTTGGAGAAAATTCTAGAGAATTCCTTTTTTCATTTCAAATGTTTCTGTTTGAAAGTAATCATTTGATTATTGCATAAATCTGTACAAACTATTCATATAAGTGTGTTTTTTTGGATTTTCTTAATTTTGGCAAAATGGCATTTATTAATGTATTTATTTGGATTCTTTGGATTTTGGCGAAAATTACAGAAAATTCTTCGATGTGGCGTTTTTATGCGTTTTTAACCAGTGTCATTAAAATGTTAATGTGTTTATTTTATTTAATTGGATTTGGGCGAAAATGGCAGATTTAAAATATTATTTATATTTAATTTAATATAATATTATACATATATATATATAATATTATATTAAAGATATATACCATAATATATTATATATATATATATAAAATAAGATATATATAACAATAATTAATTTGTGTACAGAAGTTTTATTAACGTGTTGATTTTGGTAATGTGTTTATTTGATTTAATTGGATTTTGGCGAAAATTGCAGAAAATTCTTCTTTTTATTTAAATTATTTCAGTTTGAAAGTAATATTTTAATTATTACGTAAATGTGTGTGGACTAGTTTTATTAATCTCTTCATTTCGGTACTGGGTTTATTTGGATTGTTTGGATTTTGGTGAAAATTGTAGAGAATTCTTCTTTTTATTTAAAATATTTCAATTTTAAAGTAATTTTTTCATTATTACGGAAATTTGGGTAGAGGAGTTTTATTAATGTATTTATTTGGTTTAATCGGATTTGCGTGAAAAATGCAGAGAATTCCTCTTTTCATTTAAAATATTTAAGTTTGAAAATAATAATTTAATTGCTATGTAAATCTGTGGAAAGCAGTCTTATTAACGCGTTAATTTTATTTCATTAGATTCCGGATATATATATATAGTTAATAATATTTCATTAGATTCCAATTCTTCGAAGTGGCATTTTTATTTAAATTATTTCAGTTTCAAAGTAATACTTTAATTATTACGTAAACGTATGTAAACTGGTCTTATTTATGTGTTTATTCAATTTCGTTTGATTTTGGTGAAAATTGCAGAAAATTCTTCTTTTCATTTAAAATATTTCAGTTTGAAAGTAATATTTTAATGATTACTTTGATGTGCCGTTTTAATATTTTCATTATTACGTTAGTTTGTACAACCTAGTTTGTATTAATGTGTTTATTTGATTTTCGCCGGAGAAAGTTGCGGCAGTTTTTATGGGAGTGTTTTACGCGGAATGTTTTTATTGGTACGGAAATTTGGGTGGAGGTTTATTAATGTGTTCATTTTTGTTAATGTGTTTATTTGGATTTTTCAGATTTCGGCGAAAGTTGTAGAGAATTTTACTTTTTATTTTAAATATTTTTATTTGAAAGTAATATTTTTATTATTACGTAAAGTTATGTGGACTAGTCTTATTAATGTGTTTATATGGATTCTTTGGATTTTAGCAAAAATTGTAGGGAATTCTTCTTTTTACTTAAAATACTTTAGATTGAAAGTAATATTTTAATTATTGCGTTATCTGTTCAAACTAGTCTTATAAATGTATTCATTTTGTTAATGTGTTTATTTGGATTTTTTGGATTTCATTATTACAGAAATTTGTGTACAGAAGATTTATTAATGTGTTCATTTAATTTCATTGAATTTGAGTGAAAATTGTTCAATGTGCGGTTTTTATTGCGAACATTTTATGTGGAGGGAATATTTTTTCTTTTTATTATATTTAAAATATTTCAATTTGAAAGTAATATTTTAATTATTGTGAAAATCTGTGCAAAGTAGACTTATTAATATGTTAATTTTGATTATGAGTTTATTTGATTTTATTGGATTTTTGCTAAAATTGTGGAGATTTATTAAAAATGTTTCAGTTTGAAATTAATCATTTAATTATTGCGTAAATATGTGTGGGCTAGTTTTATTAATGTGTTTATTTGGATTTTTGAGATTTTTGCGATAATTGAAGAGAATTCTTTTTTTTTATTTAAAATATTTTAATTATTACGTAAATGTATGTAGAGTAGTCTTATTAACGTGTTAATTTTATTTCATTGAATTTTGGCGAAAATTGCAGAGATCTCTTTTTATTAAAAATATTTTAATTTGAAAGTAATCATTACCTATCATTAGTCTACACAGATTTACGCAATAACAATTGGGTGATTACGTTCAAACTGAAATATTTTAAGTAAAAAGAGGAATTCTCTGAAATTTTCTCCAAAATTAAAAAAAAAAGTCAAATAAACACATTAAAAAAATTAACATATTGATAAGATAATCATAGTTAATTTGGATTGTTCATTCTTTGGATTGTTTGGATTTCATTATTGTGTATGTGTTCATTTGTATTGTCAATGTGTTCATTTTCGTAATGTGAATTCCTCTTTTTATTTAAATTATTTCAGTTTGAAAGTAATACTTTAATTATTACGTAAATGTAAATAAACTAGTCTTATTAACGTGTTCATTTGGGTTCTTTGGTTTTTTTTGTGAAAAATGCAGAAAGTTCTTGTTTTTATTCAACATATTTTCATTTGAAAGTAATATTTTAATTATTACGTAATTTCTACAAATCAGTGTTATTAATGCGATTATTCTTGTAATGTGTTTATTCGATTTCATTGGCTTGTAGCAAAAATTGCAGATAATTCCTCTGTTTATTTAAATTATTTCAGTTTGAAAGTAATACTTTAATTATTATGTAAATGTATGTAAACTAGTGTTATTAATGTGTTTATTTGGATTCCTTGGATTTTGGCAAAAATTCCCGAAAATGCTTGTCTTTACTTAAAATATTTCAGTTTGAAAATAATCATTTAATTTTATAATGGTAATGCTTGAGAGAAATTTTTCGAATAAAAGTTGTGTATCGGAAGGTTCTGCATCGATTTTATCTGACATGTTTTTTTACCGGAGCTCCTGAATTTGAGATATATTTGAATAAACAGCGGAACATAGAATAATGTTGTTTTAACGGCTTATGGTGTTAATACGACTATAATTTCATAATGGTAGGGTTGTGAGAGAATTGTGTCAGGGGAAAGTTGTGTATTGGAGGGTCCTGCGTAGGTTTTGTTTGAAAAGTGTTTTGACCGGGGCTACAGAATTCGCGATACGCTTAAATAGACAAGGCCGTGTACATTAATATTATTCAACAGGCCAAATTACATTACTACACTCATTATTTTAATAGTAGCAACATTTCGTGATAAATGTTAAAATAAAAGTTGTGTATTGAACGATACTACTTAGGTTTCGTTTGAAAACTTTTCTTATATACATATTAATCTTGTTTTAACAGGTTAAGTTACGTTAATGTGATTCTATTTTTTTGTGGTAACGTTTTAAAAGAAATGTTTCGAATAGTTGCTTGTTAGTGTATTCCGTAAAAATTTACATTGAAACATTTTATTATTTTAATTATGCTAAACGAGTTTATATGCATTTCGCTTGAATTTTCGCTCAAATTCAAAGAAATCAAATGAACACATTAATAAGAGTAGATTGTACAAATTACGTAATAATTAAATGATTATTTTCAAATTGAAATATTTTAAATAAAAAAAACAACACATTGCAGAATTCTCTTCAATTTTCACATAAGTTCATATTAATAAAACTAAATTACATACATTTACGTAATAATTATAATCGCATTACCATTACTCAGCTTATTAAATCAACATTAGTATACATTCCATTGTTTATTCATCCGTATCTCAAATACTGTTGCTCCAATCATAAACCCTTTCAAACAAAATCTTCTCTGGACCTTCCAGTCTACAACTTTTATTGGAAATATAATATAAAATATAACCGATTTAACATTACTCACCATATTGAATCAATATTAATGTATATTCCATTGTTTATTTATTGATATCTCAAATTCCGTCGTTTCAATCAAAAAACTTTTTTAACAAAACCTGTTCAGAACCCTCCAATCTACAACTTTCATCTGAAACATTTCACTCCAAATGTTATTCTTATAAAATTATAAGCGCATTAATATTACTCAGCTTTTTGAGTCAACATTAATGTTCATTCCATTGTTTATTGATCCATATCTCAACTTGCGTTGCTCCAATCGAAAAACTTTTCAGACAAAACTTTCTCAGAACCCTCCAATCTCCATCTTTTATTCCAAACATTTCTCTCCAAACATTACCGTTATCAATTTTTATAACCGTATTAACATAACAATCCCTTAAAACAGCATTAATATACATTCTACTGTTTTTTCAATGATATCTCGAATTATATCGCTCCAATCAAAAAACTTTTCAAACAAAACCTTCTCAGAATCCTCCAAACTCCAACTTTCATTCGAAACATTTCTCTCCAAACATTACCGTTATCAACTTTATAACCGTATTAACATAACAATCCCTTAAAACAGCATTAATATACATTCTACTGTTTATTCAATGATATCTCGAATTATATCGCTCCAATCGAAAAACTTTTCAAACAAAACCTTCTCAGAACCCTCCAATCTCCATCTTTTATTCGAAACATTTCTCTCCAAACCTTACCGTTATCAAGTTTATAACCGTATTAACATAACAATCCCTTAAAACAGCATTAATATACATTCTACTGTTTATTCAATGATATCTCGAATTATATCGCTCTAATCAAAAAACTTTTCAAACAAAACCTTCTCAGAACCCTCCAATCTCCATCTTTTATTCGAAACATTTCTCTCCAAACATTACCGTTATCAATTTTTTAACCGTATCAGCATAACAATCCCTTAAAACAACATTAATATACATTCTACTGTTTATTCAATGATATCTCGAATTATATCGCTCCAATCGAAAAATGTTTCAAACAAAACCTTCTCAGAACCCTCCAATCTCCATCTTTTATTCGAAACATTTCTCTCCAAACATTACCGTTATCAACTTTATAACCGTATTAACATAACAATCCCTTAAAACAACATTAATATACATTCTACTGTTTATTCAATGATATCTCGAATTATATCGCTCCAATCAAAAAACTTTTCAAATAAAACCTTCTCAGAATCCTCCAAACTCCAACTTTCATTCGAAACATTTCTCTCCAAACATTACCGTTATCAATTTTTATAACCGTATTAACATAACAATCCCTTAAAACAACATTAATATACATTCTACTGTTTATTCAATGATATCTCGAATTATATCGCTCCAATCGAAAAACTTTTCAAACAAAACCTTCTCAGAACCCTCCAATCTCCATCTTTTATTCGAAACATTTCTCTCCAAACATTACCGTTATCAATTTTTATAACCGTATTAACATAACAATCCCTTAAAACAACATTAATATACATTCTACTGTTTATTCAATGATATCTCGAATTATATCGCTCCAATCAAAAAACTTTTCAAACAAAACCTTCTCAGAACCCTCCAATCTCCATCTTTTATTCGAAACATTTCTCTCCAAACATTACCGTTATCAATTTTTATAACCGTATTAACATAACAATCCCTTAAAACAGCATTAATATACATTCTACTGTTTATTCAATGATATCTCGAATTATATCGCTCCAATCAAAAAACTTTTCAAATAAAACCTTCTCAGAATCCTCCAAACTCCAACTTTCATTCGAAACATTTCTCTCCAAACATTACCGTTATCAACTTTATAACCGTATTAACATAACAATCCCTTAAAACAGCATTAATATACATTCTACTGTTTATTCAATGATATCTCGAATTATATCGCTCCAATCAAAAAACTTTTCAAACAAAACCTTCTCAGAACCCTCCAATCTCCATCTTTTATTGGAAACATTTCTCTCCAAACATTATCGTTATCAACTTTATAACCGTATTAACATAACAATCCCTTAAAACAGCATTAATATACATTCTACTGTTTATTCAATGATATCTCGAATTATATCGCTCCAATCAAAAAACTTTTCAAACAAAACCTTCTCAGAACCCTCCAATCTCCATCTTTTATTCGAAACATTTCTCTCCAAACATTACCGTTATCAACTTTTATAACCGTATTAACATAACAATCCCTTAAAACAGCATTAATATACATTCTACTGTTTATTCAATGATATCTCGAATTATATCGCTCCAATCGAAAAACTTTTCAAATAAAACCTTCTCAGAATCCTCCAAACTCCAACTTTCATTGGAAACATTTCTCTCCAAACATTACCGTTATCAACTTTATAACCGTATTAACATAACAATCCCTTAAAACAACATTAATATACATTCTACTATTTATTCAATGATATCTCGAATTATATCGCTGCAATCAAAAAACTTTTCAAACAAAACCTTCTCAGAACCCTCCAATCTCCATCTTTTATTCGAAACATTTCTCTCCAAACATTACCGTTATAAACTTTAAAACCGTATCAACATAACAATCCCTTAAAACAGCATTAATATACATTCTACTGTTTATTCAATGATATCTCGAATTATATCGCTCCAATCGAAAAACTTTTCAAACAAAACCTTCTCAGAACCCTCCCCTCCACAACTTTCATCCGCAAAATTTCTCTCTATCTCCTCCTCTTACATTTTTATTCCCTATTACTATTTCAGCCGAACCTTCTTAATTCTCCAAATTTCTCTTCCCCATTACCATAACCCCATAACCATCCTCATCTTTACATCACCTCCTTCTCGCCAGACCCAAACCAAACTGTCGCCGGAACCTTAGGCCTGTCAAACAAAAGCTACTCTTCTCCTCCCGCCTTGCTCGCAGAAGTCCATTTCCCCATGAAAATGCTTGGGACTAAAAATGCGAAGACTTGGAGTTCTGTTCTGGAAATCGGTCGCCGTCGATATATCCAGCTGGTCGGGTCCTAATCAAACAGACGCGCTTACGTTCGTGTGCGCTCGACAAACATTGGCCCCAGGCACGAAAAACCGCCGCGGGGCCGTCGATACTCGTTCTATCTCGAAAATCGAACCTGCACCGTGTGCCACATCATTGCGAGCGTTTATTTCCGACGGAACGTGTGCGGTCATTATACGGATGTACGGGGGGATTGGATCGTAGTTTATTACATGGCCGATAAACGGGGGTTTTGTTGGTATTTATTCGTTTGTTCATTTTCGCTTTATTATTTTTTATTTTTTTTATAAGTGGGGAATGTTGGAATATATGAAATGACGCACCGTGTGCGTCATAGATATAATTTTTTTTTTTTATGTAGGGAATGTGGGAATGTGCGGCATGACGCACCGTGTGCGTCATCCACCGTATTCTATTTTATCGTATTTATCGTTATTAATTATTTCTATGTGTTATATATGTGTGCGTCATGATAGAATGAAGGTTTTGTTCGTATTTATTGATTTCTACATTTTCATTTTATTATTTTTTTTTTATTTTATTTTTTGATATGGAGAATGTTGGAATATGTGAAATGACGCACCGTGTGCGTCATCGACATAATTCTTTTTTTTATTTCTATTTTTATGTAGGAAATGTGGGAATGAAGCATTGCTAAGCAATAAAAAGAATTCTTGACATATATATACGTCATGTTGCTTATGCTGCATAAATATATATACATATATATACTTCATATCCTTTATGCTGCATATATATATATATATATGAGTCAAGAATTACATACATATATACATATATAAACTTCGTGGGATCTACACCGCAACGGAATCCATGACGCACCGTATGCGTCATGATAGAATGAAGCATTACTATATAATAAGAAGAATTCTTGACATATATACCCCATCTTGTTTATGCTGCATAAATATATATATATATATATATGCCAAGAATTATGCTAGCTATGTATATATTATGTAGCATTTTTTTCTTTCGTTGAAACACATTCGGTCATTATACGGATGCACGGGGGGATTGGATCGTAGTTTATTACATGGCCGATAAACGGGGGTTTTGTTGGTATTTATTCGTTTGTTCATTTTCGCTTTATTATTTTTTATTTTTATTTTTTTTTATATGGATAATGGTGGAATATATGAAATGACGCACCGTGTGCGTCATAGACATAATTCTTTTTTTAATTTTTTTTTATGTAGGGAATGTGGGAATATGTGGCATGACACACCGTGTGCGTCATATGGAAAAGTAGCATTACTGTATAATGGAATGAATGTTTGGCATATATATACATACTTTCTGTGAGTTAGGCCGCAATAGAATTTATGACGCACCGTGTGCGTCATGATAGAATGAAGCGTTACTATATAATAAAAAGAATTCTTGACATATATATACGTGATGCTGTTTATGCTGAATAAATATATATATATATATATATATATATATATGCCAAGAATTATGCCAGGTATATATACATATATATACTTTCTGTGATTAATGCCGCAATAGAATTTGTGACGCACCGTGTGCGTCATGATATAATAAAGCACTACTATATAATAAAAAGAATTCTTGACATATATATACGTGATGTTGTTTATACTGAATAAATATATATATATATGCCAAGAATTATGCCAGGTATATATACATATACATACTTCATGTAATTTATGCTGCATATATATATATATATATATCAAGAATTATGTCAGGTATATATATATATATATATATATATAAACTTCGTGAGATTTAGACCTCAGCAGAATCCGTGACGCACCGTATGCGTCATGTGGAAAAGTAGTATTACTATAAAATAGAATAAATGTTTGGCATATATATGCTTTCTGTGATTTATGCCGCAATAGAATTTGTGACGCACCGTATGCGTCATGATAGAATGAAGATTTTATTCGTATTTATTGATTTCTACATTTTCATTTTATTATTTTTTTTTTTAATTTTATTTTTTGGTATGGAGAATCTTGGAATATGTTAAATGACGCACCGTGTGCGTCATCGACATAGTTATTTTTTTATTTCTTTTTTTTTATGTAGGGAATATGGGAATATGTAGTATGACGCACCGTGTGCGTCATTCACCGTATTCTATTTTGTCATATTTTTATTCCTGTTTTGCCGTATTTATCGTTGTTATCTGTTTCCACATTTTCTTATTTTTTTAGATTTCATTATTATATGTAGAAAATTCCTATATAAAATGACACACCGTGTGCGTCATCGACATATTTTTTTTTTTATGTAGGGAATGTGGGAATATGTGGCATGACGCACCGTGTGCGTCATAATAGAATGAAACATTACTATATAATAAAAACTTCTTCATTCTTGACACATATATATATACGTGATGTTGTTTATGCTGCATAAATATATATATACATATATATGCCAAGAATTATGCTAGGTATATGTACATATATATACTTCATGTCTTTTATGCTGGATACATATATATATATATATGTCAAGAATTATGTCAGGTATATATACATATATAAACTTCGTGTGATTTAGACCGCAACGGAATCCGTGACGCACCGTATGCGTCATGTGGAAAAATAGCATGACTATGTAATACAATAAATGTTTGGCATATATATATATACTTTCTGTGATTTTATGCCGCAATATAATTTGTGACGCACCGTATGCGTCATGATAGAATGAAGGTTTTGTTCGTATTTATTGATTTCTACGTTTTCATTTTATTATTTATTTATTTTATTTTATTTTTTGACATGGATAATGTTGGAATATGTGGAATGACGCACCGTGTGCGTCATCCACAGAAAGTTGTTTCATTGCATATTTTACTATTATGTAATGAAGTGTACATTTTAGGATTTTAGGATGTTCTAGGGAAATTGAATTGTAGTTTATTATATGGGCGATACATGGGGGTTTTGTTTTTTACGGTTTTATTATATTTTTTTCAAATTTATCTCTATATGTAGAGAATCCGTAGTATATATTATTTTTATGTAGGGAATGTGGGAATATGTGGCATGACGCACCGTGTGCGTCATCCACCGTATTCTGTTTCGACGTAATTTAATATTTTATATTTTGTTGTGATTTGTTTATTTCTACAATTTTATTTTATTCATTTTTCTTTTAATTTTATCGTTATATGCAGAGAATCCGTATGTGGCATGACGCACCGTGTGCGTCATCGACATAATTTTTCTTTTTTATGTAGGGAATGTGGGAATATGCGTAATAATGAAATAATAAAAAATAAGAAAATGTAGAGATAAATACTAACGATAAATACGATAAATAAGTTATATCGTATTTTTATATTTGTTTTATCTGTATTTTATTATTTTTTTTAATTTTATTATTATATATAGACAGTTCGTATATGGCATGACGCACCGTGTGCGTCATTTACTGTATTCTGTTTTATTGTATTTATCGGTACTTTTTATCTCTACATTTTCTTATTTTTTTATTATTTCATTATTTTACTATTTTTGAAAGTTTTATTATTATATGTAGAGAATTCGTATGTAGCATGACGCACCGTGTGCGTCATCGACAAAATCTTTTATCACATATTACTGTTTTGAAATGAACTGTATACGTATGCTATAGTACTTTATTTTATTATATATTAATATTTCATAAATAATTCTACCTGTGTATTATTTAGCAATTGAATTGTAATTTTGTGAATTTATGAAATAATAATAATACGTAATTTTATTTTTTTGTTACTATTCACTGATTTCTACATTTTTTTTTAATGGTATTGGTATATGTAGAGAATTCTGAATGTGGCATGACGCACCGTGAGCGTCATCCACCGTATTCTATTTTGTCGTATTTTCATTTCTGTTTTATCGTATTTATCGTTATTAATTATTTCTACGTTTTAAATATGTGTGCGTCGTGACGCACCGGATGCGTCATGCGAGAATGAAGCGTTACTATATAATAAAAAGAATTCTTGACATATATATACGTCATGTTGTTTATGCTGCATAAATATATATATATATATATATATATATATGCCAAGAATTATGTCAGGTATATATACATATATATACTTCATGTCGTTTATGCTGCATATATATATATATATATGTCGAGAATTATGTCAGGTATATATATATATATATAAATTTCGTGCCTTCTACACCGCAACGGAACCCATGACGCACCGTATGCGTCATGAGGAAAAGTAGCATTACTATGTAACAGAATAAATCTTTGGCATATATATACTTTCTGTGATTTATGCCGCAACGGAATCCGTGACGCACCGTATGCGTCATGATAGAATGAAAGTTTAGTTCGTATTTATTGATTTCTACATTTTCATTTTATTATTTTTTTTTTATTTTATTTTTTGATATGGAGAATGTCGGAATATGTGAAATGACGCACCGTGTGCGTCATCGACATAATTCTTTTTCTTATTCTTTTTTATTTTTTTTTTATGTAGAGAATATGGAAATATGTAGTATGACGCACCGTGTGCGTCATCCACCGTATTCTAATTTATTGTATTTATCGTTATTATTTGTTTCTACATTTTCTAATTTTTTTTTTCATTCATTTTTGCTTTATTGTTTTGTTTTTTAATTTTTAATTTTTTGAAGTAGGCAATGTGGGAATGTGGGGCATGACGCACCGTGTGCGTCATCCACCGTACTCTATTTTATCGTATTTTCATTTCTGTTTTATCGTATTTATCGTTATTAATTATTTCTATGTTTTATATATGTGTGCGTCGTGACGCACCGTGTGCGTCATGATAGAATGAAAGTTTTGTTCGTATTTATTGATTTCTACATTTTCATTTTATTATTTTTTGATATGGAGAATGTTGGAATATGTGAAATGACGCACCGTGTGCGTCATCGACATAGTTAATTTTTTTATTTTTTTTTATGTAGGGAATATGGGAATATGTAGTATGACGCACCGTGTGCGTCATCCACCGTATTCTATTTTGTCATATTTTTATTTCTGTTTTATCGTATTTATCGTTATTATTTATTTCTACATTTTCTTATTTTTTTAGATTTCATTATTATATGTAGAGAATTCCTATGTGGAATGATACACGGTGTGCGTCATCGACATAATTATTTTTTTTTTATGTAGGGAATGTGGAAATGTGTGGCATGACGCACACTGTGCGTCATATACCGTATTCTATTTTGTCATATTTTTATTTCTGTTTTATCGTATTTATCGTTATTATCTATTTCTACATTTTCTTATTTTGTAAAATTTTATTATTGTATGTAGAGGATTCGTATGTGGAATGACGCACCGTGTGCGTCATCCACAGAAACTTGTTTCATCATATTTTACTATTTTATAGTCAACTGTTCACGTATGCCATTGTATTTTTTTCGTCATTCGTTAGTATTTCATAAATAATATTACGTATATAGTATCATTGGCCTCTACTATATATTACAATATTGCGATACATGGGGGGGGGGGTATTTATTCACTTGTTCATTTTTGCTTTATTGCTTTCTTTTTGACATTTTTTTTTTTGATATGGATAATGTTCGAATATATGAAATGACGCCCTGTGTGCGTCATCGACATAATTCTTTTTTTACTTTTTTTTTATGTAGGGAATGTGGGAATGTGTGGCATGACACATCGTGTGCGTCATCCACCGTATTCTATTTTATCGTATTTATCGTTATTAATTATTTCTACATTTTATATATGTGTGCGTCGTGATAGAATAAAGCATTACTATATAATAAGAAGAATTCTTGACATATATATACGTCATGTTGTTTATGCTGCATAAATATCTATATACATGCCAAGAATTATGCTAGCTACGTGTATATTATGTAGCAGTTTTTCTTTCGTTGAAATGTGTACGGACATTATATGGGGATATTCAGGGAAATTGAATTGTAATTTAGATTTCTACATTTTCGTGTTATTATTTGTTTTTTCATTTTATTATTGTATCTACAAAATTCATAAGTGACATGACGCAACGTGTGTCAATCAATTTTACACGTATGCTATAGTATGTCATTTTGTCATACGGTAGTATTCATAAATAATATTACGTGTATAGTATTATTGGGCTGCATTATATGTTACATTATTGTGAGCATATTTTTTTTTTTGTTGAAACACATTCGGTCATTATGCGGATGTACGGGGGATTGAATTGTAGTTTATTACATGAGCGATAAATGGGGGTTTTGTTGGTATTTATTGATTTCTACATTTTCATTTTATTTTTTGATATGGCGAGTGTTGGAATATGAAAAATGACGCACCGTGTGCGTCATCGACACAATAATTTTTTTCGTTTTTTTTTATGTAGGGAATGTGGGAATATGGGAATATGTAGTATGTTGCACCGTGTGTGTCATCCACCGTATTCTATTTTGTCGTATTTTAATTTCTGATTTATCTGTATTTTATTATTTTTTAAAGTTTTATTGTTTTTTTTTTTAATTTTGTTGTTACATTTATGTTATTACTATTGTGTCTGTATTCTGTTTTGACGTATTTTACTATTTTTATAATCAGCTTTGCGCGTATGATGTAGTATTTTACTTTATCATACATTAATACCACCTTGATCAAAAAGGTTTAGGATCGGTCGCCGTATTGCGCTCTGTCACTAGATTGCAATTGTTTTTATTTGTTACGTGGCCACGTGTGTCATTACCGTTCCCACCAAATTGCAGCGTCATAGCTTGACATTTGTAAAAGAATTTGCATAAAATTTTGCGTTAAAAACGGATTTAACGGTCCGCAGACCTTGGAAATGTTGGAAAAGTTTTTCGGCAACGATGCTCTTTCGAGATCAAACGTTTTTCTGTGGCACGAACGCTTCCGAAGAAACCACGCTATTTTCAGTCGAAAAAGAAGGTGATGCTGACGGTTTTCATGCATTACAACCGTGTTGTGCATCATGAATTCTTGCCAGAGCAACAGACAGTCAACAAAATGTATTATTTCGGCGTTATGAGACGTTTGCCTGAAGCAGTTCGCCAAAAAAGACCGATTTTGTGGGCAAACAAATGCTGGATTTTGCACCGTCGCGCAATGCGATCCTTATTCGCGAGTTTTTGACCAAAAATAATACGAATACTATTCACCAGCCTCCGAATTCACCTGATTTAGCTCCCTGCAACTTTTTTCTGTTTAGCCGACTTAAAAATCCGCTTTACGGTTCGCGTTACAGCAGTCGGAAGGATCTTATGGAAAAATCGAAGACTGCTCTGATGGACATACCAAAAATTCAATACCAGCGATGTTTCGACGATTGGATGAAGCGCTGGTATAAGTGCGTTACAGTCGACGGGGGTGTATTTTGAAGGGGACGATATCAATTTTAATGGATAAACTTGTATTTTCGATTTTATGAATAAAGTCCTAAAACTCTTTGATCAAGGTGGTATGTGTGCATCATACACCGTATACTGTTTCATCGTATTTTACTAATTTTATAATCAATCTTACAAGTATGATATAGTATTTGATTTTACCATACATTGGTGTTTCATGAACAATTCTACGTATATTATGTAGCATTTTTTTCTTTCGTTGAAATATGTGCGGTCATTGTATGGATGTACGGGGGATTGAACTGTAGTTTAATACATATGCGATACATGGGAGTTTTGTTGGTATTTATTGATTCCTACATTTGCATTTTAGTATTCTTTTTTTTATATTATTTTTTGATATGGAGAATGTCGGAATATGTGTGCGTCATCGACATAATTCTTTTTTTATTTTTTTTTTATGTGGGGAATGTGGGAATGTGTGACATGACGCACCGTGTGCGTCATCCACCGTATTCTATTTAGTCATATTTTTATTTCTGTTTTATCCTATTTATCGTTATTATTTATTTCTACATTTTCTTATTTTTTAAAGATTTATTTGTTTTTTACAATGTTATTATTACATGCAGAGAATTTCGAATGTAGCATGACGTGCCGTGTGCGTCATCCATCGCATTCTGTTTTATTTTATTTTTATTTCTGTTTTATCGAATTTATCGTTATTATTTATTTCTACATTTTCGTTTTATTTCTTTCGATTTTTTAATTTTATTTTTTGGTGTAGGGAATGTTTGGCATGACGCACCATATGCGTCATTCATCGTATTTTTATTTCTCTTTTATCGTAATTATCGTTATTATCTATTTCTACATTTTCTTATTTTTTAACATTTTATTATTGTATATAGAGGAATCGTATATGGAATGACGCACCGTGTGCGTCATCGACCGTATTCTTTTTTATCGTATTTATCGTTATTATTTATTTCGACATTTTCTTATTTTTTTAAATGTCATTACTATGTATAAAGATTTGCGTCATTGACGTAATTATTTTTTTTATTTTTTTTTTTTATGTAGGGAATGTGGGAATATGTAGTATGACGCATCGAATTCTGTTTTGTCGTATTTTTATTTCTATTTTATTTGTATTTTCTTATTTTTTAAAGTTTTATTGTTCTTTTTAAATTGTGTTACTATATGTAGAGAATTTCGTATGTGGCATCCACCATATTCTATTTTGTCGTATTTTAATTTCTGATTTATCTGTATTTTCTTATTTTTTAAAGTTTTATTAATTTTTATAATATTATTATATGTAGAGAAGTCGTACGTAGTATGACGCACCGTGTGCGTCATGCACCGTATTCCGTTTCGACGTATTTTAATACTTTATAGGTAACTGTGCATGTATGCTATAGTACTTTATTTTATCATATATTAATATTTTATAAATTATTCGTCACACTTAATAATTGACAGAATAAAAATATTATTTTCAATATTGCCTAAATATCAATTTCATACGACATTTTTCGTAACATTCAATATTTCACAAAAAAAATGTTATTTTCAATATCGCTAAAATATCTATTTTATACGTCATTTTTCGTCACACTCAATAATTGAGCAGAAAAAAATTAAAATTTTAATATTTTACAATTATCTGCGGTATAGACACTAAAGGACATTTTTCTGTGGCACAAATTAATTATCTGCAGAAAACCATATTTTACTTCCAATACTGCATTAATAACTATTTAATACGATATTTTTCGTAACACTGAATAATTTTCGTAACACTCAATAATTAATAGAATATAAATGTTATTTTCGATATCACATAAATATCTATTTCATACGACTTTTTTTTCGTGATACCTCATAATTGACAAAAGAAAAGTGTTATTTTCAATATCGCATAAATATCTATTTCACACGTCATTTTTCGTGACACTCAATATTTCATGAAAAAGAAAGAATATGTTATTTTCAATACCACCTAAATATATATTTCAAACGTTATTTTTCGTGACGCTCAATAATTGACCAAAAAAAATATTATTCTCAATATCGCATAAATATCGATTTTATATACTTTCTGGGACAGTCAATATTTCATGAAATAAAAATGTTATTTTCAATATCACATAAATATCTATTTCATACGACTTTTTTCATGGCACTTCATAATTGACAAAAGAACAGTGTTATACTCGATATCACCTCAATATTTCACGAAAAAAAGAATATATTATCTTCAATACCACCTAAATGTATGATTTTCCCTCGATTTTTCGCCTCCCTGAAAATTTCACAAGACCCGCGTAATTTTCCGCGTTGCATCGACATCTTCCCGACCGGAATTAACCATTTTTTGCAATAAACGCCCGCAATAAACGCGTTCTTATGTCGTCGCACACTTTTTACGACGGATCTCACGGATTTCCGTGAGAATTAAGAGACTCCGTCGACAAAAGATGCCGCCGCGGGTCCTGCTCGTAAATCGATAATCACTTTATGGCGGTCGTTCCTTTTTACGGGCCCCTCGCGAAAATTCTCACTTACCTGCCGAACAAATTTTCTCCAGGTAGGCCGCCTGCTACTTCCGTTATTCCGCGGTTTCGTCTTTTATGCGTGTTTTGGGGATCATTTTCTCCGACGGTTTATTGGCAGAGAATTTCGTCTGCGATTCTTTGCTGGGTTTGGAAGTTTTCGTCGTGACGCATACGGTGCGTCATGAATTTTAATGGAGACGAATATTAAAATTTCTTAAATTCTTAAATTTTGATGGACTCAAATATTAACATTTTCCAAATTTTTCGTCATGACGCACACGGTGCGTCACCGATTCTGCGAGGAGCAAATATTAAAATTGATAAGATTTTCATCGTGACGCATATGGTGCGTCATGAATTTTACTGATGTTAAGTATGAAAATTTCTTCAATTTTTCGACATGACGCATATGGTGCGTCATCAATTTTGATGGAGTCAAATATGAAAATTTCTCAAATTTTTATCATGACGCATACGGTGCGTCATCAAATTTAGTGAAGTCAAATATTAAAATTTTTTAAATTCGTGGACATGACGCATACGGTGCGTCATCAATTTTGATGGAGTCAAATATTAAAATTTCTCAAATTTGTCGACATGACGCATACGGTGCGTCATCAGTTTTGATGGAGTCAAATATTAAAATTTCTCAAATTTGTCGACATGACGCATCCGGTGCGTCATCAGTTTTGATGAAGTCAAATATTGAAATTTCTCAAATTCTTCGACATGTGTATAATGTAACGCTGTGGATGTTGGGAATTTATATTGAGTTGAATCTTGAATGCAGGGTTTTGAAAGTGAAAAAAAAAGTAACGCGCGCTTTTCAATTGATGTTTAGATTGATGCATTATTTATGCATTAAATGTAAATAAAGTAAGAATTACTTAATTTAAAAAAGAATAAAAACAAAGGAAATTAATACTTATATACTGACTTTTTTTTAATTTTTCGTAAACCTATATAATAATCTGCGTATAATAGAATTTTTTGAATGAAAATTAAAAAATCATGCATTTAAGGGTTAAAATTGACAACATTGTTTAATGTGACACATACGGTGCGTCACGAATTATAATCGAACCAAGTGTTAACATTTTTCAAATTTTCCGTCATGACGCATGTGGTGCGTCATAAATTTTGACGAAGCAAATATTAAAATTGACAACATTTTTTGTCGTGACGCATACGATGCTTCAGAAATTTAAATAATACGCCACGACGGCGACAAAATTTAAATTTGACAAAATTTTTCTCGTTCTTTCTTTCTATATATTAAAATTTACAGCATTTTTTAATCTGACGCACACGGTGCGTCATTATCTTGATCGGTCAAATATTGAAATTTTTCACATTTTTCGCTATGAGTGATATGGTGCATATATATATATATATATATATATAATTTCACCGATATAGACGTGAAAAAAATATTTTAAACACGTTATAATATATACGTTTAACGTTTTGTGAAATTATGTATATATATATATAGAGAGAGAGAGAGGGAGAGAGAAAGAGAATTTCAGTTATATACACTTCATAGTTTCAATTACGTATGATTTTGAATTTTTTTTAGTTTTGGTTACGAATTTCAACTACATATTCAATTATATGTATATGACAATATGAGTTACATATATATATATATATATTATATTCACCGATACACACGTGACAAAATTGTATCAAAAACATTATATACGTATACTTTTAACTTTCTGTAAAATTATATGAAGTTACATACATATATTCATGAATTCAGAAATTTAGAAAGTTCAGAAATTCATGTAATATGATCATATAAATATCATATAAATAATATATATATATATATATATATAGATAATTTCGCTTACATATGAGTTTAAATTTTTTGAATTTTGATATTTATTGAAATTTAATTAATTTTAAATCATATGTAAGTGAAATTATATATACATAAATGTATAATTTCACTTATATATGATTTAAAATGTTTTGAATTTTGATATTTATTGAAATTTAATTAATTTTAAAACATATGTATATATATTGTGAAATATACATAATCAAAATTGCTAACCAAAATTCAAAAAATTTTAAATCATATGTAAGTGAAATTATATATATATATATATTTTTTTAATTTTGTTTATTTTGAATTTTATTTTATTTTTTTATTATTATTTATTTGATTGAATTGTATTTTTGAATTTTGATATTTATTGAAATTTATTTTATGTTTTTCATTACTTTTTTATTATATTTATTATTATTTTATTTTTTTATCATTATTTATTTTATTGAATGTTATTTTTGAATTTTTATATTTATTGAAATGTGATTAATTTGAAATCATATGTAAGTGAAATTATCTCTCTCTATATATATATATAATTTATATATATAATTTCACTAGTATATCATATTAAATTTTTTGAATTTTGATTATTATTGAATTTTATTTTATTTTTTTATTATATTTATTATTATTTTATTTTTTTACCATTATTTATTTTATTGAATTTTGATATTTATTGAAATATGATTCATTTTAGATCATATGTAAGTGAAATTATATATATATTACATATACTAATTATATTAATATTTATATATATAATTTCACTTATATATGATTTTAAATTTTTTGAATTTTGATTATTATTGAATTTTATTTTATTTTTTTATTATATTTATTATTATTTTATTTTTTTTACCATTATTTATTTTATTGAATTTTGATATTTATTATTATTTTATTTTTTTACCATTATTTATTATATTGAATTTTGATATTTATTGAAATATGATTCATTTTAGATCATATGTAAGTGAAATTATATATATATATATATATATATATATATAAATTACATATACTAATTATATTAATAATTATAAATATATATAATTTCACTTATATATGATTTTTAATTTTTTGAATTTTGATTATCAATTTCAATTATATATATTTCACAATATATATACAAAATTCCAACGATACCTATTTCACCGATACTTAATTCACCGATATTAATAGATTTTACATACATATATATCTATGTAATTCTCTCTCTCAATATCAATTATATATATAGTATATTTAAGGGTGGTGTATATGTCAGAGAAGTATGGACGCACAATTATATATATATATATATATATATATAATTCTCTCTCTCTCAATATCACTATCAATTTTATATATAGATATGTATGTATAATTGATATTGTGAAATATATTTAATTTCACTTATATATATATATAGAGAGAGATAGATTGATAGATAGATAGATATGTAACCACCCAACATCCCAAATTTCGCATCACCATGAAAACACAGCTTCGACCGTCCGAAAACAGAATCGCACGGATTCTGCCGGGAAAAAGTGTTTCCGTTAATAATTGCGTGCGATATTACGACGCTCGCCGGTTTTGTTGGTCCCGGGAAAACAGCGTTTAGCCGAGGAACGATGAGGCGAGAGAGAGTTTAGCGATGCTCGTTACATAAACGCGGACGATATAGATTTCGTCGCCCCGGACAGAGACAATATTTTCCTACGTTATTTTCCTATCCCGCCTTTTAACTACGCGCACACGACGCACGGGGAAACACGGATCCATGGCCGAAGGAATAACATCCAGCGCGGGACACTTTGCGGGAAACAATTTCGGAGATCAAGAGTAGTATGAGTGGGTGTGTGGGCGTGGAACTTCGTATGGGGGGGGTTTTAGGCAAAAGTGTTGAGAAGGAAAGTTGTCGGGTGGGTGCTTCCGGATAAGTTTTGTCTCAAACATTTTTTTGTAGAATCACTCGTTTATGAAATTATGCGAATATACTAAGGTAACATCGGAAAAATGCGGAGAATAAACGAATAATCGTATATACATACATTAATTTTGTTAACAAGTCATTTTTGGTAAAAGTGTTTTAAACAAAAGTTGTCGGGTGGGTAAATTCTAATAAGTTTTGTCTCAAACATTTTTTTGTAGAGTCACTCGTTTACGAAATTATGCGAATATACTAAGGTAACATCGGAAAAATGAGGAGAATACACGCATAATTGTATTAATTTATTATTTTGTTAACGAGTCATTTTAGGTAAAAGTGTTTTAGACAAAAATTGTAGAATGGATGGTTTGGAACAAGTTTTGTCTCAAACATTTTTTTCTAAAATCATTCGTTTACGAAATTATACGCATTTACTTAAATAGCAGCGAAAATTGTTGGGAATGCTTATATAATTGAATTAATGAAATACTTTTTTAAAATGAGTCAATTTAGGTAAAAGTGTTTCGAATGAAAGTTGTCGGGTGGATAAATTGAAACAAGTTTTGTCTGAAACATTTTTTTGTAGAGTCACTCGTTTACGAAATTTTGCGAATATACTAAGGTAACATCGGAAAAATGCGGAGAATAAACGAATAATTGTATATTTATACCTTATTTTGTTAAAAAGTCATTTTTCGTAAAAGTGTGTCAAACAAAAGTTGTCGGGTGGGTGATTTAGAACAAGTTTTGTTTCAAACATTTTTTTGTAGAATCACTGGTTTACGAAATTATGCGAATATACTAAGGTAACATCATAAAAATGCGGAGAATAAACAAATAATTGTATTCATACATTATTTTGTTAACAAGTCATTTCAGGTAAAAGTGTTTCAAATGAAAGTTGTTGGGTGGGTGATTTTGAACAAGTTTTGTCTCAAACATTTTTTTGTAGAGTAACTCGTTTACGAAATTATGCGAAAAAAGTAAGATAACATCGCAAAAATTCGAAGAATAAACGAATAATTGTATATTCATACATTATTTTGTTAACAAGTCATTTTTGGTAAAAGTGTTTCAAATGAAAGTTGTCGGGTGGATGAATTTGAACAAGTTTTGTCTCAAACATTTTTTTCTAGAGCCACGCGTTTACGAAATTATGCGAAAATACTAAGGTAACATCGGAAAAATGCGGAAAATAAACGAATAATTGGATATTTATACCTTATTTTGTTAACAAGTCATTTTTGGTAAAATTGTTTCAAATAAAAGTTGTCGAGGAGGTGAATTCGAACAAGTTTTGTCTCAAACATTTTTTTCTAAAATCAATCGTTTACGAAATTATGCGCATTTACTTAAATAGCAGCGAAAATTGCTGGGAATGCTTATATAATTGAATTAATGAATTACTTTTTTAAATGAGTCAATTTAAGTAAAAGTGTTTCAAACAAAAGTTGTCGGGTGGGTGATTTCAAACAAGTTTTGTCTTAAACATTTTTTTCTATGGTCACTCGTTTAGGAAATTATGCGAATATACTAAGGTAACATCGGAAAAATGTGGAGAAGAAACGAATAAATGCATATTTATACCTTATTTTGTTAAAAAGTCATTTTTCGTAAAAGTGTCTCAAACAAAAGTTGTCGGGTGGGTGATTTCGAACAAGGTTTGTCTCAAACATTTTTTTCTAAAATCACTCGTTTACGAAATTATGCGAATATACTAAGGTAACATCGGAAAAATGCGGAGAATAAACGAATAGTGGTATTAATTGCTTATTTTGTTAACGAGTCATTTTAGGTAAAAGTGTTTTAGACAAAAATTGTAGAAGGGATGCTTCCGAACAAGTTTTGTCTTAAACATTTTTTTTTAGCGTCACTCGTTTAGGAAATTGTGCGAATACACTAAGGTAACATCGGAAAAATGCGAAAATAAACGAATAATTGTATATTCATACATTATTTTGTTAAGAAGTCATTTTTGGTAAAAGTGTTTCAAATGAAAGTTGTCGGGTGGGTAATTTTGAACAAGTTTTGTCTCAAACATTTTTTTCTAACATCACTCGTTTAGGAAATTATGCGAATATACTAAGGTAACATCGGAAAAATGCGGAGAATAAACGAATAATAGTATTCATACATTATTTTGTTAACAAGTCATTTTTGGTAAAAGTGTTTTAAATGAAAGTTGTCGGGTGAGTGAATTCGAACAAGTTTTGTCTCAAACATTTTTTTCTAGAGTCACTCGTTTACGAAATTATGCGAATATACTAAGGTAACATCGGAAAAATGCGGAGAATAAACGAATAAATGTATATTTATACCTTATTTTGTTAAAAAGTCATTTTTCGTAAAAGTGTTTCAAACAAAAGTTGTTGGGTGGGTGAATTCGAACAAGTTTTGTCTTAAACATTTTTTTCTATGGTCACTCGTTTACGAAATTATGCGAATATACTGAGGTAACATCGGAAAAATGCGAAGAATAAACGAATAATTGTATATTCATACATTATTTTGTTAACAAGTCATTTTTCGTAAAAGTGTTTCAAATAAAAGTTGTCAGGTGAGTGATTTCGAACAAGTTTTGTCTCAAACATTTTTTTCTGGAGTCACGCCTTTACGAAATGATGCGAATATACTAAGGTAACATCGGAAAAATGCAGAAAATAAACGAATAATTGTATATTTATACCTTATTTTGTTAACAAGTCATTTTTGGTAAAATTGTTTCAAATAAAAGTTGTCGGGTGGGTGAATTCGAACAAGATTTGTCCCAAACATTTTTTTCTAAAATCACTCGTTTACGAAATTATGCGCATTTACTTAAATAGCAGCGAAAATTGCTGGGAATGCTTATATAATTGAATTAATGAATCACTTTTTTAAATGAGTCAATTTAGGCAAAAGTGTTTCAAATGAAAGTTGTCGGGTGGGTGATTTCGAACAAGTTTTGTCTCAAACATTTTTTTGTAGAGTCACTCGTTTATGAAATTATGCGAATATACTAAGGTAACATCGGAAAAATGCGGAGAATAAACGAATAATTGTATATTTATACATTATTTTGTTAACAAGTCATTTCAGGTAAAAGTGTTTCAAATGAAAGTTGTCGGATGGGTGAATTCGAACAAGTTTTGTCTTAAACATTTTTTTCTAGAGTCACTCGTTTACGAAATTAAGCGAATATACTAAGGTAACATCGGAAAAATGCGGAGAATAAACGAATAATTGTATATTCATACATTATTTTGTTAACAAGTCATTTTTGGTAAAAGTGTTTCAAATGAAAGTTGTCGGGTGGGTGATTTCGAACAAGTTTTGTCTCAAACATTTTTTTCTACAATCACTCGTTTAGGAATTTATGCGAATATACTAAGGTAACATCGGAAAAATGCGGAGAATAAACGAATAATTGTGTTCATACATTATTTTGTTAACAAGTAATTTTTCGTAAAAGTGTTTCAAACAAAAGTTGTCGGGTGGGTGAATTGGAACAAGTTTTGTCTCAAACATTTTTTTGTAGAATCACGCGTTTACGAAATTATGCGAATATACTAAGGTAACATCGGAAAAATGCAGAGAATAAACGAATAAATGTATTCATACATTATTTTGTTAACAAGTCATTTTCGGTAAAAGTGTTTTAAATGAAAGTTGTCGGGTGGGTGATTTCGAACAAGTTTTGTCTCAAACATTTTTTTGTAGAGTCACGCGATTACGAAATTACGCGAATGTACTAAGGTAATGTCGGAAAAATGCGGAGAATAAACGAATAATTGTATTCAAACATTATTTTGTTAATGAATCATTTTTCGAAAAAGTGTTTCAAATGAAAGTTGTCGGGCGGGTGATTTCGAACAAGTTTCGTCTCAAACATTTTTTTCTAAAATCATTCGTTTACGAAATTATGCGAATATACTAAGGTAGCATCGGAAAAATGCGGAGAATAAACAAATAATTGTATTAATTGCTTATTTTGTTAACGAGTCATTTTAGGTAAAAGTGTTTTAGACAAAAAATGTAGAATGGATAGTTTCGAACAAGTTTTGTTTCAAACATTTTTCTCTAAAATCACTCGTTTACGAAATTATGCGAATATACTAAGGTAACATCGGAAAAATGCGGAGAATAAACGAATAGTGGTATTAATTTATTATTTTGTTAACGAGTAATTTTAGATTAAAGTATTTTAGACAAAAATTGTAGAATGGATGGTTCCGAACAAGTTTTGCCTCAAACATTTATTTGTAGAGTCACTCGTTTACGAAATTATGCGAATATACTAAGGTAACATCGGAAAAATGCGGAAAATAAATGAATAATTGTATATTTATACCTTATTTTGTTAACAAGTCATTTTTGGTAAAATTGTTTCAAATGAAAGTTGTCGAGGGGGTGAATTTGAACAAGTTTTGTTTCAAACATTTTTTCCTAAAATCACTCGTTTACGAAATTATGCGCATTTACTTAAATAGCAGCGAAAATTGCTGGGAATGCTTATATAATTCAATTAATGAATTACTTTTTTAAAATGAGTCAATTTAGGTAAAAATGTTTCAAACAAAAGTTGTCGGGTGGGTGAATTCGAACAAGTTTTGTTTCAAACATTTTTTTGTAGAGTCACTCGTTTATGAAATTATGCGAATACACTAAGGTAACATCGAAAAAATGCGGAGAATAAACGAATAATTGTATTCATGCATTATTATGTTAACAAATCATTTTTGGTAAAAGTGTTTCAAATGAAATTTATCGGGTGGGTGAATTGGAACAAGTTTTGTGTAAAACATTTTTTTCTAAAATCACTCGTTTACGAAATTACGCGAATATACTAAGGTAACATCGAAAAAATGCGGAGAATAAACAATTAATTGTATTAATGGATTATTTCGTTAACGAATCATTATAAATAAAAGTGTTTCAGATGAAAGTTGTAGAGTTAGTACTTTTCTATCGAAATTGATGGTACAGCGAATGCGTCATGATGAAAAGTTTGAAAAATGTTAATATTTGACTCCATCACAATCCCTATTTTAATATTCGTTTCCATCAAAACAGATGACGCACCGTATGCGTCACGCGAAAAAAATGTCAAAAAATCTTAATATCCGATACCTTGAAAAAAAAATCTCTATATATATATGGACAAAATTAATTGAAAAAACATATGTATCCATACATACTCTTAATTCTTTTCCGTGTTCACACGTAGGAATAAAAATTCAAATTTAACATCTTATGATGTACACGCATATATATATAGACATATGTGTACAACCGACAAAATGATTCCAACTCGTCCAACTATATCATATATATGATATCTTTTCACTTAATTTTGTCATTTAGGTACGAAGAATTATTGGATTGGCAACTAAGTGATTGCGGATTTCAAATAAGAAGGAAAATTCTTAATTTTTGTTTAAAAACATAACTTTATTCAATTAGATACTGTCCGTTTTTGTCGATGACTTTTTGCCATCGTTCTGGCAGTGTCAAAATTCCACGTTCGTAAAATTTCTAATCTTTGCTATTAAAAAACTGAATTAAATGTGATCTGACATCATCAGCGTTATTAAAAATTTTACCATTTAAGGAGTTCTGCATGGAACGAAACAAATGGTAGTCTGAAGGCGCAAGATCAGAGTTATATGGTGGATGTGATTAAACATCCCAACCCAGTTCCAATAATTTTTGGCGAGTGATCAAAGACGTGTGGGGCTTTGCATTATCATGGTGGAAAACGACACCCTTACGATTTGACAATACCGGCCGCTTTTCTTGAATTGCATCGCTCAGTTTGGCGATTTGTTGAACGTACACGTTTGAATTGATCGTTTTGTTTTGTGGCACAAGTTTAAAGTATAAAATTCCTTTATAATCCCACCAGACTGACAGCATAATCTTTTTTTGGCGAATCTCTGCTTTTGATGTTGTTTGCGCTGGTTCATCTTTCATCAGCCACGATCTCTTCCGATTTACGTTGTTATAAACTATCCACTTTTCGTCGCCAGTAATTAGGCTTTTCAGAAATGGATCAGTTTCGTTGCGTTTCAGAAGCGAATCGCAGATGCTAATGCGTTGCGTCAAATGAATTTCCTTAAGCTGCTGAGGGATCCATAAATCGAGTTTCTTCGCATAACCAAGCATTTTTAATTTTTTTTCAATGCATGTATGCGATACATTGAGCTTCTCCGCAATATCACGTGTAGTACTATGACGATCTGAATCGATAATGGTCTTGATATTGATATCATCGACTTCAACTGGACGGCCAGATCGTTGAGCATTTTTCAGTGAAAAATCACCAGAACGAAATCTGGCAAACCAATTTTGACACTGCCTTTCTTTCAAGGCTTCATTTCCATATATGGCACATAACTTCTTTTGTGCTTGCGATGCGTTCTTGCCTTTTCGGAAGTAATACAATAAAATATATCTCAAGTACCAAGTATTAAATAAATACTTAAAATAACTAAACATATTTAATTATTTATTATAATACCGTATATATATATATATATATATATATATATATATATATATATATATATATATATATATATGCAAATCTTGTTCTTCCATTTTTAAATTGGGATAAAAACAGAACTAAAGCACCAAACGATATAATTTTTTTGCTAAATTAAAGGTAGAAGTCCACATAATAAGAAAAAAATATAGGTTAGATGCAATGATCACGTTAACAAAACAAAAGAAAGTCTAAAGTCCATTCATCGACAAAATCTGCAATCACTTAGTTGCTAACCCAATAGTTGGGACGAAAATTGTAGAGTGCGTCATGCCAAGTAAGTTTTGTCTGAAGTGTTTTTCTGTAAACTAAATATTTAATCCTATAAAAATAAAAATGAGGACATTTGATGCTGTTTTAGGAGACTCTTTAAATATCCGATGTTTCTGTTAATATTGTATATAAGGAAATTGATAAGTGGAATCGAGAAATAGTTGAAATGAAAATTGTAGAGTGCATCATGCCAAGAAAGTTTCGTCTGAAACATTTTTCTGTAAACTAAATTTCTGGCCCCATAAAATTCTAAATTACGACATTTAATGCTATTTTAGGATATTTATTAACATTTGATATTTCCACTACTATATCACGAAATATCTAAGTGTAATCGAAAAATAGTTCAAACAAAATTTGTACAATACAATATTCTAACCAAGTTTCGTCTAAAACATTTTTCTGTAAATTGAATATTTAACCCCATAAAATTTAAAATTAGGACATTCACGACATTTGATGCTATGTTAGGAAATTTGTTAATATTTGACGTTTTTATTAATATATCACAAAATTGGTAAGTGGAACCAGAAAATAGCTTAAACAAATATTGTAGAATATAATATTGCAAGCAAGTTTTGTCTGAAGCATTTTTCTCTAAACTAAATTTCTAACCCCATAAAATTCTAAATTACGACATTTAATGCTATTTTAGGAAATTTATTAACATTTGATATTTCCACTATTATATCACGAAATATGTAAGTGTAATCGAAAAATAGTTCAAACAAAATTTGTAGAATACAATATTCCAAACCAGTTTTGTCTGAAGCATTTTTCCCTAAACTGGAATTCTAACCCCATAAAATTCTAAATTACGACATTTAATGCTATTTTAGGAGATTGATTAACATTTGATACTTCCACTATTATATCACGAAATATGTAAGTGTAATCGAAAAATAGTTCAAACAAAATTTGTAGAATACAATATTCTAAGCGAGTTTTGTCTAAAACATTTTTCTGTAAATTGAATATTTAACCCCATCAAATTTAAAATTAGGACATTCACGACATTTGATGCTATTTTAGGAAATTTGTTAATATTTGACGATTTTATTAATATATCACAAAATTGGTAAGTGGAACCAGAAAATAGCTTAAACAAATATTGTAGAATACAATATTGCAAGCGAGTTTTATCTGAAGCATTTTTCTCTAAACTAAATTTCTAACCCCATAAAATTCTAAATTATGACATTTAATGCTCTATTTTAGAAAATTTATTAACATTTGATATTTCCACTAATATATCACAAAATTGGTAATTGGAACCAGAAAATAGTTTAAACAAAATTTGTAGAATACAATATTACAAGCAAGTTTCGTCTGAAGCATTTTTCTGTAAACTAAATTTCTAACCCCATAAAATTCTAAATTATGACATTTAATGCTCTATTTTAGAAAATTTATTAACATTTGATATTTCCACTAATTTATCACAAAATTAATAAGTAGAATCAAAAAATAGCTTAAACAAAATTTGTAGAATACAATATTTCAAGCGAGTTTTATCTGAAGCATTTTTCTCTAAACTGAATTTCTAACCCCATAAAATACAAAATTAGGATATTTAATGCTTTTATAGGAAATTCGTTAACATTTGACATTTGTATTAATATATAAGGAAATTGGTAAGTGGAATCAAAAAATATTTTAAAGAAAACTTGTAGAATACAAGATTCCATGCAAGTTTTGTCTGAAGCATTTTTTTCTAAACTGACTTTCTAATCCCATAAAATTAAAAATTAGAATACCTGATTCTGTTTAAGATTCCAAATTAATGACGCACCGTATGCGTCATAACAAAAAATTTTACGAATTTTAATATTTGACTCGATCGAATTTCATGACACACCGTATGCGTCATGAAGAATATATTATCAAACTTTAATGTTGCCTTCAACCAAAATTCTTGACGCACCGTATGCGTCACGTTGAAAAATACCGTCAATTTTAGTATTTGCTTCCATCAAAATTAATGACGCACCGTATGCGTCATAAAAAAATTTACCGGTTTTAATATCTGACTCGATCGAATTTCATGACACACCGTATGCGTCATGAAGAAAATATTGTCAAACTTTAACGTTGCTTCCAACCAAAATTCTTGACGCACCGTTTGCGTCACGTTGAAAAATACCGTCAATTTTAATATTCGCTTCCGTCAAAATTAATGACGCACCGTATGCGTCATAAAAAAATTTACCGATTTTAATATCTGACTCGATCGAATTTCATGACACACCGTATGCGTCATGAAGAAAATATTGTCAAACTTTAATGTTGCTTCCAATCAAAATTCTTGACGCACCGTTTGCGTCACGTCGAAAAATACCGTCAATTTTAATATTTGCTCCCGTCAAAACTAATGACGCACCGTATGCGTCATAAAAAAATTTACGGATTTTAATATCTGACTCGATCGAATTTCATGACACACCGTATGCGTCATGAAGAAAATATTGTCAAACTTTAATATTGCCTCCATCCAAAATTCTTGACGCACCGTGTGCGTCACGTTGAAAAATGCCGTCAATTTTAATATTTGCTTCCGTCAAAATTAATGACGCACCCTATCCGTCAAAACAAAAAATTTTACGAATTTTAATATCGGATTCGATCAAATTTCATGACACACCGTATGCGTCATGAAGAAAATTTTGTCAAACTTTAATGTTGCCTCCATCCAAAATTCTTGACGCACCGTCTGCGTCACGTTGAAAAATACCGTCAATTTTAATATTTGCTTCCGTCAAAATTAATGACGCACCGTATGCGTCATAAAAAAATTTTACGAATTTTAATATCTGACTCGATCAAATTTCATGACACACCATATGCGTCATGAAAAAAATATTGTCAAACTTTAATGTTGCTTCCAACCAAAATTCTTGACGCACCGTATGCGTCACGTTGAAAAATACCATCAATTTTAATATTTGCTTCCGTCAAAATTGATGACGCACCGCATGCGTCATGACAAAAAATTTTACGAATTTTAATATCTGACTCGATCGAATTTCATGACGCACCGTATGCGTCATGAAGAAAATATTGTCAAACTTTAATGTTGTTTCCAATCAAAATTCTTGACGCACCGTGTGCGTCACGTTGAAAAATACCGTCAATTTTAATATTTGCTTCCGTCAAAATTAATGACGCACTGTATGCGTCATAACAAAAAATGTTACGGATTTAAATATCTGACTCGATCGAATTTCATGACACACCGTATGCGTCATGAAGAAAATATTGTCAAACTTTAATATTGTCTCCATCCAAAATTCTTGACGCACCGTGTGTGTCACGTTGGAAAATACCGTCAATTTAATATTTGCTTCCGTCAAAATGAATGACGCACCGCATGCGTCATAACAAAACATTTTACGAATTTTAATATTTAACTCGATCAAATTTCATGACACACCGTCTGCGTCATGAAAAAAATATTGTCAAACTTTAATGTTGCTTCCAACCAAAATTCTTGACGCACCGTGTGCATCACGTTGAAAAACACCGTCAATTTTAATATTTGCTTCCGTCAAAATTGATGACGCACCGTATGCGTCATAACAAAAAATTGTACGAATTTTAATATCTAACTGGATCAAATTTCATGACACACCGTATGCGTCATGAAGAAAATATTGCCAAACTTTAATATTGCCTCCAATCAAAATTCTTGACGCACCGTAGGCGTCACGTTGAAAAATACCGTCAATTTTAATATTTGCTTCCGTCAAAATTAATGACGCACCTTATGCGTCATAACAAAAAATGTTACGAATTTTAATATCTGACTCGATCGAATTTCATGACACACCGTATGCGTCATGAAGAAAATATTGTCAAACTTTAATGTTGCCTCCAACCAAAATTCTTGACGCACCGGATGCGTCACGTTGAAAAATACCGTCAATTTTAATATTTGCTTCCGTCAAAATTCATGACGCACCGTATGCGTCATAACAAAAATTTTACAAATTTTAATATCTGACTCGATCAAATTTCATGACACACCGTATGCGTCATGAACAAAATATTCTCAAACTTTAATGTTGCTTCCAACGAAAATTCTTGACGCACCGTATGCGTCACGTTGAAAAATACCGTCAATTTTAATATTTGCTTCCGTCAAAATTAATGACGCACCGTATGCGTCATAAAAAAATTTTACGAATTTTAATATCTGACTCGATCGAATTTCATGACACACCGTATGCGTCATGAAGAAAATGTTGTCAAACTTTAATATTTCCTCCATCCAAAATTCTTGACGCACCGTGTGCGTCACGTTGAAAAATACCATCAATTTTAATATTTGCTTCCGTCAAAATTAATGACGCACCGTATGCGTCATAAAAAAATTTTACGAATTTTAACATCTGACTCGATCAAATTTGATGACGCACCGTATGCGTCATGAAGAAAACATTGTCAAACTTTAATGTTGCTTCCAACCAAAATTCTTGGCGCACCGTATGCGTCACGTTGAAAAATACCGTCAATTTTAATATTTGCTTCCGTCAAAATTAATGACGCACCGCATGCGTCATAAAAAAATTTTACGAATTTTAATATCTGACTCGATCGAATTTCATGACACACCGTATGCGTCATGAAGAAAATATTGTCAAACTTTAATGTTGCTTCCAACCAAAATTCTTGACGCACCGTATGCGTCACATTGAAAAATACCGTCAATTTTAATATTTGCTTCCGTCAAAATTAATGACGCACCGTATGCGTCATAAAAAAATTTTACGAATTTTAATACCTAACTCAATCAAATTTCTCCCCCACTAATCCTCATCACAAAAACATAAACATTCACCCCATCCCACAACTACTTTCCCCCTCCACCTCCTGCCAACTCCAACACACCACATTCCAAAAATTGGGTCGTCCGGCGGTAGCCGAAAAACGGAGTAATAATGTGCACACATTCTCATGCATAGACCATACATGTGTGTGCACGCGGGATATAGACGTATAAACAAGAGAACGAGAGAACGAGAGAGAAACGGCCAATGTAGGCCAACTTGTTTACAGGGACAATATTTTCATCTCGCAAACAATTCGTGTCGCTCAATAAAGAGCCCGGCTAAATCGGAGGGCGGCGAAGAAATTGAGGCGAGTTTTTGCGATGATGCGATCATGCGATTGGGGGTAGGTACCTGTTGAGAGCGGGCAAAATTGAATTGTGGCGCTATGGGGGGGTTTAAGAAAGGGGTGAAGGATGAAAGTCGCGGGGGAGGGGGTGCTCTGCAATTTTTGTATGAGGAATTTTTTGATTTGAGGTACAAATTTTTTACAATGTTGGCGGAAAGTGGGGTTTGAGTATATGGGATTAAATATGTTCATTTCGAGATTTATGGGGTAAGGATTTATTTTGGGTGAAAGTGTGTGAGACAAAACGTGATGTGAATAAGGTGCTCTGCAATTTTTGTTGGAAGTATTTCTTGATTTGAGTTACCAATTTTGGGGTATATTGGCAGAGAGGTACAATGTTTAGTGGATTTGATTATGTGGAGTTAAATATTTAGTTTCGGGATTTATGGGGTAGCGATTTATTTTGGGTGAGAGTGTGTGAGACAAAAGTTACGGAGAAGGGGGTGCTCTACTATTTTTGTATAAAGAATTTTTTGGTTTGAGTTATCAATTTTGGGATATACTGGCGGAAATGTACAATGTTTAATAAGTTTGAAATGTATGGAATTAAATATCCTAATTTCGACATTTATACAGTAGGGATTTATTTTAGGGGAAAGTGTGTGAGAGTATAATTTTTGTTGTGCCGCATACGGTGCGTCATCAATTTTTACGGAAGCAAATATTAAAATTGACGATATTTTTCAACGTGACGCATACGGTGCGTCAAGAATTTTGGTTGGAAGCAACATTAAAGTTTGACAATATTTTCGTTATAACGCATACGGTGTGTCATGAAATTCGATCGAGTCAGATATTAATATTTGACTCCATCAAAATTGATGACGCGCCTTATGCGTCATGACGAAAAATTTGGAATCTTAAACAGAATCAGATATCCCGATTTTAAATTTTATGGGATTAGAAAGTCAGTTTAGAAAAAAATGCTTTAGAAAAAACTTGTATGGAATCTTCTATTCTACAAATTTTCTTTGAATTATTTTTTGATCCCACTTACTAATTTCTTGATGTATTAATGGAAATGTCACATGTTAACGAATTTCCTGAAATAGCATTAAATAGCATAATTTTGTATTTTATGGGATTAGAAATTTAGTTAGAGAAAAATGCTTCAGACAAAACTTGCTTGCAATATTATATTCTACAAATTTTGTTTAAGCTATTTCTTGATTCTACTTATCAATTTTGTGATATATTAGTGGAAATATCAAATGTTAACGAATTTCCTAATATAGCATTAAATATCGTAATTTAGAATTATATGGGGTTAGAAATTTAGGTTACAGAAAAATGCTTCAGACGAAACTTGCTTGTCATATTGTATTCTATAAATTTTGTTTGAACTATTTTTTGATTCCCCTTACCAATTTTCTTATATAAAATATTAACAGAAACATCGGATATTTGAAGAATTTCCTAAAACAGCATCAAATGTCCCAATTTTTAGTTTCATAGAATTAAATATGTAGTTTACAAAGAAACACTTCAGACTACAATTTCCGTCCCAACTATTGGGTTGGTAACTAAGTGATTGCGGATTTTGTCAGAATTCGATCGAGTCAGATATTAAAATTCGTAAAATTTTTTGTATGACGCATACGGTGCGTCATTAATTTTGACGGAAGCAAATATTAAAATTGACGGTATTTTTCAACGTGACGCAAACGGTGCGTCAAGAACTTTGGTTGGAAGCAACATTAAAGTTTGACAATATTTTCTTCATGACGCATACGGTGTGTCATCAAATTTGATCGAGTCAGATATTAAAATTCGTAAAATTTTTTTTATGACGCATACGGTGCGTCATTAATTTTGACGGAAGCAAATATTAAAATTGACGGTACTTTTCAACGTGACGCAAACGGTGCGTCAAGAATTTTGGTTGGAAGCAACATTAAAGTTTGACAATATTTTCTTCATGACGCATACGGTGTGTCATGAAATTCGATCGAGTCAGATATTAAAATCCGTAAATTTTTTTTATGACGCATTCGGTGCGTCATTCATTTTGACGGAAGCAAATATTAAAATTGACGGTATTTTTCAACGTGACGCAAACGGTGCGTCAAGAATTTTGGTTGGAAGCAACATTAAAGTTTGACAATATTTTCTTCATGACGCATACGGTGTGTCATGAAATTTGATCGAGTCAGATATTAAAATCCGTAATTTTTTTATGACGCATACGGTGCGTCATTAATTTTGACGGAAGCGAATATTAAAATTGACGGTATTTTTCAACGTGACGCAAACGGTGCGTCAAGAATTTTGGTTGGAAGCAACATTAAAGTTTGACAATATTTTCTTCATGACGCATACGGTGTGTCATGAAATTCGATCGAGTCAGATATTAAAATCCGTAAATTTTTTTTATGACGCATACGGTGCGTCATTAATTTTGACGGAAGCAAATATTAAAATTGACGGTATTTTCCAACGTGACGCAAACGGTGCGTCAAGAATTTTGGTTGGAAGCAACATTAAAGTTTGACAATATTTTCTTCATGACGCATACGGTGTGTCATGAAATTCGATCGAGTCAGATATTAAAATCCGTAAATTTTTTTATGACGCATACGGTGCGTCATTAATTTTGACGGAAGCAAATATTAAAATTGACGGTATTTTTCAACGTGACGCAAACGGTGCGTCAAGAATTTTGGTTGGAAGCAACATTAAAGTTTGACAATATTTTCTTCATGACGCATACGGTGTGTCATGAAATTCGATCGAGTCAGATATTAAAATCCGTAAATTTTTTTTATGACGCATACGGTGCGTCATTAATTTTGACGGAAGCAAATATTAAAATTGACGGTATTTTTCAACGTGACGCAAACGGTGCGTCAAGAATTTTGGTTGGAAGCAACATTAAAGTTTGACAATATTTTCTTCATGACGCATACGGTGTGTCATGAAATTCGATCGAGTCAGATATTAAAATCCGTAAATTTTTTTTATGACGCATACGGTGCGTCATTAATTTTGACGGAAGCAAATATTAAAATTGACGGTATTTTTCAACGTGACGCATACGGTGCGTCAAGAATTTTGGTTGGAAGCAATATTAAAGTTTGACAATATTTTCTTCATGACGCATACGGTGTGTCATCAAATTTGATCCAGTCAGATATTAAAATCCGTAAATTTTTTTTTATGACGCATGCGGTGCGTCATTAATTTTGACGGAAGCAAATATTAAAATTGACGGTATTTTTCAACGTGACGCAAACGGTGCGTCAAGAATTTTGGTTGGAAGCAACATTAAAGTTTGACAATATTTTCTTCATGACGCATACGGTGTGTCATGAAATTCGATCGAGTCAGATATTAAAATCCGTAAATTTTTTTATGACGCATACGGTGCGTCATTAATTTTGACGGAAGCAAATATTAAAATTGACGGTATTTTTCAACGTGACGCAAACGGTGCGTCAAGAATTTTGGTTGGAAGCAACATTAAAGTTTGACAATATTTTCTTCATGACGCATACGGTGCGTCATCAAATTTAATCGAGTTCGATATTAAAATTCGTAGAATTTTTTTTATGACGCATACGGTGCGTCATTAATTTTGACGGAAGCAAATATTAAAATTGACGGTATTTTTCAACGTGACGCATACGGTGCGTCAAGAATTTTGGTTGGAAGCAACATTAAAGTTTGACAATATTTTCTTCATGACGCATACGGTGCGTCATGATAATCTAGTAGCAGTACGGAATTTAATGAATCTTGGAAAATTGAGAATCATATCTTATCCGTATGTACGGTGCGTCATTAATTTTGACGGATATTAAAATTGACATTTTTCCACGTGACGAACGGTGCGTCAAAGAATTTTCATTAATTGCAATTCATTAAAGTTTGACAATATTTTCTTCATGACGCATACGGTGTGTCATGATATTTTAATACAAGTACAGAAATTAAAATCCGTAATTTTTATAAATTGCGTCATTATTCCAATATTAAAATTGAGTAAGTTTCCACGTGACGCAAACGGTGCGTCAAGAGGAGTTGATTGGTCACCGACAATGGTTGAAATATTAGATATTAAAATCCGTAAACATTATAGTTTGACATTTTTCTAACAGGTGTGTCACGAAATTAAATGAATCTAAAAATCCGTAAATTTTTATGACGCATACTTCGTATTATGTTATATAACGCATATGATGCGTCAAGATTTTTCTAATAGCAATATTTTCTTCATGAAGTGTGTCATGAATCGATCGAGTGAAAAATTGAGTAAATTATATTTTTTTGAGTATGTTAAAATTGACGCACGTGACGCATACGCTGCGTCATGATGTTTTAATGAGAATATGAAATTAAATAAATATTGAAAAATAGAGAATTATATTTTATAATATGTTACATGACGCATTCGCTGCGGCATCAATTTTGACGGATTATTAATTTTTCACAGTAATTTAACAGACTTTCCCTATTACAATTTTCGTTACATTTATCTATTCTATTTTATTCATAAGTCAAAAGAAATTCGACTCTCCTTCACTTAATAATATGACGCATATTGTTCTTCAGAAAAATATTAAAATTGACGATCTTTCACGTGACGCATACGGATCTCTTCTTCTTTCAACACATCTCCAATATTCTCTACCCTCGTATAATTTCATAAATTTATTTATAAGTTCATTTATAAGTTTTTACTCGAAATAATACCACTAATACACTCTCCGACTCCAAACAAAAAAATGCTCTTCAACAAATTTCTTTGTATTGAAGAATTCGTACTTTTTGACGTTTATCTAATTACGTGGTTCTATTAGTTATGTCTTATCATTAGTTTTGTTGCGCAGATGTTAAAAAAAATACCGCAAACTAAAAATGTATAACTATAGTCTCTGTCATATATTTATAATCTTTTTTGACTAATATTGTTTTTAATTTGGCAAAAAATGATGTTTACAAAATTGAAAAAAAGTATATTACGAAGTAAAAGGAGAAATAGATCAATATATCAAATTTTAGGTCAGATATTAAAATTCGTAACATTTTTTTTATGACGCATACGGTGCGTCATTAGTTTTGACGGAAGCAAATATTAAAATTGACGGTATTTTTCCACGTGACGCAAACGGTGCGTCAAGAATTTTGGTTGGAAGCAACATTAAAGTTTGACAATATTTTCTTCATGACGCATACGGTGTGTCATCAAATTTGATCGAGTCAGATATTAAAATTTAGCGAATTTTTTGTTATGACGCATATGGTGCGTCATCAATTTTGACGGAAGCAAATATTAAAATTGACGGTATTTTTCAACGTGACGCAAACGGTGCGTCAAGAATTTTGGTTGGAAGCAACATTAAAGTTTGACAATATTTTCTTCATGACGCATACGGTGTGTCATGAAATTTGATCGAGTCAGATATTAAAATCCGTAAATTTTTTTTTATGACGCATACGGTGCGTCATCAAGTTTTACGGACGCAAATATTAAAATTGACGGTATTTTCCCACGTGACGCACACGGTGCGTCAAGAATTTTGGTTGAAAGCAACATTAACGTTTGACAATATTTTCTTCATGACGCATACGGTGTGTCATGAAATTCGATCGAGTCAGATATTAAAATCCGTAAAATATTTTGTTATGACGCATACGGTGCGTCATTAATTTTGACGGAAGCAAATATTAAAATTGACGGTATTTTTCAACGTGACGCATACGGTGCGTCAAGAATTTTGGATGGAAGCAACATTAAAGTTTGACAATATTTTCTTCATGACGCATATGGTGCGTCATCAAATTTTATCGAGTTAGATATTAAAATTCGTAAAATATTTGTTATGACGCATACGGTGCGTCATCAATTTTGACGGAAGCGAATATTAAAATTGACAGTATTTTTCAACGTGACGCACGCGGTGCGTCAAGAGCTTTGGTTGGAGGCAATATTAAAGTTTGACAATATTTTCTTCATGACGCATACGGTGTGTCATGAAATTCGATCGAGTCAAATATTAAAATTCGTAAAATTTTTTGTTATGACGCATGCGGTGCGTCATTAATTTTGACGGAAGCAAATATTAAAATTGACGGTATTTTTCAACGTGACGCAAACGGTGCGTCAAGAATTTTGGTTGGAAACAACATTAACGTTTGACAATTTTTTCTTCATGACGCATACGGTGTGTCATGAAATTCGATCGAGTTAGATATTAAAATTCGTAAATTTTATTACGACGCATACGGTGCGTCATTAATTTTGACGGAAGCAAATATTAAAATTGACGGTATTTTTCAACGTGACGCATACGGTGCGTCAAGAATTTTGGTTGGAAGCAACATTAAAGTTTGACAATATTTTCTTCATGACGCATACGGTGTGTCATGAAATTCGATCGAGTCAGATATTAAAATTCGTAAAATTTTTTGTTATGACGCATACGGTGCGTCATTAATTTTTACAGAAGCCAATATTAAAATTGACGGTATTTTTCAACGTGACGCAAACGGTGCGTCAAGAATTTTGGTTGGAAGCAACATTAAAGTTTGACAATATTTTCTTCATGACGCATACGGTGTGTCATGAAATTCGATCGAGTTAGATATTATAATCCGTAAAATTTTTTGTTATGACGCATACGGTGCGTCATTAATTTTGACGGAAGCAAATATTAAAATTGACGGTATTTTTCAACGTGACGCACACGGTGCGTCAAGAATTTTGGTTGGAAGCAACATTAAACTTTGACAATATTTTCTTCATGACGCATACGGTGTGTCATGAAATTCGATCGAGTCAGATATTAAAATCCGTAAAATTTTTTGTTATGACGCATACGGTGCGTCATTAATTTTGACGGAAGCAAATATTAAAATTGACGGTATTTTTCAACGTGACGCACACGGTGCGTCAAGAACTTTGGTTGAAAGCAACATTGAAGATTGACAATATTTCCTTCATGACACAGACGGTGCGTCATGATAATCTAATAGCAGTACGGAATTTAATGAATCTTGGAAAATTGAGAATCATATCTTATAGTATATTACATGACGCATACGGTGCGTCATGACATTAATACAAGTACGAACTTCAAAGAATCTTCATTAATTGAGTATTCCAGTTTGTAGTACATTATATGACGCATATGGTGCGTCATGATATTTTAATACAAGTACGAAATTTAAAGAATTCTTTATAAATTGAGAATTCCAATTTGTAGTAAGTTATATGACGCATACGGTGCGTCATGCCATTCTAACAGGAGTACGAAATTAAATGAATCTCAAAAAATTTACAATTATACTTCATATTATCTTATATGACGCATATGATGCGTCAAGATATTATAATAGCAATATGAAGTTGAATGAATCTTGAAAAATTGAGAGTTATATTTTGTAGTATGTTATATGACGCATACGCTGCGTCATGATGTTTTAATGAGAATATGAATTTAAATAAATGTTGAAAAATAGAGAATTATATTTTATAATATGTTACATGACACATTCGCTGCGGCATCAATTTTGACGGATTATTAATTTTTCACAGTAATTTAACAGACTCTTCCTATTACAAACTTCCCTACATTTATCCATTCTACTTTATTCATAAGAAAAGTAAAACTCTCCTTCACTTAATAATATGAAATATATTGTTCATAAGAAAAATAAAACGATCTTCAATTTCTTAATACCAATTTCTTCTTCTTTCACTACACCTCCAAAATTCTCTACCCTCGTATAATTTTATAAATTTATTTATCAGTTCATTTATAAGTTTTTACTCAAAATATCACCACCAATATACTCTCCGCCTCAAAAAAAATGGTCCTTAACAAATTTCTTCGCACTTCTTTCGGCCGCGCGATCTAACGAGATGAGGACCCGGCGGGAAAAGGTGGTAAACTTGTGAGGAGAGAGTTATCGCCGTTTACAGCTTCTGGACCACCCACGCGTTCGTCAGGTAGGGTCCTCCATGGTGCCCCTTGACAATGGCCCTTCTGTCCGCCCACGCACGGCCCACTTCTTGCCTCTTTCGGCCCCGAATAACTCAATTCTGAAGGACCCCGGCGCTGCGGACAATTTTCCGGATGCGATTTTAAGTAAAACTGTCGATACTGTTGAATATTGAGGAATACTTGGGAATCGGTACATTTTATTGAAAAATATGTCAAATAGAAATTGTGCAGAATGATATGAGAAATAATTTTTGTGTACATAGTTTTTTTGTGGGCTCGATGGGAGAAGGGGATTTTGCGATTTTAGGTAAAATTCACTTGAACCATCGATGTTGCTAAATATTATATTATTTGAAATTGTGTATTTGGAAAATGGGAGGTTGTATAAAAAAATGTTTCGAGTAAAAGTTGTAGAGAATAAGATGGGAAATAATTTTTGTATATATGATTTTTTTGTGAGATTGATGGGAAAAGAATATTTTGCGATTTTATGCCAAAATGTATTGAATCAAGGCTACTGTTCAATATTCTAGTCTGTATATCGGTATATTTACAAATTGGTACATTGTATTGAAAAATATTTCCAATAAAAGTTATGGAGAATGATATGAGAAATAATTTTAGTATATATGATTTTTTTATGGGATTGATGGGGAAAGAGTATTTTGCGATTTTATATCAAATTGAGTTGAACTATCGATGCTGTTCAATATTCTAGTCTTTATATCGGTGTACTTAGAAATTGGTACATTGTATTGAAAAATATTTCGAATAAAAGTTATAGAGAATGATATGAGAAATAATTTTTGTATATATTGTTTTTTTGTGGGATCGATGGGGGAAGGGGATTTTGCGATTTTAGGTAAAAAAGACTTGAGTCACCGATGTTGCTAAATATTATATTATTTAAAATTGTGTATTTGGAAAATGGGAGGTTGTATGAAAAAATGTTTCGAGTAAAAGTTGTAGGGAATGGTGTGGGAAATAATTTTTGTATATATGATTTTTTTATGGGGTCGATGGGAAAAGAGTATTTTGCGATTTTAGATCAATATTGAGTTGAACCGTCGATGGTGTTCAATATTCTAGTCTTTATATCGGTGGACTTGGAAATTGGAACATTGTATTGAAAAATATTTCGAATTAAAGTTATGGAGAATGATATGAGAAATAATTTTTGGATATATGATTTTTTTGTGTGATCGATGGGAAAGTAATATTTTGCGATTTTTAATCAAAATGTATTGCACCAAGGCTACTGTTCAATATTCTAATCTGTATATCGATATACTTAGAAATTGGCACATTGTATTGAAAAATATGTCGAATAAAAATTGTGCAGAATGATATCAGAAATAATTTTTGTATATACGATTTTTTTTGTGGGATCGATAGGGAAGGGTATTGTGTGATTTTAAGTGAAAATGTATTGAACTATCGCTACTGTTGAATATTCTATTCTTTATATCGGTGTATTTAGAAATTGGTACATTGTATTGAAAAATATTTCCAATAAAAATTGTAGAGAATGATATGAGAGATCATTTTTGTACATATAATTTTTTTTGTGGGGTCGATGGGGGAAGGGGATTTCGCGATTTTAGCTAAAACAACTTGAATCACCGATGTTGCTAAATATTATATTATTTAAAATTGTGTATTTGGAAAATGGGAGGTTGTATGAAAAAATGTTTCAAGTAAAAGTTGTAGGGAATGGTGTGGGAAATAATTTTTGTATATATGATTTTTTTGTGGGGTTGATGGGGAAAGAGTATTATGCGATTTTAAGTGAAAATGCATTGAACCATCGATACTGTTAAATATTCTAGTCTTTATATCAGTATACTTAGAAATTGGTACATTGTATAGAAAAATATTTCGAATAAAAGTTGTAGAGAATGATATGAGAAATAATTTTTGTATATATGTTTTTTTTTGTGGGATCGATTGGGGAAGGGGATTTTGTGATTTTAGGTAAAAAAGACTTGAATCACCGATGTTGCTAAATATTGTATTATTTAAAATTGTGTAATTGGAAATTGAGAGGTTGTACGAAAAAATGTTTCAAGTAAAAGTTGTAGGGAATGGTATGAGAAATAATTTTCGTATATATGATTTTTTTATGGGGTCGATGGGGAAAGAGTATTTTGCGATTTTATATCAAATTGAGTTAAACTATCGATACTGTTGAATATTCTAGTCTGTATATTGGTGTACTTAGAAATTGGTACATTGTATTGAAAAACATTTCGAATAAAAGTTATGGAGAATGAAATGGAAAATAATTTTTGTATACATGATTTTTTTGTGGAATTGTTGGGGAAAGAATATTTTGCGATTTTAAGTAAAAATGCATTGAACCAAGGCTACTGTTCAATATTCTAGTCTGTATATCCGTACACTTAGAAATTGGTACATTGTAGTGAAAAAAATGTCGAATAGAAGTTGTGCAGAATGATATGAAAAGTAATTTTTGTATATATGATTTTTTTGTGGGATCGATGGGGGAAGAGTATTTTGCGATTTTAGATCAAATTGAGTTGAACTATCGATGCTGTTAAATATTCTAGTCTTTATATCGGTGTACTTGGAAATTGGAACATTGTATTGAAAAATATTTCGAATAAAAGTTGTAAAGAATGATATGAGAAATAATTTTTGTATATATGTTTTTTTTGTGGGATCGATTGGGGAAGGGGATTTTGTGATTTTAGGTAAAAAAGACTTGAATTACCGATGTTGCTAAATATTATATTATTTGAAATTGTGTATTTGGAATATGGGAGGTTGTATGAAAAAATGTTTCGAGTAAAAGTTGTAGGCAATGGTGTGGGAAATAATTTTCGTATATATGACTTTTTTATGGGGTCGATGCGGAAAGAGTATTTTGCGATTTTAGATCAAATTGACTTGAACTATCGATGCTGTTAAATATTCTAGCCTTTATATCGGTGTACTTGGAAATTGGAACATTGTGTTGAAAAATACTTCGAATAAAAGTTATGGAGAATGATATGAGAAATAATTTCTGTACATATGGTTTTTTTGTGAGATCGATGGGGGAAAGGGATGATGCGATTTTATGTAAAATTGACATGATCCGTCGATGCTGTTAAGTATTCTATTATTTGATCTGGTGTATGCGGAAAATGGGAAGTCATATAAAAAAAGTTTTAAACAAATACGTTACAGCGCACCTCTTCGTGTAAATCTTGCTTAATAAATTTTCTCCTAAACTCAAAAATTAATTCGTAAAAGTTAATAAACTGTTTTCATGCACAAAATTACTAAAATATTCAATTTTTCCCACCGCGATATCTCAAAATCCATACCTCCCACGCAAAAAAGTTTCAAACAAAAACTTTGCAGAGTACCTCTCTCCGCAACTTTTACTTGACACATTTTCTTCTAAACTGAAAATCGTGTTTGACAAATCTCAAAACTCAATAATCTCTTTGCAACACAAAATGTTTAAAACATTCAAGCTTTCGCACCCCCATATAACAAAGTTGGTAGCTCGTATGCAAAAAAATGTCAAATAAAATCTTCACAGCGCATCCCTCCGCGTAACTTTCATTCGACACATTTTCTTCTAAATTTAAAATTTAATTCGTTAAACCCTGAAACTTAATAAACTTTTTCCACTCATAAAATTACGAAAACATTCAATTTTTCCCACCCCCATATCTCAAAATCCATACCTCCCGCGCAAAAAACTTTCAAATAAAAACATCTCAGTACACCCTTCCGCGTAATTTTTACTTAAAACATTTTCTTCTAAACTCAAAAACTAATCCATAAACTCCAAAACAATAATGAATTGTTTACTTCCACAAAGTTCTAAAACATTAAATTCTTCCCAATCCATATCGCAAAACCCATATCTCCGACGCAAAAACGTTTCATACGAAAATATCGCAGCGTACTTCTCAGCGAAACTTTTATTCCACATATTTTCTTGTAAAATCAAAAACTAATTCATAAACTCCAAAACTTAATGAATTGTTTCCTTCCACAGAATTACTAAAACATTCAATTTTTCCCACCTGCATATCTCAAAATCCATAGCATCTACGCAAAAAAGTTTCAAACAAAAACGATGCAGGATACCTCTCTCCGCAATTTTTACTTGACACGTTTTCTTGAAAACTTAAAATTTAATTTGTTAAATCCCAAAACTCAATAATCTCTTTGTTACTAAAACATTCAATTCTTTCCACCCCCATATTTTAAAACCTGTAGCTCGCACCCGAAAAAGTTTCAAATAAAAACATCGCAGCGCACCTCCCTGCGCAACTTTTACTCAACACATTTTCTTCTAAACTTAAAATCTTATTCGACAAATCTCAAAATTCAACAATCTCTTCCCTCTTACAAAATTAATAAAACATTTAAATCTTCCCACCCCCATATCTCAAAATCCATACCTCCCACGCAAAAAAGTTTCAAACAAAATCTTCCCAGCTCACCCCCCCCCCCCCCCCCCCCCCCGCCCAACTTTTACTTAACACATTTTCTTCTAAACTTAAAATCTTATTCGACAAATCCCCAAACTCAACAATCTCTTCCCTCTTATAAAATTAATAAAACATTTAAATCTTCCCACCCCCATATCTCAAAATCCATACCTCCCACACAAAAAACTTTCAAACAAAATCTTCGCACCGTACCCTTTCGCGCAACTTTTACTTAACACATTTTCTTCTAAACTTAAAATCTTATTCGACAAATCCCAAAACTCAACAATATCTTCCCTCTTATAAAATTAATAAAACGTTTAAATCTTCCCACCCCCATATCTCAAACTCCATACCTCCCACGCAAAAAAGGTTCAAACAAAAATTTTGCAGGGTAACCCTCTTCACAACTTTTACTTGACACATTTTCTTCACAACTATAAAGCTAATTTGTTAAACCCCAAAATTCAACAATTTGTTTCCTCTCACAAAATTACCAAATAATTCAATTCTTTCCACCCCCGTATCTCAAAACCCGTACCACCCACGCAAAAACGTTTCAAACAAAAACTTTGCAGGGTATCCCCCTCCACAACTTTTATTTAACATACATTCTCCAAAACTTACAATCAAACTCATTAAAAAACTATGACATAATTTTCACCAAAGCAAATATTAGAATTTTTAACATTTTTCGTCATGACGCATACGGTGCGTCATTAATTTTGATGGAACCAAATATTAACATTTTTCCAAATTTTCCTTATGACGCACACAATGCGTCATCAACTTTGTCGGTAGCAAATATTATAAATTTTCGCCATGACGCACACGGTGCGTCATCAGTTTTGACGGTAGCAAACATTAGAATTCAGAAGTTTTCCAACGTCATGAATGCTGATTTTCTCAAAAATTACATTTTTCCGTCATGACGCATACGGTGCGTCATTAATTTTGACGGAAGTAAATAATAACGTTTTTCAAATTTTTCCGTCATGACGCATATGATGCGTCATTAATTTTGTCGGGACGAAATATCGTAGTTTTTCACCGTGACGCATACAGTGCGTCATGAATATTGATGATATCAAATATTACAGTTTTTCGTCATGACGCATAAGGTGCGTCATTAATTTTGATGGAACCAAATATTAACATTTTTCAAATTTTTCCTCATGACGCATACGATGCGTCATTAATTTTGTCGGGACGAAATATCGTAGTTTTTCACCGTGACGCATACGGTGCGTCATGAATATCGATGATGTCAAATATTACAGTTTTCCGTCATGACGCATAAGGTGCGTCATTAATTTTGATGGAACCAAATATTAACATTTTTTTAATTTTTTCTCATGACGCATACGATGCGTCATTAATTTCGTCGGAACGAAATATCGTAGTTTTTCACCGTGACGCACACGGTGCGTCATGAATATTGATGATATCAAATATTACAGTTTTTCGTCAGTTTTTCGTAAAATATTAAATTCTTCCCACCCCCATATCTCAAAATCCATACCTCCCACGCAAAAAAGTTTCAAACAAAATCTTCCTAGCGCACCCCCCCGCGCAACTTTTACCTGCCAAACTTCCTTCCAAACCCATCCGCTCACCTCCGGAATCCCCGAAACCCCTCAAACCCCTCAAACCCCCCAAACCCCCCAAACCCCCAAACCCCATTTATGGGGGCGCACGATTGTCTCTGTGCGCGGGGAAAAATTTGTTTTGGAACGTGACCGCTTTGCGGTTCCACCTGATTTCTTCACGAGGGTCCTGTCGAGTGTTCCTCCGATTCCTTCGAGTTCCTCCGACTTCTTCGAGTATTCGAAATAGTCGGCTCGCTGTCGAGGAAGGTTTCCCTGAAACAACAAACGAAGCCGGCCGGTTTGTTGTCCCACGTCCGCCGTGTTAATCTTCGTCAAAACAGAAACACTTTCCGAGCCGGTTTTCGCGAGTGACTTTTGTCGCGGAGCGAGGATGCGCTTATTTGTTTATTTATGGGCGGGCCCAAGGTCGGTGTTTTTGTTCTTCGGGATTTTCAGGGGGTTGGCGGTGGACGCCGGTTTATTTTGTATCAAAGGTGCGGTGGACGGGGTGATGCTTTTGAATTGTTTTGTTTCGAGTGGGAGAAACGGCACGAATTTTTTTGAGGTGAATTTCGGCATTATTTTAGGTATCGTCGAATTATAATTATTGAAAGTATTTTTTATTTCGCAAACGAAGCGTTGTATCGGTAAATGTTGTAGAAAACTTTTCATTTGATTGGGGCGGAAAAAGCGTCTCGAATTTTTTTTAAGCGAAATTCGGCATTATTTTAGGTACCGCCGAATTATGGTTATCGAAAATATTTTTTATCTCGCAAGTGAAGCATTGTATCGGAATATGTTATAGGAAGCTTTTTGTTTGGTCGGAGCAGTAGGAGTGACATCAATTTTTTTCGAATAAAATTCAAGAAATTATTTTAGGTACTGCCGAATTATGCTTTATTATTTATTTTTCATTGCGGCTTTGAATGAATTTTTTATGCGGCAAATGAAGCGTTGTATCAAAAAATTTTGTAAAATTAATTTGATTTGATTAGGGCAATAGAAGCGTCTGGATTTTTTTTTGAAGCAAAATTCAAGAAATTATTTTTTATTTCGCAAATTAAGCGTTATATCGAGAAATGTTATAGAATGCATTTGATTTGCTGGGAGCAGTAGAAATGTATTGAATTTTTTTGAAGCGAAATTCGAAAAATTATTTTGGGCACCGTCGAATTATAATCAGTGAAAGTATTTTTTTATTTCATAAATGAGGCGTTGTATCGAAAAATTGCATAGAACGGATTTGATTTAGTCGAAGCAGGAGAAGCCACATGAATTTTTTTGAAGCGAAATTCGGCAAATTATTTTAGGCACCCCTGAATTATAATTATTGAAATTATTTTTTATTTCGTCAACGAGGCGTTGAATCAAAAAATGTTACAGAATGCTTTTTATTTGGTCGGAGCAGTAGAAATGTATTGAATTTTTTTGAAGCGAAATTCGGAAAATTATTTTGGGCACCGTCGAATTATAATCAGTGAAAGTATTTTTTATTTCATAAATGAAGCGTTGTATCGAAAAATTGCATAGAACGGATTTGATTTAGTCGACGCAGGAGAAGCCACATGATTTTTTTTGAAGCGAAATTCGGCAAATTATTTTATGCACCCCCGAATTATAATTATTGAAATTATTTTTTATTTCGTAACCAAGGCGTTGAATCAAAAAATTGTACAGAATGCTTTTTATTCGGTCGGAGCAGTAGAAATGTCTTGAATTTTTTGGGAGCGAAATTGAAGAAATTATTTTAGGTACCGCCAAATTATAAATATAGAATTTATTTTTTATTTCGCAAATGAAGCGTTGCAACGAAAAATTGTATAGAATGGATTTGATTTAGTCGAAGCAGGAGAAGCCACATGAATTTTTTTGGGGCGAAATTCGAGAAATTATTTTAGGCACCCCCAAATTATAATTATTGTAAGTATTTTTTATTTCATCAACGAGGCGTTGAATCAAAAAATGTTACAGAATGCTTTTTATTTGGTCGGAGCAGTAGAGATGTCTTGAATTTTTTGGGAGCGAAATTGAAGAAATTATTTTAGGTACCGCCGAATTATAAATATGGAATTTATTTTTTATTTCGCAAACAAAGCGTTGTAACGAAAAATTGTATAGAATGGATTTCATTTAGTCGACGCAGGAGAAGCCACATGAATTTTTTTGAAGCGAAATTCAGAAAATTATTTTACGCACCCCCGAATTATAATTATTGAAATTATTTTTTATTTCGTAAACGCGGCGTTGAATCAAAAAATTGTACAGAATGCTTTTTATTCGGTCGGAGCAGTAGAAATGTCTTGAATTTTTTGAGAGCGAAATTCAAGAAATTATTTTAGGTACCGCCGAATTATAATTATTGAATTTATTTTTTATTTCGCAAACAAAGCGTTGTAACGAAAAATTGTATAGAATGGATTTCATTTAGTCGAAGCAGGAGAAGCCACGTGAATTTTTTTGAAGCGAAATTCGGCAAATTATTTTATGCACCCCCGAATTATAATTATTGAAATTATTTTTTATTTCGTAAACGCGGCGTTGAATCAAAAAATTGTACAGAATGCTTTTTATTTGGTCGGAGCAGTAGATGTGCCCTGATTTTTTTTTTGAAGCGAAATTCAAGAATTATTTTAGGTACCGCCGAATTATAAATATTGAAATTATTTTTTATTTCGCAAATTAAGCGTTGTATAGAAAAATGTTATAGAATGCATTTGATTTTTTCGAGGCAGTAGAACCGCCAGGAATTTTTTTGAACCGAAATTCGGGAAATTATTTTACGCACCCCCGAATTATAATTATTGAAAACATTTTTTATTTTGCAAACAAAGCGTTGAATTGAAAAATTGTATAGAAAGCTTTTTGTTTATTTGGAGCGGGAGAAGCGTCTGAAATTTTTTTGAAGCAAAATTCGGAAAATTATTTCACTCCCTAATTATAACTACCCTAAACATTTTTTATCCCTCGAAAAAAGCATCGCGCAAAACATATTACAAAATCGTTTCGATTTGTGTGCCGCAGTATAATTAACGTACATTTTCACTGAATCACAATTTAGCAAATTTACATTTGATGTAAGTATTTAACTTAAAATAAAATTTGAACCCACAAAAAAATGTCAGACTTCAGTAAAAGTACTCTGTAAAATTTAGTAATATTACTTTTTATTTAGTATTTACTATTTTATTAAGTAAGATTTTAGTTACCACCGTTGATTTCGTAATCTTCATTATTCGTTTTTTTTTATTTTTATTTTTCTGCTCATTTTACACATTCGACGATTATCGAAAAGCCTCTTACCCACAACAATCGACCCGCACGGTGTCAAAATTACGGGCAAAATCCGTTTTCAAGACCAGCCGACGAAAATCCGTAATCCTCGACCGTCTCTCCGTTTTGACTTTGAAATCTCTTGTCACAACACGCGATATTTTCGGGCTAAACACGGATTAGGAAATTCCCAACAGGCCGACGATTTCGAGAAAATTATGAATTTGCGCCCGGAAAAGAAAATCCATGAAATATTCATTACGTTGGGTTATGTACCAAAAAAATGGGAGGTCCAATCAAGATATATGTCAAATAAAAATTGTAGAGTACGTTGTTCTCAACACGTTTTATCCGAAATATTTTTGTCTAACATTAATTACTAAGCGCATAAATGCTGAAATTAAATGATTTAATTCCAAATGCTTAAATTCATTAAGAATTATTTCTTTCCACCAACATATTTCAAAAACAGTACCTTTAACCAAAAAAATGTTCCAATAAAATCTGTAGCATATAACATATCGAATAACTTTCATTTATACAACTTTTCCCTAAAACCTACACCTAACCCCATAAATTCCAAAATAACATAAATGAATATCAGATGACAAATTCATGAAATATTTATTATTTCCATTTATTTATCTAAAAATCGGTGGCTCAAATTAAAATATATGTCAAATAAAAGTTGTAGATAATATTATTCTCGACAAGTTTTATTGGAAATATTTTTGTCTAAAATAAAATACTGAACGTGTAAATCCGAAAATGTGATTATTTACTTGCAGATGAATAAGTTTATTGTGATAATTTTTTTCGACGTGTATATTTCAGAAACGGTATATCTGGTCGAAAAAGTGCTCGAATAAAAAATGTAGCGCGTGATCTGCTGAATAATTTCTACTTATACGACTTTTCCCAAAAATCCACCCCCAGTCGCATAAATTCCGAAATAACTAAATTAATTAATTTCACTTCACAAATTCATGAGATATTCATTGCTTGCGCTAATTTATCTAAAAATGGGTGACTTTAATCAAGATATACGATAAACAAAAATTGTAGAGTATATTATTCTAGACAAGTTTTATTTGAAACATTTTTGTCTAACATTAATTACTAAACGCATAAATGCCGAAATTAAATGATTTAATTCCAAATGCTTAAATTCATTAAGAATTATTTCTTCCGCCAAGCATATTTCGAAAACAGTGCTTCCAATCAAAAAAATGTTCAAATAAAAAATGTAGCACATAACATACTGAGTATCTTTTATGTATACCACTTTTCCCTAAAACCCAGTCCTAACCCCATAAATTCGAAAATAACATAAATGAATATCGCATGACAAATTCATGAAATATTAATTACTTCTGCTTATTTATCTAAAAATCGGTGGCTCAAATCAAAATATATGTCAAATAAAAATTGTAGAGTGCATTTTTCTACACAAGTTTTATTTGAAACATATTTCTCTAAACGAAAAACTGACGCCATAAATGCTGAAATTAAATTATATAATTCTAAATTATTAAATTCATTAAGAACTATTCCTTTCCACCAACATATTTCAAAAACAGTACCTTCAATCAAAAAAATGTTCCAACAAAAAATGTAGTACATAACCTACTGAGTAATTTTTACCTCTACTACTTTTCTCTAAAACCCACTCCTACCCCCATAAAATCCGAAATAACATAACTGAATATCGCATGACAAATTCATGAAATATTAATTATTTCCATTTATTTATCTCAAAATTAGTGGCTCAATTTAAAATATATGTCAAATAAAAAATGTAGAGTACACTATTCTAGACCAGTTTTATTTGAAACATATCTCTCTAAAATAAAAACTAACCGCATAAATCATAAAAATATATTATTTAATTCCAAATTATTAAATTCATTACGACTCCTTTCTTTTCACCAATATATTTAAAAAACGGTACCTCCAATCAAAAAAATGTTCAAATAAAATCTATAGCACATAACATACTAAGTAACTTTTATTTATACCACTTTTCCCTAAAACTTACTTCTAACCCCATAAATGCCAAATAACATAAATGAATATCGCATGACATATTCATGAAATATTAATTACTTCTGCTTATTTATCTAAAAATGGGTGGCTCAAATTAAAATATATGTCAAATAAAAATTGTAGAGTACATCGTTCTAGACAAGTTTTATTTGAAACATATTTCTCCAAACTAAAAACTGACGCCATAAATGCCAAAATTAAATGATTTAATTCCAAATTATTAAATTCATTAGGACTTCTTTCTTTCGCCAACATATTTCAAAAACGGTACCTCCAATCAAAAAAATGTTCCAACAAAAAATATAGCACGTAATATACTGAGCAACTTTCGTTTCTAACACTTTTCTCTAAAATCCACTTCCAACCGAATAAATTTGAAAATAACATAAATGAATATCGCATGACAAATTTATGAAACATTAATTACTTCCATTTATTTATCTAAAAATCGGTGGCTCAAATTGAAATATACGTCAAATAAAAATTGTAGAGTACACTATTCTACACAAGTTTCATTTGAAACATATTTCTCCGAACTAAAAATTAACGGCATAAATGCCAAAATTAAATTATTTAATTCCAAATTATTAAATTCATTAGGACTCCTTTTTTTGCTAACATATTTCAAAAACGGTACCTCCAATCAAAAAAATGTTCCAACAAAAAATGTAGCACGTGATATGCTGAGTAAATTTCGTTTATACCATTTTTTCTTAAAACCCACTCCTAACCCCATAAATTCCAAAACAACATAAATTAATATCGGATGACAAATTCAAGAAATGTTTATTAATTCCATTTATTTATCTAAAAATCGGTGGCTCAAATCAAAATATACGTCAAATAAAAAATGTAGAGTACATTTTTCTACACAAGTTTTATTTGAAACATATTTCTCCAAACTAAAAACTGGCGCCATAAATGCCGAAATTAAATTATTTAATTCCAAATTATTAAATTCATTAAGAATTATTTCTTTTCGTTAACATATTTCAAAAACAGTACCTTCAATCAAAAAAATGTTTCAACAAAAAATGTAGTACATAACATACTGAGTAACTTTTACCTCTAAAACTTTTTCGTAAAACCCACTCCTACTCCCATAAATTCCAAAATAACATAAATTAATATCGGATGACAAATTCATGAAATATTTATTGTTTCCATTTATTTATCTAAAAATCGGTGGCTCAAATCAAAATATACGTCAAATAAAAAATGTAGAGTACATTATTCCAGACAAGTTTCATTTGAAACATATTTCTCCAAACTAAAAACTGACGCCATTAATGCCGAAATTAAATTATTTAATTCCAAATGCTTAAATTCATTAAGAATTATTTATTTTCGTTAACATATTTCAAAAACAATACCTCCAATCAAAAAAATGTTCCAACAAAAAATATAGCACGTAATATACTGAGCAACTTTCGTTTCTAACACTTTTCTCTAAAATCCACTTCCAACCGAATAAATTCGAAAATAACATAAATGAATATCGCATGACAAATTTATGAAACATTAATTACTTCTGCTTATTTATCTAAAAACCGGTGGCTCAAATTAAAATACATGTCAAATAAAACTTGTAGAGTACACTATTCTACACAAGTTTCATTAGAAACATATTTCTCCAAAACAAAAACAAACCGCATAAACCATAAAAATAAATGATTTAATTCCAAATTATTAAATTCATTAGGACACCTTTTTTTCGCTAACATATTTCAAAAACGGTAGCTCCAATTAAAAAAATGTTTAAATAAAAAATGTAGCCCATAATATACTGAGTAACTTTTATTTCTGACATTTTTCTCTAAAATCCACTGCCAACCGAATAAATTCGAAAAAATAACAAAAATGAATATCGCATGACAAATTCATGAAATATTTATTATTTCCATTTATTTATCTAAAAATCGGTGGCTCAAATCAAAATATATGTCAAATAAAAAATGTAGAGAACACTATTCTACACAAGTTTTATTTTAAACATATTTCTCCAAACTAAAAACTGACGCCATAAATGCCGAAATTAAATTATTTAATTCCAAATTATTAAATTCATTAGGACTCCTTTCTTTTCACCAACATATTTAAAAACGGTACCTCCAATCAAAAAAGTGTTCGAATAAAAAATATAGCACTTAATATACTGAGTAACTTTTATTTATACCACTTTTCCCTAAAACCCACCCCTAATCTCATAAATGCCCAAATGACATAACTGAATGTCGCATGACAAATTCATGAAATATTTATTATTTCCATTTATTTATCTAAAAATCGGTGGCTCAAATCAAAATATATGTCAAACAAAAAATGTAGAATACATTATTCTAGACAAGTTTTATTTGAAACATATTTCTCCAAAATAAAAACTAACCGCATAAATCATAAAAATAAATTATTTAATTTCAAATGATTAAATTCATTAGGACTCCTTTTTTTCCGTAACATATTTCAAAAACGATACTTCCAATCAAAAAAATGTTCCAACAAAAAATATAGCACGTGATATGCTGAGTAAATTTCGTTTATACCATTTTTCCTTAAAACCCGCTCCTAACCCCATAAATTCCAAACTAACATAAATTAATATCGCATGACAAGTTCATGAAATATTTATTGTTTCCATTTATTTATCTAAAAATCGGTGGCCCAAATCAAAATATATATCAAATAAAAAATGTAGGGTACACTATTCTACACAAGTTTTATTTGAAACATATTTCTCCAAAATAAAAACTAACCGCATAAATCATAAAAATAAATTATTTAATTCCAAATTATTAAATTCATTACGACTCCTTCTTCTTCCTAACATATTTAAAAAACGGTACCTCCAATCAAAAAAATGTTCCAACAAAAAATGTAGCTCGTAATATACTGAGTAACTTTCGTTTATACCATTTTTCCTTAAAACCCACTCCTAACCCCATAAATTCCAAAATAACATAAATTAATATCGGATGACAAATTCATGAAATATTTATTATTTCCGTTTATTTATCTAAAAATCGGTGGCTCAAATTAAAATATATGTCAAATAAAAAATGTAGAGTATATCATTCTAGACAAGTTTTATTTGAAACATATTTCTCCAAACTAAAAACTGACGCCATAAATGACGAAATTAAATTATTTAATTCCAAATGCTTAAATTCATTAAGAATTATTTCTTTTCGTTAACATATTTCAAAAACAGTACCTCCAATCAAAAAAATGTTCCAACAAAAAATGTAGCACGTAATATACTGAGCAACTTTCGTTTCTAACACTTTTCTCTAAAATCCACTTCCAACCGAATAAATTCGAAAATAACATAAATGAATATCGCATAACAAATTCATGAAATATTTATTGTTTCCATTTATTTATCTAAAAATCGGTAGCTCAAATCAAAATATACGTCAAATAAAAAATGTAGAGTACACTATTCTACACAAGTTTTATTCGAAAAATATTTCTCCAAAATGAAAACTGACGCCATCAATGCCGAAATTAAATTATTTAATTCCAAATGCTTAAATTCATTAAGAATTATTTCTTTTCGTCAACATATTTCAAAAACGGCACCTCCAATCAAAAAAATGTTCCAACAAAAAATATAGCACGTAATATACTGAGCAACTTTCATTCCTAACACTTTTCTCTAAAATCCACCTCCAACCGAAAAAAAATCGAAAATAACATAAATTAATATCGGATGACAAATTCATGAAATATTTATTGTTTCCATTTATTTATCTAATAATCGGTGGCTCAAATCAAAATATACGTCAAATAAAAAATGTAGAGTACACTATTCTACACAAGTTTTATTCGAAAAATATTTCTCCAAAATGAAAACTGACGCCATCAATGCCGAAATTAAATTATTTAATTCCAAATGCTTAAATTCATTAAGAATTATTTCTTTTCGTCAACATATTTCAAAAACGGCACCTCCAATCAAAAAAATGTTCCAACAAAAAATATAGCACCTAATATACTGAGCAACTTTCGTTTCTAACACTTTTCTCTAAAATCCACTTCCAACCGAATAAATTCGAAAATAACATAAATGAATATCGCATGACAAATTTATGAAACATTAATTACTTCTGCTTATTTATCTAAAAATCGGTGGCTCAAATCAAAATATACGTCAAATAAAAATTGTAGAGAACACTATTCTACACAAGTTTTATCTGAAACATATTTCTCCAAAATAAAAACTGACGCCATAAATTAAATTATTTAGTTCCAAAATAACAGAAATGTATATCCCATGAAAAATTCATGAAATATTCATTAGTTCGACGTATGTAGAAATGTCATGGTGCCACAGGCTGCACATGTCGACGAATCGATGGGTAAAAGGGGGTCTTTACCCCAGTGTATCGTCGAGCAAATTGGAAATAAAGCGCGCGCAGGTGATCAAGGCGTTAATTAGTGACGATTTGTCGAGCGACTTATTTCCACGGCCGGTTTCGGCTTATTCACGTTCAGGTGTCGGTCACTTTTAATCATGACTCTTCGTTTCCGTCGTCTGCCGTGTAACGAGGGTGACCCGACGCTTTTTGCCTGACATGTGAATTGCTCGATGCTTCAAACGTCGGGGTAGTCGCTTTTTAACGATATACGTTTCCGTGAAAATTGTACTTTTAGACATTATTTTGGAATGAAAACATAAAATATACACATAAATAAAAGTTTTACGTTGAAATATTATTTTCGAATGAAAATATTAACATTAGAATATCAGATTACATTTTTTGAAATTACAAACTTCAATATTATCCAAATTTGTTAATGAAATAAACATTTTACGTCGAACCATTATTTCGAGTGAAAACATTAATATTGTAATATCAGATGACATTTTTTGAACTTAAAAAGTTCAATATTATTCAAATTTATTAATGAAATAAACATTTTACGTTGAAACATTATTTTCGAATGAAAACATTAATATTATAATATCAGATAAAATGTTTCAAACTTAAAAACTTTAATATTATTTAAATGTAATAATTAAATAAAAGTTTTACGTTGAAGCATTATTTTCGAGTGAAAGCATTAATGTTATAATATCAGGTACAATTTTTTAAACTTAAAAACTTTAATATTATTTAAATGTAATAATTCAATCAAAGTTTTAAACCATTATTTCCGAATGAAAACATTAATATTATAATATTAGATACAATTTTTCAAACTTGAATACTTCAATATTATCCAAATTTAGTAATGAAATAAAAGTTTTACGTTGAAACATTATTTTCGAATAAAAATATTAACATTATAATATCAGATGACATTTTTTGAAATTACAAACTTCAATATTACTCAAATTTATTAATGAAATAAAAATGCTATGTAGAAACACTATTTCGAGTGAAAACTTTAATATTGTAATATCAGATAAAATTTTTTAAACTTAAAAACTTCAATATTATCCAAATTTATGAATGAAATAAAAATCTTACGTTGAATCATTATTTTCGAATGGAAACATAAGTTATACATATAAATAAAAGTTTTACACGTTGAAACGTTACTTAGGATTGAAAACATTAATATTATTATAATCAGATAAAAATATTTAATCTGAAAAGCTTTAATATGATTAAAATTGTAATAATTAAACAAAGTTTTCCGTTGAATCATTTTTCTCGAATGGAAACAAAAGTTATACATATAAATAAAAGGTTTACACGTTAAACCATTATTTTCGAATGAAAACATTAATATCAGAATATCAGATAAAATGTTGCAAACTTAAAAACTTCAATGTTATCCAAATTTATGAATGAAATCAAAATTTTACGTCGAAACATTATTTCTAGGGAAAACATTAATATTACAATACCAGATAAAATTTTTAAAAATTCAAAACATTAATATTGTTTAAAGGTAATAATTAAATAAAAGTTTAACGTCGAAACTTTATTTTCAAATGAAAACATTCATATTATAATATCAGATAAAATGATTCAAACTTAAAAACTTTAATATTACTTAAATGTAATTATTAAATAAAAGTTTTACGTTGAAACTTTATTTTCGAATGAAAACATTCATATTATAATATCAGATAAAATGATTGAAACTTAAAAACTTTAATATTACTTAAATGTAATAATTTTCCAATGAAGACATTAATATTATAATATCAGATAAAATGTTTCAAACTTAAAAACTATAATATTGTTTTTGAATGAAAACATTAATTATATCAGATAAAAGTCTACAAACTTAAAAACTTCAATATTATCCAAATTTATTAATAAAATAAAAATTTTATGTCGGAACATTATTTCGAGTGAAAACATTAATATTTTAATATCAGATAAAATGTTTCAAACTTAAAAACTTCAATATTATTAAAATTTTTATATAAAATAAAAATTTTACGTCGAAACATTATTTTCGAATGAAAAGATTAATATTATAATATCAGATAAAATTTCACAAATTTAAAAACTTTAATAGTATTTAAATGTAAAAATTAAATAAAAGTTCTACGTTGGAGCATTATTTTCGAATGAAAACATTAATATTATAATATCAAATGAAATGTTTGAAACTTATAAATTTCAATATTATTCTAATCTATTAAGGAAATAAAAATTTTACGTCGAAACATTATTTTGGAGTGAAAACATTAATATTGTAATATCAGATATAATTTTTTAAAATTCAAAACATTAATATTATTTAAAGGTAATAATTAACTAAAGGTTTTACGGCGAAATATTATTTTCGAATGAAAACATCAGATAAAAGGTTTCAAACTTAAAAACATTAGTATTACTTCAATATAATCATTAAATAAAAATTTTACGTCAAAACATTATTTTCGAATGAAAACATTAATATTTTAATATCAGATACAATTTTTAAATATTCAAAACATTAATACTATTTAAAGGTAATAATTAACTAAAGGTTTCACGTCGAAATATAATTTTCGAATGAAAACATTAATGTAATATCAGATAGAAGGTTTCAAACTTAAAAACTTTAATATTACTTAAATGTAATATTTTTCGAATGAAAACATTAATATTATAATATCAGATAATATTTTTCAAAAATCGAAACTTTAATATTACTTAAATATAATCATTAAATAAAAGTCTTACGATAAATCATTATTTTCGAATAAAAACATTAATATTATAATATCAGGTAACATTTTTCAAAATTGAAATCATTAATAATATTTAAATGTAATAATTAAATAAAAATTTTATGTCAAAACATTATTTCGAGTAAAAACATTAATATTGTAATATCAGATGAAATGTTTCAAACTTTAAAACTTTAATATTACTCAAATGTAATCATTAAATAAAAGTTTAACGCCGAAACATTATTTTCGAATGAAAACATTAATATAATATCAGATAAAAGGTTTCAAACTTCAAAACTTTAATATTACTTAAATGTAATTATTAAATAAAAGTTTTACGTCGAAATATTATTTTCGAATGAAAACATTAATATTAGAATATCAGATAAAATGTTGCAAACTTAAAAACTTTAATATAATTTAAATGTAATATTTTTCGAATGAAAACATTAATATTATAATATCAGATACAATCTTTTAAACTTAAAAACTTTAATATTACTTAAATGTAATAATTAAATGAAAGTTTTAAGTTGAATTATTATTTTAGAATGAAAACATTAATATTATAATATTTGGTAATATTTTTCAAAAATCGAAACTTTAATATTACTTAAATTTCGGAGGATAACATTAATATTATAATATCAGATAATATTTTTCAAAAATCAAAACTTTAATATTTTCTTAACTATAAGTCATTAAATAAAAGTTTTAAGTTGAATCATTATTTTCGAATGAAAACATTAATATTATAATATCAGATAATATTTTTCAAAAATTGAAACTTTAATATTACTTAAATGTAATCATTAACCAAAAGTTTTACGTTGAATCATTATTTTCGAATGAAAACATTAATATTGTAACATCAGATAAAATTTTGCAACCTTAAAAACTTCAATATTATTCAAATGTATTAATGAAATAAAAGTTTTACGTTGAAACATTATTTTCGAATAAAAATATTAACATTATAATATGAGATGACATTTCTTGAACTTACAAACTTCAATATTATTCAAATTTACTAATGAAAAAAAAATGTTATGTCGAAACATTATTTCGAATGAAAACATTAATATTTTAATATCAGATGAAATATTTCAAACTTAAAAACTATAATATTATTCAAATTTTTAATGAAATAAAAATTTTATGTCAAAACATTATTTTCAAATGAAAACATTAATATTATTATAATCAGATAAAATTTGTTGAACTGAAAAACTTTGATACGATTAAAATTTTAAGAATTAAACAAAAGTTTTACGTTGGAACTTTATTTTCGAATGGAAACATTAATATAATATCAGATAAAAGGTTTCAAACGTAAAAACTTTAATATTATTTAAATATAATAATGAAATTAAAGTTTTACGTTGAAACGTTATTTTCGAATGATAACATTAATATTACACTATCAAATGAAATTTTTCAAACTTAAAAACCTTAATATTATTTAAATGTAATACTTAAATAAAAGTTTTATGTTGAAACATTATTTTCGAATGAAAACATTAATATTATAATATCAGATAAAATGTTTCAAACTTAAAAACTTTAATATTATCCAAATTTATTAATGAAATAAAAGTTTTACGTCCAAACATTATTTCGAGTAAAAACATTAATATTGTAATATCAGATAAAGTGTTTCAAACTTACAAATTTCAATATTATTCAAATTTATTAATGAAATAAAAGTTTCACGTTGAAACATTATTTCCGAATGAAAACATTAATATTGTAATATCAGATGAAATGTTTCAAACTTAAAAACTTCAATATTATCCAAATTTATTAATGAAATAAAAGTTTTACGTTGAAACATTATTTCGAATGAAAACATTAATATTGTAATATCAGATAAAATTCTCCAAACTTAAAAAATTCAATGTTATTCAAATTTTAATTAATGAAAAAAAAATGTTATGTCGAAACATTATTTCGAGTGAAAACATTAATATTATAATATCAGACACAATTTTTTAAAATTCAAAACATTAGTATTGTTTAAATGTAATAACTAAGTAAAAGTTTTATGTTGAAGCATTATTTTCGAGTGAAAACATTAATATTATAATATCAGATACAATTTTTTAAGCTTAAAAAAATTAATATTATTTAAATGTAATAATGAAATAAAAGTTTTACTTTCAAATATTCCTTTCAAATAAAAATGTCAGTATTAAAATATCACCTGAAATTATTTAAATGAAAAAATCTTAATGTTACTTATATGTAAGAATTAAATAAAAGGTTTAGTATAAAAATATTGATATTATAATATATTGTGAAATTGTTATATTATATATATATATATATATATAACATTTAACTTTATAAATATATGTATATATATATATATATATATATATATAACCATTTTGACCGAAGCCACATTAAAGTTTGACATTTTCTTCGTGACGCATACGTTGCGTCATGAATTTTTATGGAGGTCAAATTAAAGTTTGACAATTTTTAGTCAAATATAAAGTTTGGTAAATATTAAAATTGACATTTTCATCATGACGCATACGCTGCGTCATCTATTTTAATGGAAGCACACATTAAAAATAACATTTTAATGGTGACGCATACGGTGCGTCATGAATTCTGACAGAAGAAAATATTAAAAATGATAACATTTTCATCATGACGCATACGGTGCGTCAACATTTTTGACCGAAGCGAAATTAAAGTTTGACGACGTTTTTATCGTGACGCATACGGTGCGTCATCAATTTTCATGAAGGCCAAATTAAAATTTGATAATTTTTAGTCAAATATAAAGCTTCGCAAATGTTAAAATTTCAATTTCCATCATGACGCATACGGTGCGTCAACATTTTTGACCGAAGCGAAATTAAAGTTTGACGACGTTTTTATCGTGACGCATACGGTGCGTCATCAATTTTGATGAAGGCCAAATTAAAATTTGATAATTTTTAGTCAAATATAAAGCTTCGCAAATGTTAAAATTGATATTTTCATCGTGACGCATACGGTGCGTCATCGATTTTGATGGAGGCCAAATTAAAGTTTGACCATTTTTAGTCAAATATAAAGTTTAACAAATATTAAAATTGACACTTTCATCGTGACGCATAGGGTGCGTCATGAATTTTGACGGAAGCAAAAATTAACATTTTTCAAAATTTTCAATCTGACGCATACGGTGCGTCATCAATTTTGACTGATTCAATATGTAAAAATAAAATGATGAAAATTTATTGCACTTTTATTGTGACGCATACAGTGCGTCATAAATGTTGACCAAAGCAAATATTAAAATTAACATTTTCATCATGACGCATACGGTGCGTCATCAGTTTTAATGGAAGCACATATTAAAAGTGACATTTTAATGGTGACGCATATGGTGCGTCATGAATTCTGACAGAAGAAAATATTGAAAATGATAACATTTTCATCATGACGCATGCGATGCGTCATCAATTTTAACAGAAGCGGATATTAAAAGTGATATTTTCATCGTGACGCATACGGTGCGTCAAGAATTTTGACCGAAGCCAACTTAAAGTTTAACCTTTTCATAATAACACATATGATGGCAATGTTTGGCAATTTTTTCATCATGACGCATGCGGTGCGTCATCAGTTTTAATGGAAGCACATATTAAAAGTGACATTTTAATGATGACGCATACGGTGCGTCAACAATTTCAACCGAATCCAAGTGAAAGTTTGACAATATTTTTATCGTGACGCATACGGTGCGTCATGAGTTTTGACGGAATCGCAAATTACCATTTTTTCAAAATTTCCTTCTGTCGCCTACGGTCCATCACAAATTATAACCACTCCAAAATCCCCCCCTCCCAAACATTCTGCCCCATGACCTCTCGCCACTCTACAAAATTCTCGCGAATCTTCTCGCTGCCGTGAGAGACGCCATAAGATCCATTCTCCCACGCGAAGTTCCCACCCCTTGGAGTCCCGGTGTCATCTACCCTTATTCCTGCGCGTCTGCACGTTGGCGAAAACGATAAAGCACGGCCGAGGGTCCCGTGGAATAAGGAGATAGTGGGGCGTGCGGGGGTGGCTGCGTGCGGCAATGGGGTCGGCCCGATTTAATTTGTCTTTCATGAGCGGCCGGATTTACTGATTTAGAGTCCTGCGGAGGTGGACGGGAATAAATTGGGCAAGCGTGTGGGCAAGAAGTTCCGGTGAATTATACCGTGACGTGTTATAATATCTATTTAATATATCGTATACCACCTTGATCAAAAAGTGTTAGGACTTTATTCATAAAATCGAAAATACAAGTTTATCTATTATAATTGATATCGTCCCCTTCAAAGTACTCCCCATCGACTGTAACGCACTTATATCAGCGCTTGATCCAATCATCGAAACATCGCTGGTATTCAATTTTTGGTATGTCCATCAGAGCCGTTTTCGATTTTTCCATAAGATCCTTCCGAGTGCTGTAACGCGTTCCGCGAAGCGGTTTTTTAAGTCGGTTAAACAGAAAAAAGTTGCAGGGAGCTAAATCAGGTGAATTCGGAGGCTGGTGAATAGTATTCGGGTTATTTTGGGTAAAAAACTCGCGAGTAAGGATCGCATTGTGCGACGGTGCGTTATCGTGGTGCAAAATCCACGAGTTTGCGCACAAATTCGGTATTTTTTGGCGAATTGCTTTAGGCAAACGTCTCATAACGCCGAAATAATACATTTTGTTGACTGTCTGTTGGTCTGGCAAGAATTCATAATGCGCAACACCGTTGTAATGCATGAAAACCGTCAGCATCACCTTCTTTTTCACCTGAAAACAACGTGGTTTCTTCGGAAGCATTCTTGCCACCAAAAATCGTTTGATATGGAAAGAGTATCGTTGCCGAAACACTTCTCTAACATTTCCAACGTCTGCGCACCGTTAAATCCGTTTATCACTCAAAATTTTATGCAAATTCGTTGATCCAAGTTAATGCCATTTTCAAGTATGTAAAAAATCGAAAACACGCACAAAGGTAGATATACCCAACACGCAATAACTTTTACAAATTTCAAGCTATGACGCTGCAATTTGGTAGGAACGGTAATGACACATGTGGCAACCTAACAAAAAAAAAACAATTGCAATCTAGTGACTGAGAGCGCCATACGGCGACCGGTCCTAAAACTTTTTAATCAAGGTGGTATATATATTTAACGAAAAATTTCATCGAACACTCTTGAAAATTCAGAAAAAAAATGTATTAAGAAGAAGGTCTAAAAAAGAAATATTACTGCTCTGCAGTAAAATAGAAGTATTAAGAAAATGCTCTTAAAAATGCAAAGAAAAGCAATATTAAGAAAATTGTATACATATATATATATATATATATATATATATATATATAATATTATATATGTGCGCATATTTATGAAAGTGGTCTAAGTCAAAATTTAAAAAAAATGAGTTTATCAGTTATTTCATACCACATTATTTTTAACTAAATTTATTCAATGTAATTTTTACGAAATTGTCAAAAATGAACCATTAGATAGTGGTTGTAATTTCAACATTATATAGAATTCATTTAGTTTTAATTATGAAAGTGGTCTAAGTCAAAAATTTAAATAAATTATATAAACAACTTGAAAATGGCACGTGGCCTTCTTTGGCGCGTTTCTGAACTACATAATAAAATAAATGACAATCAAATTTTAATAATAACGACAACTTTATTCCGGTTTATAATCAATAACAAGAAGAGTAAAAAATACCGCGGGTGAATCTCTTGGCTACAAATTCAATGGATGAGATTCTTGAAAAATGAACCTTATAAAATGTTCTATAAAACATCTTTAGATGATTCTAAATTTCACGTTTTGGATCTTTCACCTAAAAAAGGAAGACGAAAAATATACGGAAATATTAAATTACTTCCATTATACACCACCATTAGACCAGTATCGGAAGAAAAACATAAAGATATTATGAGTTTACTACCGTACATCCCTCCAGTTTTTCAGGAACATTTTAAGAATCTTAAATACTCGAAATAATGATAAAAATGGATTACTGTTTAAAAATAATTAATAAATGTAATAAATGTTCACGAATTATTTCAATCAAATTATTGTTTCAAATAAAACTCAAAGTTCTTTATTGCTTTAAGTCATTTATAGGACATTCAGTTAATTTTGAAAATGGTCTAAGTCAATTGAATCTTTAAAAATAATATTATCGTATAAAATTCACACAAAATTTCATATTCATAGTAAATTTCCATTAATTAAGACTAATAAAATTATAAATTAAAATGTCGCATAATGTAAAAATATTATTTAATTTATTCAAATGCAATTCATTAAATATCTCGAAACAAGAAATATATGACTTAGACCACTTTCATAATTATGGGCACATATGATGAACATATATATATATATATATATATGTATATGTATATATTCAACGAATAATTTCATCGAACACTCTTAAAAATTCAGAAAAAAAATTATTAAGAAAATTATAATATAAAATATTCGGAAAATACCCGTAAAAATTCAGAGAAAAGCAATACTAAAAAAATTCAATCACTGTCGAAATTTAACAAACGCACTTAAAAATTTAATAATAAAAACGAAAAACATATAATTTTTATTAAAAAAAAATAAAAAAAATTATAAGAAACAATATGAAGGAAATACCGTTACAAAATTCAGAGGGAAAAATATTAACAAAACTCCCACCATCGTCTAATTTCATCAAACGCCCTCTCAAACCCTCCCCCAAAAAAACCATTAACTAAATTGCAACCGCCGTTGATTTCATCAAATGCACTTACAAATTCAGAAAAAGTACATTAACAAAGAGGTTTTTACAGTTCAGAGAAAAATATATTGAGGAAATGCCCTTAAAAATTCAGAGAAAAGCAATATAAAGGAAATTATAATAAAGAATATTGAGAAAACGCCCTTAAAAATTCAAGGAAAAGAAATATTAAGAAAAATGCCCCTAAAATTCAGAGAAAAGAAGTATTAAGAAAATTATAGTAGAAAATAAATATTAAGAAAATTCGAACCACTGTTCAAATTCATCGAACACTTAAAAATTCAGAGAAAAAATATATTAAAAACGATATTAAGAAAATACCCTTAAAAATTCGTAGAAAAAAATATGTTGAGAAAATGCTCTTACAAAATTCAGAGGAAATAAGTATTAAGAAAATTATAATAAAAAATATCAAGAAAATGCCCTAATTTAGAAAAATATCAAGAAAATGCCCTCAAAAATTCAGAGGAAAAAATATGTTGAGAAAATGCTCTTAAAAAATTCAGAGAAAAGAAGTATTAAGAAAATTATAATAAAAAATGTCAAGAATAATTTAATTTTTAGAAAATTAGCCCTAATTTAGAAAATTATCAAGAAAATGCCCTTAAAAATTGAAACAAAATATTAAAAAATCCCCACCACCCCCCGATTTCATCAAACGCCCCCTCAAACCCTCTCCCCAAAAAAACCATTAACTAAATTGCAAAGCGTTGGACTAATCCTTCGAAAATTTCGCTTCAAATTTCCCCTTGGACCCTCAGGTACCCGCTGGTCGCGCGTTGCATCGAACAAAAGCGCCGTAAAAACGCCGTAAGCCCGCAATAAACGGAGGCCCACGACGATGAAACAAATAAACCATGATGCAAGTGTCCGCGCGGAAAAGCGAAGAAAAGATAAGCCGCGTTTACGAGCCGCCCAAAACCGCAAGTGGACAAACGCGCGGCTCCTTCCGTCTTTGCGTGGCCAGTGTTTATGGCGTCTTTTGTTTCACGCGCCAGGTACTCGGGTACCAAGCCGCGAAACACAAAGCGGCCGCGGTATGGGGGTGTCATGGGAATTTTTTGGGGGAGAGAAATGTTGAGGGGTGTGTTTTGCAAGTTATATGCGTTTCGTTATGGGGAATTGGTATGTAATGGAATTTTGTAAATATAGAATTTCTTTTACAAAACAAAATATTTTTAAGGGTTTTGGAGCTTAGGGTGATTTTCGATTGGAATTTTTTGCGTGGCAACGAGGCGGTGGATGGAAAAAAGTTGTATGACGTCTTTTGCATGTTTCCATACGGAGAATCGGTGGGAATTTTCATGGAAGCAAATTTTACGAAAAAAATATTTTCCTGGTTTTTGGTGTTTTAGTTGAATTTAGGACTGAATTTTTTTCGCGGCAACGAAGGATTGAATGGGAAAATGTTGTAGAATGTTTTTTGCATGTTTCATTATGTCGAATTCGTGGGAATTTTTGTGAAACCAAATTTTACGAAAAATATATTTTCGTGGATTTTGGCGTTTTAGGTAAATTTAGAATAGAATTTTTTGCGCGGCAACGAAGGGTTGAATGGAAAAATGTTGTAGAAGGTTTTTTGCACCTTTTGTTATGTAGAATTCGAAGGAATTTTGATTTAATGGGATTTTGTAAAAAAAAAAACTATTTTGAAGGGTTTTCGCAGTTTTAAGGGTTTTTGATGGGAATTGTTTGCGCTATGAAGAATTCAGAATAACACATACATATGCATATATATATATTTTAATCATAATACATTTTTTAACAATATTCGTATATCTATACAAAGGACAATATCACAAAACGGTAATATAGGAATATTCCTCTAAATAAACAACAACAATAAATCAACTTACAATTAAAAATAACAATCACAATAAATCACATTAACCATGGATAATTCTAAGTTAAATTACTTATAACCTAAACCCATAGACGCGTATCTCTATTCAAACACACATTTATTCATACATACACCTCTGCTCTTACATACATCCACACCCACCCAATTACTCCTACCGAATCCCATAATATTTCCATACACGCCATAACAGTTCCGCAAACAACCTCTGCAGCCAAACAAACCCCATGTCTTCACACTCATATTCTACAGGATTTCATTCTATTAACAGCAGACTCCTACATATAATTATAGGATCTCACGTTCGGGGTCCTTTAATTGTCTTGATTGTATTGGTATTGTTTATAAATAATATACTCTCTAATTTCACGTATCTAAGTTCTACATGACGAAAAATTTGCATATTTTCTTCCGACAAAATTAACTTTTGTATATAAATCAACTGTAGCATGTGTATTGAGGAATATAAGTAGTATATGGTACATATTATATTTTGTGATAATAAAACAAGAATCGTAATATACGATAAAAATGTTAGGGGAAGGTAGCCTTATTTGGACCGCTATGATATACAAAGACTGATGATATCTGCGAGATTTGAGATAGGCATTTTGTTATACGTAGATGTAGAAGAAGTTAATGCAATTGTGTTTTTTAAGAAACGCTTCGTGGTTACATTGAGAGAAGTGTTATTCGTTTCGCTAAGAAGAAAATCTGTTATTTCGACATAAGTGTGAAAGCAGTTAATTCGTCTAAACGTAAGTAATTACATGTCTTATTATACCATCACAAACTTGCTTATTTATCTACAATTTGCAATTATAATTTTGCGAAGTTATGTTAGTTTGATGTTTCTGTACAATATCAAGCATTAAATATTCAAGTTTCCCAAGTTGGACCGAAAACAGTTGCCGAAATTGAACCGGTCCAATTTCGGCAACGACATTTTTTTCATGGATAAATTATAATTAAAAATATATCTTCTAGTAGTGATGGTGATGAAGATAGAAGTGATAACGATAATTAACGATTTAGGACAGTTCTTGAAAAAATATCACCGCGAGCAAAGAAAAATCCAAATCCGACTGGCCCTTCGTCTTCTCGCAGTGCACCAATAGCCCAGAAAGCAGTGGAAATAACAAGCCGCCCTTACAAATCGCGGTTATACCAAAACTTAAAAAAAAAATCACTTCACCGAAGTTTAACAAAATGCAGAAACATAAAAAAGAAACTGATGATTCATGGTTTTGTATATTATGTGAAGAAACGAAGGAAGAAGAAATGATACAATGCATGAAATGTCACGCTTGGATACATACTCGGTGTGCTGCAGTTAGTGCTGCAATTAAAAGGTTCTTTTGTTGTAATTTCCGTTAAGAAAGCTCATGGTCCAATTTAGGAAACTAGCGGTCCAAATAAGGAAACCGGTTTCCTAAATTGAACCGATGACACGATTTTTTTGAATTTATTTTTCACTGTTATAAATAATTTTTTAAAATTAATAAATGGTTCTATTTTGAAGGTACACTTAGCGAGTTTATTTTCTACTAAATTTTTATTGGCACTTCTTCCGACCTTCTATAATTGAAAAAATACAAAATTGGTCCAAATTAGGCTACTCTCCCCTATATAGTATGGGTATTGCATAAATGCAATACATATGTATTGAATAATGTACGTGTTGAATATGGAAGTGGTAAAAAAAATTGTGTTTAGATTAAAATTGTATTGTAATATCTGTATTGTGTAATATACATCTGGAATATAGCTGTGCTAAAAATAAATTACTTTAGCATAAAAATATAAGGTACCATGCCTACTACGCATACTTTATGGTATTAAGAAACAAATTACTCATAAAAACGCGTTCTAAATGCTAACTATCTCTAAAGCATTAAATATTTAAGTTCGCAAAATATCCATCGCGTTCGTCATAAACGATAATTGAATAAAAAATGATGCACACGAGTAAAATATCGTAAAGTTGACATTTCGAACGAACCGAATGCAATTTTATCGTAATGAGAAGTATTTATCTTAATATATATAAATTATAATAAAATTAGTATCGTAATTTAAAGTAAAAAAACATATTTCACATATTCCCTAAAACTTTTTACGTATTATATTAATACATCTGACCGTATTGCATTACCGAAAAATTTGAGAAATGTTAATAATTGACTCCATTAAAATTGTTGACGCACCGTATGCGTCACGCTGAAAAATGCTGTCAATTTAATATTTTCTTCCGCCAAATTTTATGACGCACCGTATGCGTCATGGCGAAAAATTAAAGAAATTTTAATATTTGACTGCATCGAAATTAATGACGCACCGTACGCGTCACATTAAAAATACTATCAAATTAAAATTTTGCCGCGGTCCAAATTGTTGACGCATCGTATGCGTCATAACAAAAAATTTGACAAATTTCAATATTTGCCTGCATCAAAATAAATGACGCACCGTATGCGTCACATTTAAAATATGGGCAAATTTTAATTTCGGCGGCGTCAAAATTATTGACGCACCGTGTGCGTCATGACGAAAAATTTGACAAATTTTAATATTTGACTGCATCAAAATTGATGACGCACCGTATGCGTCATGACGAAAAATTTTCATATTTTCTGCCGATAAAACTGATGACACACGGTATGCGTCATGATGAAAAATTGTGATATTTTCTCCCGAAAAAACTGATGACGCACCATATGCGTCATGACAAACAATTTTAATATTTTCCAATCATTTTCAAAGACGATAAGACGTAAAAACGAAACGACGTTTACGAAATAAAACTGGGGTCTTGATTATGTTGTCATTGTTTATAAACATTATACTCTAGTTTCACGTGCTTAAATTCTACATAACTAACATACGCCTACATATATATTTTTCTGCACACACATACATCTTCCAAATACATCGACACCATACACCGCCATACACCGTCATCCCCACCGTATCACAAAGCGCTTACAGCATCCATATTGCCACAATGAGATTTAATGAGATGTAATGAGTTTTAACGAGGTCGCCTGCCGGTTGCCTGCGCATGCGCAGTACTGAGGGTACCACGAGTCTGCGCATGCGTAGTGGTGGGGGTACCGCTAGGCTGCGCTGGCGGCATCGATGCTCGACGCTGATTGGTTCGCCGCCGGGGGGAGTGACGGCAGGTGGTGGGGGAACCCGCTAGTTCGCAGTACAGTTGAGTGCACGCGCACTCAACAGCTGGCGGTCGGTGGAAGAAGTCGGATTGGGAAGGGGAGGGGGGTGGTCTGGGAATTGGAGAGGAATCATTGGAATAATGCGGTAATGAGTGGAAGGGGGAGTGTTTATGGGATGCAGATGATTTACGTGATTTTTGGGGGAGGATATTGGAAGCATTTCGATAATGTATGATTAAAGGGCGGTGTTTTAAACATATTTATTTTTCCTTACAGTAGATATATGGTTTCTTTTTTATGGTAGAAGCTCTATATTTTTGTCAGTCTAGGATATTGCGATAATTTCGACAATGTGTTGTTAACCCTTTTGCATCATTTGGCGGAATAAACCGCAAACAAAAACTGACCATTATCACCGGGAGCGGATAAATCCGCATACAACAATTTTTGTTTTCAGTTCATCAACAATCGTTGAAGAGTCTGTACGATAAACAAACAATAAAGAATTGTGTGTAAAATATTATTTTTCTTACTTTTCTGGTTGTAAGTTCCAAATAATAAAATAATAAAAAAAATAATAGATAAAAAAATTTAACAAAATTAGGTTACCATAATGAATTACAGTTCGGATTCGGATTCAAGCATAGAAATGCAAATATCCCATAAGCGTAAACGTGCTATAGCTGTAATAGATGGTAGTGAAAATGACCAGCCCGATAATATTGAAACTGGAGATTTCTTATGGGAAAAACGAAATTGTATGCCAACATTACATGATTTTACTGCCGTAAGTGGTCTAACCATCAACGTCAATGGAATGTCCAGGCGCGATGTTTTCGAATTATTTTTCAACGTTTTAGTCCAAAAAATAGTTCTGGAAAATACGAGGAATATAGAATAATTTGAATAACCCTATAACACTATTTCTAATGAGAAGAAACACTAAAAGTCTTCCTTGCGCATGGTGGTATCAGCAACGTTTAGCTAAGCATGTCGGATTTTTGAATAAGATTGCGGATTTAGAGCGATGATGCAAATGGGTTAATTCAACACCTCTCCACTCCAAATTGTCGTCTTCTTTACTCCCAATCCATGCTCTTTTACCCCCAAATTTCCTCCAAAATCCCCAAAACCTTCAGATTCCCCAAAGATGTATTCCTCCATAAAAGAGCATTTACCACAAAATATTTATTTTCTTTAAAAAGCGACATTATTCGACACACCTCTACACCAACTTTTCATGTTCCTTCCCCATCTACTACCACCCCATCTTTTTATCATTCAGCTATCTTCAAAACAAAAAATGAGTACCGCGAAATATTAATTTCGAAAACATTAATTTCCTTGAAAACGACGCATTATTCGATAAACTTCCATACCGCCTTTCCGTCTTCCTTCCCCATATACTACCAGCCAATATTTTTATTACTCAGCTATGTTCGAAAATAAAAATGAGTACCTTCCAGAAAAGAACATTCACTACAGAATACTAATTTTTTTGAAAATGGCCCATTATTCAACAAACCTCTATTCCACCTTTTCGTCTTCTTTGCCCATCTACTATCACCCCAAATGTTTATCGTTTAGCTATCTTAAAAGAAAAATGTGTGCCGCGAAACATTAATTTCAAAAACATTTATGTCCTCCAAAACGATGCATAATTAGAATAATCTCGGTACCACCTTTTCGTGTTCCTTCCCTATCTACTATCAGATCATATTTTTATTATTATTCTATCTTAAAAAAAAATGAGTACCCTCCACAATAGAACATTCACTACAAAATATTTATTTGCTTGTAAACGACGTATTATTTGAAAAATCTCTACGTCACCTTTTCGTCTTCTTTGCCCATCCCCTGTCACCTCATATTTTTATTATTTATCTATCTTCAAAAAAAAATGAGTACCGCGAAACCCTAATTTCGAAAACGTTTATTTCCTTCAAAACGGCGCATTGTTTGAAAATCTCTATACAATTTTCCATTTTCCTTCTCTATTTCGTCCCAACCCATACTTTCCTTCCCTAAAATTTCTTCCAAAACCCCCCCAAAATCCTCAAATTCCCCATAGATTCATCTTCCATAAAGGGACATTTCCCCAAAATATTTATTTTCTCGCAAACGACGTATTATTCGAAAAATATCTATTCAGCTATCTTAAAAAAAATGAGTACCGCCAATTATTAATTTGAAAAACATTAATTTCCTTCAAAACGATGCATAATTCCACACCCCTCCACCCCAAATTTTCGTCTTCCTTCCCTATACACTCCCAGTCTATACTGTCCCACCTCCCAAATTTTCTCCAAAATTCCTCCAAGAACCCTCAGAACCCTCAAAATCCTCAGGTTCCCCATAGATTCATCTTCCATAGAAGGACATTTATCCAAAATATTTATTTTCTCGCAAACGACGTATGATTGGAAAAATCTCTGTACCACCTTTTCGTCTTTCTTCCCCGTCTACTACCAGCCCACATTTTTATCATTTACTTATCTCCAAAAAAAATTAGCCCTCTTCACTTTAGAAAATTTACTACAAAATATTTATTTTTCTGAAAATGGTGCTTTATTCCGGTCCGTTAAAATATATATAAATTTTAATTTCGAAAATATTTAATGATATTGCATTAAACATTAATTTGAATTAAATGAAATTAACATTAATAATTTCCTTCAAAACGATGCATTATTTGAAAGTCTCTATACAATTCTCACTTTTCCTCCTGTTTCCTCCCAACCCATACTCTCCCCCCTCCCAAATTTTGTCCATATTTCCTCCAACGCCCCCAAAATCTTCAGAACCCTCAGATTCCCCAAAGATTCATCTTCCAGAAAAGAACATTTACTGCAAAATATTTATTTTCATTAAAACAGCGCATTATTCAACACCCCTCCACCCCAAATTTTCGTCTTCTTTACTCTCAACCCATACTCTCCCACCCTCAAATTTCCTTCAAATTTCCTCCAAAAACCCTCAAAATCCTCAGAACCCTCAGATTCCCCATAGATTCATCTTCCAACAGGCCGCACTCTCATTTTCGCGGCAATCGATCGAAACAAACGAGGCCGGCGAGTTTCGCGAGGAATTCCGCGGCAACGCCCATCGCTCGGCCAATGCCCACCTTTGCCCAGCTTCGCCCAGCTTCGCCCAGCTTTGCCAGGATAACGCCGGGACACGCCTCCGAGGAGGTCCGAGGAGGTCAGAAGGCTCAGAAGGGGTCAGGGAGGTCGAATCCTTCGAGTCCTTCGAGAAACGGCGCGGAAAAGTGAAACCCGGGCGAAAGAGAGGAATGGAGGATGGGTTTATGGGGAATGGAAGGGGAAGGGAAAGGGTGTGGGGAGATATGGGTGATATGGGGTGCTTTGGAATGGGGGTTGTGGGGATGTAGGGGAGATGGTGTAACGACTTTTTGGGAAAAAAGCATTTTATGGGTGTCAGGAATAATGTTTAGAGTGTTGTTAAATATGTAATTGAAAGTAGATATATGTATAGTATATAATATATATATAATATGTGGTATAAATGGAATTGATGTTAGATATATATATATTTTTTTTTATTTATAATATACTTTTTATCTAGTGTTATGTTATGTTATGTTATGTATTGTATTGATGGCACAGGTCTCTAATATGTATTTATAATGTGGTGAAAAAAAATATATATGTATAATTGTGAGGAGATATAGGGTGCTCTGGATTGGGGATGTAAGGGGTATGGTGTAATGACTTTTCTGGGAGAAGATCATTTTGAGACTGTCAGGAATGATGTTTATAATATTTATAAATGCATAATAGTATGGTGGTTACGTATAAAAACGTGTCACATTTTTTGCAAAAAATAATTTTGAGACTGCCAGGAATGATATTTATAATGTGGTCAATTACGGCCGTATCGTACAGTATTCATGACATTTATAAATGTATAACAGTGTAGTGGTTAAGTATGAAAACGAATAATATATGTGATACGGTCGTATTATATAGTATTTATGATATTTATGAATGTGTAATGGTGTAATTGTAATTAATAGTTTTGGAATACGTGATTATGGAGATGTGGAGAGTTATAGTTGTGGTGTATTGTAGGATTACGTTTTTTGGAAATAGTGATTTTGAGACGATAAGGAATGATGTTTGTGATATGGAAGTATTGTAGAGTGTTTATGAAATTTATAAATGCGTGATAGGATAGTGGTAAAATACGAAAACGTGTCATATTTTGTGGAAAAAATAATTTTGTATTTAATTTATATTGTGTAATGCCGTATTGTATAATGAATGTGGAATGGTGTAATTGCAATTAATGTTATATATATAGACAATTGTTAGGAGACATGGTGTTTTGAAATACGTGATTATGGGGACGTGCGGAGTTATGGTGTAACGACTTTTCTGGGAAAAAAAGCATTCTTACACTGTCAGGAATGATATTTGGAGTGTTGTCAAATATGTAATTGAAGCTAGATGTATGTATTGTATATAATATATTTGAGACCGTGAGGAATAATATGTAATTGTAATTAATGTTAGATATATGTGTAATATAGAATATCTATAATTGTACGGAGGCATGGGGTTTGGGAATGCGGGATTATGCAGATATTGAGAGTTGTGGTGCAACGACTTTTTGGGAAAAAAGCATTCTGAGACTGTCAGGAATGATATTTGTAATGTGGTCAAATACGACCGTATGGTATAATATTCATGAAATTTATAAATGCATGATAGTATAGTGGTTATGTATGAAAACGTGTCACATTTTTTGGAAATAATAATTTTGTTACCACCAGGAATAATATTTATAATACGGTCGTATTGTAGAATATTTATGATGTTTATGAATGCGTGATTGTATAGTAGTTAAGTATGAAAACGTGCCACATTTTTTGGAAATAATAAGATATTTTTGGAAGAAATAATTTTGACACCGTCGGAACTAATACTTGTAATATGGTTGTATTGTAGAATATTTATGATATTTAAGAATGCCTGATAGTATAGTGGTTAAATATGAGAACGTGTCACATTTTTTGCAAAAAATAATTTTGAGACTGCCAGGAATAATATTTATAATGTGGCCAAATACGACCAAATTGTATAATATTTATGATGTTTATGAATGCATGATAGTATAGTGTTTAAATAGGAAGACGTGTCACATTTTTTTGGAAATAATAATTCGGATACTACCAGAAATAATATTTATATTCATGTATTCATGAAATTTATAAATGTCTAACAACATAGTATAACAATATAGTGGTTAAGTATGAAAACATGTAACATTTTTTGAAAATAATAAATTTGAGACCGCCAGGTATAATGGTTGATACGGTTGTATTGTATAATATTTATATTTATAAATGCATGATTGTAATTGATAGTAGATATATATATAATATATAATATGTATAATTGTGAGAACACATGATGTTTTGAAATGCGTGATTATGTGGATGTTTGGAGTTATGGTGTAACGACGTTGTAGAAAAATATTTATGATATTTATAAATGCATGATAGTATAGTTGTATCTCGGTTAAGTATGAAAACGTGTCACATTTTTTGGAAATAATGAGATATTTTTGGAAAAAATAATTTTGAACCCGTCAGAAATAATATTTGTAATGCGGTCGTATTGTATAATATTCATGTCATTTATAAATGTATAACAGTATAGTGGTTAAATATAAACACGTGTCATTTTTTGGAAATAATCATTTTAAGACCGCCAAGAATAGTATTTATAATGTTGTCAAATATGTAATTGATGATAGATGTGTGTAGTATATAATATATATTGTATGTTGTGTAATTGTATATTAATAATGATATAAAGTGGTGTAATTGTAATTGATATTAGATATATGTATAATTGTGTAGAGATATGGTGTGTTTTGAGATACTTGATTATATGGATGTTGGGAGTTGGAGTATAATGAGTTTTTTGGAAATAATAATTTTTATACCGCCAAGAATAATACTTGTAATATATGTATATATGTGTATAATGTATACTATGTATAATTGTGAGGAGATATGGAGTGTTTTGAAATACATGATTATGTGGATATTATTTTATTCCACCGAAAATTTAGACTACTTGCTACAAAAATTCCGTATACCGATACCATCGATTGTAGCTTCCATAAAAAGAAATTTCCATAAAATTCCAATTTCCCGAAATCGCAATTCCCATAAAACCCTATCTTACTCCACCGAAAATTTACACCACTCGCTACAAAAAATTCCATATGTCAACACCATCGATTGCAATTTCCGTAAACAAATGTTCATAAAATTTCAATTTTCCTCAATCGCAATTCCCATAAAACACCATCTTACTCGATCGAAAATTTACACAAGTGGCTACAAAAATTTCATACGTAAACACGATCGATCTCAACTTCCATAAAATTTCAATTTTCCTAAATCGTAATTCCCATAAAATACCATCTTACTCCACCGAAAATTTAATTTCTCACTACCAAAATTCTGTATGCCGACACCATCGATCGCAACTTCCATAAAAAGGAATTCCCAAAAAATTGCTATTTTCATAAATCACAATTCCCATAAAATGTTATCTTGCGTAACCGAAAATTTACACTACTCGATACTAAAATTTCCCCATGCCAACACCATAAATCGCAATTTCCGTACAAAAATGTCTATATCGTTTCAATTTCCCAAACCGCAATTCCCATAAAACCCCATCTTACTCCGTCGGAAATTTATACTACTTGTTACTAAAATTTCCCCATGCCAACACCATCGATTGCAATTTCCGCAAAAAAAAAAAAATCGCAATTCCCATAAAATACAAACTTACTCCACCCAAAATATGCACTGGTCTCTACAAAAATTTCAAATGTTAACATCATTAATTGCAAATTCCATAAAAAGATACTCCCAAAACATGTAAATTTTCCTAAATCGCAATTCCCATAAAATACCATCTTACTCCATCGAAAATTTACACTTAGGCGCTAATAAAATTCCGTATTCCGACACCATCGACCGCAAATGCTATATTACGAATTTTCCATAACATTTTAATTTTCTCCAATCGCATTCCCATAAAATCCTGTCTGACGATATCGAAAATTCACACCACGAATAGCAATTCCCATAAAACCCCATTCTACTCCACCGAAAATTTACACCATGAATTGCAATTCCCATGAAACCCCATTCTACTCCACTGAAAATTTACACCACGAACTGCAATTTCCATGAAATCCCATACTACTCCACCGAAAATTTACACCATGAATTGCAATTCCCATGGAACCCCATACTACTCCACTGAACATTTACTCCACGAATAGCAATTCCCATAAAACCCCATTCTAGTCCACCGAAAATTTACACCACGTAATTTCCATAAAATCCCACTGGAACCAAAATTTAAACTAGCTCCACCGAAAATTTACCGACACCATCGAATTGCAACTCCATAAAAAAAATGTCCATAAAATTCTGTAGAAAATTTAAACAATTTTTCTCCAAATTCCGCCTTTCTATCACCAAAAATCGTATTTCCCATAAAACCCCATTTAAACTCCACCAAAAATCAAACCACTCTCCCTAAAATTTAAAAAATGAAATCGTATCCTCTTCCACCGAAAATGACATAAAATCTACTAAATAACCATGTCAATCTTTGAAAATTGAATAGAATTGAAAATTCCATAGAATTTCCACCAACAAAATTAACTTTCCTCCAACAAAAATTCTTCGATTGCAATTCCCACGAAACCCCATACTACACCACCGAAAATTCACTCCATGAATTGCAATTCCCGTAAAACCCCATACTATTTCATTGAAAGTTTAAAGCACCTTTCTCCAAATTTCGCCTTCTGTCACCAACAACCAAATTCCCGTAAAACCCCATTTAAACTCCACCAAAAATTCAAACCACTCGTCCAAACTTCCAAACAAAATTTTACTATACTATTCCACCGAAAAATACATAAAATTTCCAAAATAACCATGTCAATCTCCTCCAGTAAAAATTCCATAGAATTCCCGCCAACAAAATTAACTTTCCTCCAACAAAAATTCTTCAACCACAAAAATTCCATACTACACATAAAAAATTCACATTTAAACTCCCCATATTACCAAAAATATAAACCACTTCTCCCTCAAATTTAAAAAATTTAAACTCCGCCAAAAATCTTATTCTCTCTACTATTCACCGAAAATTACATAAAATCTACTAAATAACCATGACAACATCCGAAAATTGAATAGAACTGAATATTCCATCAACAAAATTAATTTTCCTCCGACAAAAATTCTTTAACCATAATTCCCATACAATCTGACCCTACACCGCTATTCCCATAATATCCAACCACCACAAATCGCCTTCCCACAAAACCCCATCAGCACCATATCAGGATTTCGGATTCCAACCACCCCTAAAATTCGTCAAACCGCAATTTCCATAAAATCCCATTTCCTCCAACGTCAATTGGCGATTCGCCGAAAATCTGCACCCCACCATAAATGCACACCGCCCAGAAGTAAAATCCACGCCGAATATTTCGCGAGTATCAACACTCTCGCGGGCCGTGCACGTGCAGGTCGGTGGAAAAAAGTTGGGCCCTGAGCCTGACAACCTTCGCGTTGCGAAGGTGGGGAGCGACTGGCAGTGCGTGCTGGCAAATGCGGCGTGGGGCAGTAGGGTGGGGGTAGGGTGGGGGTAGGCTTGATATGAGGCGCGGTGGTGGGGGTAGCCATTCAGCGCGGACCGCCTGGGGCGGGGGGAAAAAGAAGGGTAAGGAGTGGGGATTGGCGCCGGTAGGCAGTGGTTGAAGAGGGAAAGTGGTGGGGGGAGGTTGAGAGTAGCAGAGGGCCGTGGAGAACGAGTGGTGGGGGAAGGCGTTGGGTAGGGTGGACGAGTGGTGGGGGTAGCAGGGAGTAGTAGTAGGTAGTGGTGGGGGGTGACCAGTGGTTGCGTGACGTTGAGTAGTGGGAAAAGGGACTGTGATAGGGTGTGGTGGGGGGTTGTGTAGTAGTGTGTGTCCGTGTGCGCAGTAGTGTAGATGTATAGGTGCGAGCAGTAGTGTGTGAGAAATGTTCGGATATATGAAACATATTGGTGGAATAGGGACATATATAAAGGATATATGAAACATATTGGTGGAATAGGGACATATATAAGGAATATATGAAACATATTGGTGGAATAGAGACATATATAAGGAATATGCAAAATATATTGATGGAATAGGAACGTATATAAGGAATATATGAAACATATTGGTGGAATAGGGACATATATAAGGAATATATGAAACATATTGGTGGAATAGGGACATATATAAGGAATATATGAAACATGTTGGTGGAATAGGAACACATATAAGGGATATATGGAACATTGGTGGAATAGGGACATATATAAGGAATATATAAAACATATTGGTGGAATAGGGACACATATAAGGAATATATAAAACATATTGGTGAAATAAGGACATGTATAAGGAATATATGAAATATATGAAACATATTGGTGGAATAGGGACATATATAAAGACTATATAATACATATTGGTGAAATATCGACATATATAAGGTATATATGAAACATATTGTTGGAATAGGGACATATATAAAGAATATATGAAACATATTGGTGAAATGGGGACACATATAAGGAATATATGGACATATTGGTGAAATAGGGAATGATGTATATAAGATGGTAGATGTATTCGACATATAAAGGGTATCTGAAAATGGACTGACATTTTAATTTAATTATTTATTTAAAATATACGAATGTTTTTATTTTAGTGTAAAGTATAACTTTATTTATACTTAGAAAGTATATACTTGTAGTTAGAAATAGGGGGTGATTTATATAAAATGTGTTGGTAGACGTATTCGACATATAAAGGTAGGGTGAAAATAAACTGATAATTTAATTTCATTATTTATTTAAAATATACGAATGTTTTTATTTTAGTGTAAAGTATAACTTTATTTATGCTTAGAAATAGGGAGTGATGTGTATAAAATGTGTTGGTAGAGGTATTCGATATATAAAGGGGGTCTGAAAATGGACTGACAATTTAATTTCATTATTTATTTAAAATATACGAATGCTTTTATTTTAATATAAAGTATAATTTTATTAATACTTAAAAAATACGAATGTTTTTATTTTAATGTAAAGTATAACTTTATTTATACCTAGAAAGTATATACTTTACACTTAGAAATAGGTGATGATGTATACAAGATGTGTTGATAGAGGCACCCGGTGAAATGTATAAGAAATTTTAGATATTAGTTGGAACTAGGTACTGCTATGTAGAAGATGTATTGCTAGAGGTAGTCAATGGCATATATTGTATGAAACCTATTAGTAGGCATATATGACATATTAAAAAGCATATATAAAACATTTTATAGCACTAGGTACTGGAATATATGACATATATAGTAGAGGTAGTCAGTGACATATATATGAAATTTGGTGAAGGTGTACACTGGTATATATAAGACATATTAGTAGGCATATATGACATATTAGTGGGACTAGATACTGGAATATATAAGATATATTGATAGATGTACCCAGTGGCATAAGAAATTTTTGTGGAGGTAAAGACTGGCATATTTAAATAATAACGGAGTGTTTATGGAGTGCATATTTCAATAATAAAGGGGTATAATAAATAATAGTGGAGATAGTCATTGGTATATATAAAATATGTTACAGTAAAACCTGTTTTTTGCGGTCCTTTTTTGTGCAATTTTGTTTTTGGGCGATTGGTTTTGTGCGATTTTATTTTTGTGCGGTCCTTTGTTGTGCGATTTTTTTTTATGCGGTATATGAATCTAAGCGGCGTTAGCACCAGTTTAATGTTTCCTATCAATGTGCATATACATGTTGCGGACGAAATATATGAATGTGTAATTAATCGAAACGTTACCGAAAACGCGTCAACGTTATTATCTGAAATGAGTGCGCTCGCACATAACATCGGCGGAGAAGGCTTTCATTCTTTTGGCGATAATGACCTGGACGTGATGATTGAGGACCAAACTGTCGATGATAGTGACATTATCAATAGTTTGATAGATATATCAAAATGGACAAGAAGAACTGGAATCTATTGCAGCAGATATAATATATGCAGGGATCCAAATCTCGAAAAAATTGGAAACGCATATATAAAATGGATATTAATGCGGAATAGACGCTAAATTTCCAAAAAGAACTGAGATCATAAGCATGTCTCACTATCGTGGCGTTTACAAGCAACTGACCAGTCGACCGTCGTCACAAAAACTGATCACTGAGTTTATGGTACCAAAAAACAAATCAATTGAAATCCTATCTTCAAGCGACGAAAGCGATTTTTAACCAATTCATCACAAAAAAAGATGCGCGTTTTGGATTACGACGAGTAGCAGCAAACTATGTAATGTACAATTTGAAAACTTCTCCATGTATATGTACAATGAAGAATTAAATATTTTTACAATATCTTTAGGTCTAATTTAATTATTTAATTTAATTGAAAGCATTCTCTCATCTATTTCATAAATCATTGATGTATTTTCTAAGTCCGACTTTTTTATGCGGTCCCTATCCACCGCATAAAAAAATTTTAGGTACTATATCGCACAAAATTGTTTATTATATGTAAGAATTTATAAAATTTTCGAATATTTTTTTGTACGATTTCTTTTATGCGGTCCCTATCCACCGCACAAAAACAGGCTTTACTGTATTAGTATTACTTGCTTCTGACATTAAACAAGTAATCCTACAAATATGCACTGACATATAAAATATAATAATACAGATTTTTATTGACTGTAAACGACAGTACTTGATATATATACCCACTACCCTATATAAAACATATTACATAGTACTATAAAATTATACTATAACAATAAATAAATAACGCTTTAAAACTATATTAGTACTATAAAACATATTACTATAATGCTCTCCGCAACATAGTGACAACCGTAAATACCATTTCTAAAACAAAACATAATACTATTCATTACCACATAAGCCATAATACTAGCGATACTCCCATACAAAATCCAGAGTGCGTTAACTCCCTGGTGCATAAACTAGCCACTGACATAAAACACATAATCCCACGAATATGCACTGGCCCATAAAACATAATAGACATCCTCCGACCATATACATTCCCATGTACAAAGCATAGAAGTGTTAGTCTACATGGGATTCAATGGTGGGGACCTTCTATATCAACGTATTTTCAGGAGTAGGGACGCAGCCAGTAGAAACTTCATGCTGAATGGTGGGAAGAAGCCATGGAAGAGTGGGGGAAGTGAAACGATAAGGGGGGTGGTTCTGACACGATTTTTTCAATTTTTTAACACCGCGTGTAAAATGCTATTAACATTAATGTATGGTGTCATGAATTTTCACACGGTGCGTCATGGACTTTAATGGAGGAAATATTGAGGTTCCGGATTTTTTGCCATGACGCATACGGTGCGTCATGAATTTTGAAGCGCGGAAAATTTAAATTTGATGATATTTTTAATGTGACGCATACGTTGCGTCATCAATTTTGATGCAGTCAAATTTTTCGTCATGACGCATACGGTGCGTCATGAATTTTGATGCAGTCGAATATTATAATTTCTCAAATTTTTCGTCATGACGCATACGGTGCGTCATCAATTTTGATGGGGTCAAATATTAAAATTTGTCAAATTTTTCGTCATGACGCATACGGTGCGTCATCAATTTTTATGCAGTCGGATATTGAAATTTGTCAAATTTTTCGCCATGACGCATACGGTGCGTCATGAATTTTGACGGAAGCGAATATTAAAATTGACGGTATTTTTCAACGTGACGCAAACGGTGCGTCAAGAATTTTGGTTGGAAGCAACATTAAAGTTTGACAATATTTTCTTCATGACGCATACGGTGCGTCATGAAATTCGATTGGGTCAGATATTAAAATTCGTAAATTTTTTTTATGACGCATACGGTGCGTCATTAATTTTGGCGGAAGCGAATATTAAAATTGACGGTATTTTTCAACGTGACGCAAACGGTGCGTCAAGAATTTCAGTTGGAAGCAACATTAAAGTTTGAGAATATTTTCTTCATGACGCATACGGTGTGTCATGAAATTCGATCGCGTCAGATATTAAAATCCGTAAATTTTTTTATGACGCATACGGTGCGTCATCAATTTTGACGGAAGCGAATATTAAAATTGACGGTATTTTTCAACGTGACGCATACGGTGCGTCAAGAATTTTGGTTGGAAGCAACATTAAAGTTTGACAATATTTTCTTCGTGACGCATACGGTGCGTCATGAAATTCGATCGAGTCAGATATTAAAATCCGTAAATTTTTTTTATGACGCATACGGTGCGTCATTAATTTTGACGGAAGCGAATATTAAAATTGACGGTATTTTTCAACGTGACGCAAACGGTGCGTCAAGAATTTTGTTTGGGAGCAACATTAAAGTTTGACAATATTTTCTTCATGACGCATACGGTGCGTCATGAAATTTGATCGAGTCAGATATTAAAATCCGAAAATTTTTTTTATGACACATACGGTGCGTCATTAATTTTGACGGAGGCGAATATTAAAATTGACGGTATTTTTCAACGTGACGCATACGGTGCGTCAAGAATTTTGGTTGGAAGCGACATTAAAGTTTGACAATATTTTCTTCATGACGCATACGGTGTGTCATGAAATGCGATCGAGTCAGATATTAAAATTCGTAAATTTTTTTTATGACGCATACGGTGCGTCATTAATTTTGACGGAAGCGAATATTAAAATTGACGGTATTTTTCAACGTGACGCAAACGGTGCGTCAAGAATTTTGGTTGGAAGCAACATTAAAGTTTGACAATATTTTCTTCATGACGCATACGGTGTGTCATGAAATTCGATCGAGTCAGATATTAAAATCCGTGAAATTTTTTTTATGACGCATACGGTGCGTCATTAATTTTGACGGAAGAGAATATTAAAATTGACGGTATTTTTCAACGTGACGCAAACGGTGCGTCAAGAATTTTGGTTGGAAGCAACATTAAAGTTTGACAATATTTTCTTCATGACGCATACGGTGCGTCATGAAATTCGATCGAGTCAGATATTAAAATCCGTAAATTTTTTTATGACGCATACGGTGCGTCATTAATTTTGACGGAAGCGAATATTAAAATTGACGGTATTTTTCAACGTGACGCAAACGGTGCGTCAAGAATTTTGGTTGGAAGCAACATTAAAGTTTGACAATATTTTCTTCATGACGCATACGGTGTGTCATGAAATTCGATCGAGTCGGATATTAAAATCCGTAACTTTTTTTTATGCCGCAGACGGTGCGTCATGAATTTTGACGAGTGGAAAATTTAAATTAGACAATATTTTTAATATGACGCATACGGTGCGTCATCAATTTTGATGCCGTCAAATATTAAAATTTTCTCGAATTTTTCGTCATGACGCATACGGTGCGTCATCAATTTTGATGCGGTCAAATATGAAAATTTGTCAAGTTTTTCCTGATGACGCATTCGGTGCGTCAATCATTTGGACGACGGCAAAATTAAAATTTGCCCATATTTTTAATGTGACGCATATGGTGCGTCATTTATTTTGATGCGGGCAAATATTGAAATTTGTAAAATTTTTTATTGTGATGCCTGCGGTGTGGCATAAATTTTCACGGTGGCGAAATTCAAATTTGATATTATTTTTTATGTGATGCATACGGTGCGTCATGAACTTTAATGGACTGAAATATTAAGGTTGCAGATTTTTTGCTGTGACGCACACGGTGCGTCATGAATTTTGGCGGTGGCAAATTTAAAATTTGACAATATTTTTAATGTGACGCATACGGTGCGTCAGCGCTTTTGATACAGTCGAATATTAAAATTTGTCAAATTTTTCGTCATGACGCACACGGTGCGTCAATAATTTGGACGATGGCAAAATTAAAATTTGCCCATATTTTTAATGTGACGCATACGGAGCGTCATCTATTGTGGTGCAGGCAAATATTGAAATTTCTCAAATTTTTCGTCATGACGCATTATGCGTCATAAATTTTGATGCAGTGAAATATAAACATTTCTTAAATTTTTTGCAATGACGCATGAGATGCGTCATGAAAATTGACGAAAACAAGTATTAAATTGACAGTATTTTTCAGCGTGACGCATACGGTGCGTCAACAATTTTAATGGAGTCAAATATTAAAATTTCTCAAATTTTTCGGCAATGCAATACGGTCAGATATATTAATATAATACATAAAAAGCTTTAGGGAATATGTGAAATATGTTTTTTTACTTTATATTACGATACTTATTTTATTATTACTTATTTATATTACGATACACACTTCTCATTACGATAAAATTCTATTCGGTTTGTTCGAAATGAAATTTTTGCCCACTCCCCACACATTATATACCGTACAACACTATTTACATTCCCCAATACATTTATATTCAAAACTTAATTTCTTTTTTGCCACCGCAAAATTCAATACGCACATTATTTAATACCTATATATATAACATTTTCATTATATGTTACTTATTATTACTATTACATCACTCCTGTATATAATACCACCTTGATTAAAAGGTTTTATTTATTTTTTGTTAGGTTGCCACATCTGTCATTAACGTTCCCACCAAATTTCAGCGTCATAGCTTGACATTTCTAAAATTTACCAGGTTCTTCAATAAGTTTTGTTTTGTTTTGTTGAGGGCGTTGCTACTAGTCCAAATTTGTTTTTGTTTTGTTGGTTCACTCTTCTTATCAACGTATATGAAGGTTCATTTCAATCAGTCAATTCATTTTTTGTTTACAAGCCATTTAGTGTCGCCGTGTCACAGTATTTTCGACAATGGAAAAAATTGAATATCGTGCAGTGATAAAATTCTTATTTTTCGAAGGTGTAGCACCAAAAGAAATTCACGAACGAATGTTAAGAGTGTATAATGAACGTTCACCTTCAATTAGAACAGTAGAAAGATGGGTTGCTGAATTTAAACGTGGTCGTACAAGCCTTGAAGACGATCCACGTGAAGGACGTCGAAAAACCGCATCAACACCAGAAATCGTAGCCAAAGTACAGGATATGCTTTTGGAAGATCGTCGATTGACTGAGAGGGATTTAGTAGAGGCTCTACACATCTCATTAGGCAGTGTGAGTCATATTTTAAATGAAATTTTGAGTTTTAAAAAGCTGTGTGCACAATGGGTGCCGCATTCGCTAACAATTGAACAAAAACACATTCGAATGCGACTTTCTCAACAACATTTGGAGCGTTTTAAAAAGGATAAAGTGGATTTTGTGCGTCGATTCATCACTATGGATGAGACTTGGGTCTATCAGCATGATCCTAAATCAAAACAAGAGGCTAAAGAGTGGTGTGAACCTGGTTGTTCGGCTTCGAAACGAGTTCGTGTCCAGAAATCGGCCAGAAGGTTCTGGCATCAGTTTTTTGGGATGCGAAAGGAATTTTATTTGTGTATTACTTGCAAACTGGTAAAAGAATTAATTCTGAATATTATTGCAACCTTTTGGACCACTTGAAGGAAAAAATTCGTGAAAAAAGACCCGGTTTGCAGAAGAAAAAAATCCTTTTTCATCAGGACAACGCACCGTGTCACAAGAGCATTTTGACAATGGCTAAAATCCATGAATTAAAGATCGAATTGTTGGAGCATCCGCCGTATTCACCAGATTTCGCCCCCAGCGACTTCCATTTGTTTCCAGAACTCAAAAAATGTATGTGTGGCAAGCGTTTTTCGTCAAATGAAGAGGTCATAACGGCTGTTGAAGCGTATTTTGCAGACCTTCCGGAATCTCACTTCAGGGATGGGATCCACAGATTGGAGGATCGTTGGAGCAAGTGCATTAATGTTCAGGGAGATTATACTGAATAATAAAGTGTATTTTGAACCGTAACATTGTGTTTTTCTTATCGAACGATAAAACTTATTCAACAACCTGGTAAGTGCATCACAGTCGATGGGGTGTACTTTGAAAGATATCGATTTTGATGGATAAACTTGTGTTTTCAATTTATGAATGAAGTCCCAAACTTTTTGATCAATATTATTACTATTACATCACTCCAGTATATAATACATACCACACACTACTTTTTTCCCCACATCACACAATTTCCCCTTTATCCCCCCCTTCCGTATTATAAATCCTATTTTTCCCCACTTCCTCCACATTACCCAGGACCCCCACTTCTCCGGCAACCTTATCCTCCTCCCCACTCCTCACATTTCTCCCCCCACCCCAATCCCTCTACCCAACCTACCCCTTCCTATCTCTCCGGACCAATGCCCACTCCCTCCCCACCCTCCAACCTTCTGTTTGCCCTCGACTCGCCGGCTCTTGAGCAATCGGCGCGCACTCCTCGCCCGGCCACCAATCCAGAGACACACAGACACACATACCCCTCGCGATTGGCCCTGCGCGCCTCCCCCTCCCCCCCAAAAAGCCAGCGCCGCGAACCGCGCGGCTCCGCTCTCCACACAACTATTGAGGGCCCCGATATCGAGCCGGCCGGTTGTTTATTGTCGTCGGCCTGCGACAACAATTAGAAGCGCGCCGAGGGTGCGAGAGAGTGCGCGCGTGTTTGCGGGATTCGGGTCCGCCGAGGCCCAAGGTCAGCCGGGGGCGCCGGCTTTTTGTTTGAGAGTGCGAAGAACCGAAGGCCAGCAGGCGGAAAGATTTTCCACGGGGTGAGAGGAAAGTCCGTCGGGAACCCCGGGAGTCGAGGATTTCAGGAGACGAGGGACCCCGGGTGCAGTGAGGGGTCAGGATTTCGGAAGAGGACCGGTAAGTGAGGATCGAAGTGGAAGCAAATTTTGGTGCGGAAAGATTTCGTTTGAAGCTGAGGAGAAAATTATCTTCGGGAACCCCGGGTGCCAACGATTTTGAGGAGTTTGAGGAGTCTGGGGTGCAGTGAGGGGTCAGGATTTTAGAAGAGGAACGGTAAGTGAGGATCGAAGTGGACGGGAATTTTGGTGCGGAAAGATTTCGTTTGAGAGTGAGGAGAGAAGTTTGTCGGGAACCCCGGGGGTCACCGATTTCGCGAGAGAGTCGGGACCCTGAGGTGTAGTGAGAGGCAAGGTTTTGGAAGAGGAATAAAGTAGTGGACGGAAATTTTGGTGCGGAAAGATTTTCGTATTTCGTCGGAAACCCCGGGAGTCAAGGATTTCGGAAGAAATTCGGGACCCTGAGGTGTAGTTAGAGGATAGGGTTTTGGAAAAGGAGTAAAGAAGTGGACGGGAATTTTGGTGCAGAAAGATTTTGGAAGAGGAGTGAAGAAGTGGACGGTAATTTTGGTGCGGAAAGATTTCGTCTAAAGGCGACGAGAAACTTTTCATCAGGAACCCTGGGTGCCAACGATTTTTAAGTGAAGAAAGTTTGAGGACCCTGAGGTGTAGTAAGGAATAAGGATTTTGGAAGAGGAGTAAAGAAGTGGATGGGAATTTTGGTGCGGAAAGATTTCCGTCTGAGGCTAAGAGAAAATTTCGTCGGGAACCCCGGGAATCAAGGATTTCGCGAGATATTCGGGACCCTGAGGTGCAGTGAGGGGTCAGGATTTTGGAAGAGCAGCGGAAAGTGGGGACCGAAGTGGACGGCAATTTTGGTGCGAAAAAATTTCGTGTGGGAGCGAGGAGAAAATTTTATTCGGGGACCCCCGGTGCCAACGATTGTAGCGAAGAAAGTTTGAGGACCCTGAGGTGTAGTAAGGAGTCAGGATTTTGGAAGAGGAGTAAAGAAGTTGGACGGGAATTTTGGTGCGGAAAGAGTTTCGTCTGAGGGTGAAAAGAAAATTTCATCGGGAACCCCGGGTGCCAACGATTTTTAAGCGACGAAATTTTGAGGACCCTGAGGTGTAGTGAGAGGACAGGATTTTGGAAGAAGAGTAAAGAAGTGATCGGCAATTTTGGTGCGGAAAGATTTTCGTTTGAGACTGAAGAGAAAATTTTCGTCGGGAACCCCGGGTGCCAACGATTTTTAAGCGAACAAAGTTTGAGGACCCTTAGGAATAGTGAGAGAACAGGATTTTGAAAGAGGAGTAAAGAAGTGGACGGGAATTTTGGTGCGGAAAGATTTTCGTTTGCAGCTGAGGAGAAAATTATCTTCGAGAACCCCGGGTGCCAACGATTTTTAAGCGAAGAAAGTTTGAGGTCCCTGAGGTGTAGTGAGAGGACAGGATTTTGGAAGAGGAGTAAAGAAGTGGACGGGAATTTTGGTGCGGAAAGATTTTCGTCTGAAGACGAGGAGAAAATTTCGTCGGGAACCCCGGGTACCAACGATTTTTAAGAGAAGAAAGTTTGAGGACCCTGAGGAGTAGTAAGGGGTCAGGATTTTGGAAAAGAAGCGGTAAATGAAGATTGAAGTGGACGAGGAATTTTGGTGCGGAAAGATTTCGTCTGGGGGTGAGAAGAAAATTTCGTCAGGAACCCCGGGTTCCAACGATTTTTAAGGGAAGAAAGTTTGAGGACCCTGAGGTGTAGTGAAGAATCAGGATTTTGGATCGGAGTAAAGAAGTGGACGGGAATTTTGATGCGAAAAGATTTCGTCTAAGTGTGAGGAGAAAATTCCGTCGGGGACCCCGGGTCCCAACGATTTTTAAATGAAAAAAGTTTGAGGACCCTGAGTTGTAGTAAAAGGACGGGATTTTGGAAGAGGAGTAAAGAAGTGGACGGGAATTTTGATGCGGAAAGATTTTCGTTTGAGGGAGAAAAGAATATTTCGTCGGGAACCCCGGGTGCCAACGATTTTTAAGCGAAGAAAGTTTGTGGACCCTGAGGTATAGTGAGAGGACAGGATTTTGGAAGAAGAGTAAAGAAAATTTCGTCAGGAACCCCGGGTGCTAACGATTTTTAAGCAAAGAAAGTTTGAGGACCCTGAGGAGTAGTAAGGGGTCAGGATTTTGGAAAAGAAGTGGTAAGTGAGGATCGAAGTGGATGAGAATTTTGGTGACGAAAAAATTTCGTCGGGAACCCCGGGTGCCGACGATTTTAGCGAAGAAAAAGTTTGAGGACCCTAAGGTGTAGTGAGAGGACAGATTTTAGAAGAGGAGTAAAGAAGTCGACGGGAATTTTGGTGCGGAAAGATTTTCGTCAGAAACCTCGGGTGCCAACGATTTTTAAGCGACGAAAGTTTGAGGACCCTGAGGTATAGTGAGAGGACAGGGTTTTGGATCGGAGTAAAGAAGTGGACGGGAATTTTGATGCGGAAAGATTTTCGGCTAAGTGTGAGGAAAAAATTTTCGTCGGGAACCCCGGGTGCCAACGATTTTAGCGAAGAAAGTTTGAGGACCCTGAGGAGTAGTAAGCGGTCAGAATTTTGGAAGAGGAGCGGTAAGTGAGGATCGAATTGGAAGCAAATTTTGGTGCGGAAAGATTTTCGTCTGAAGACGAGGAGAAAATTTTAATCGGGGACCCTGGGTGCCAACGATTTTAGTGAAGAAAAGGGTTGAGGACCCTGAGGTGTAGTAAGAGGACACGATTTTGGATCGGAGTAAAGAAGTGGACAGGAATTTTGATACGTCAAAATTTTCGTCTGAGGCGAAGAAGAAAATTTCGTCGGGAACCTCGGATATCAACTATTTTTAAGCGAAGAAAGTTTGAGGACCCTGAGGTTTAGTGACGATTCAGAATTTTGGAAGAGGAGTAAAGTGGACAGGCGTTTTGTTGCGGAATTTGGAAGGATATATTTGGTGGATACGAAGTTAGACGAAGAATACGGAAAACACGGGAAATGTAAGATACTAGTGGAAGGACGTAAGAATTTGTAACGATTACAAAATACGGTGGACCCTAAAATTAGATTTAAAATACCAAAAACCCGGGAAAAAGTGCTTCGTGAGAAATTATATCGAGTGAAAAATTCGAAGGATCCTAAAATTTTACTTAAAACACGAGAATTCTGTGGACTGAAGTACCGAAACCCGAAAATGTTCGGAGTGAAAAGTGGTGGATGAAAGAATTTATGATGATAAAACATTCGATGGACATTGGAATTTGGATAAAATACGAAGAACCCGGGAAACTAGTGGTATACTGGTAGAAGAACAAGAATTTTCGAAGTGAAATTCGGTGGACACTCAAATTCGAGTAAAACTACAAAAAATCGAGAAACCAGTGGTATACTAGTGGAAGAACTACTATTTTCAGGATAAAAAGTGGTCAATAAGAGAATTTGTGACGATAGAACATTCGATGGACACGAAATTTGAGTAAAAATACGAAGAACTCAACAAGCTAGTGGTATAGCAGTAGAAATCCGAAAATTTACGAGGTGAAAAGTGGTAGACGCAAGAATTTGTGACGATAAAACATTTGGCGGACACTGAAATTTTGTTTATAATACGAGAATCTGATGGACTGAAGTACTAATACAAATCCGAGCATTTTCGTGGTGAAAAGTGGTAGACGTGAGAATTTGTGACGAGAAAACATTCGGCGGATACTGAAAATTTGTTTAAAATGCCAGAATCCGGCGGGTAATGGTATACTAGTGGAAGGACAAAAATTTTCGGAGTAAAGAATAGTAGACGTGAGAATTTGTAACAAGTGCAAAATTCGGTGAACTTTTATTGAAAATACTAGAATCCTGTGGACTAAAGTAGTAATAGTTTTCGGGCACTGAGATTTTATTGAAAAAACCAGAATCCTGCGGACTGGAATACTGATAGAATTCCGAAAATTTTCGAAGTGAAAAGTGGTAAACGCGAGAATTTTAACGATTATAAAACTCCGCGGACTCCGAAATTTGATTAAAAATACTAGATGGCCAGAAAACCAGAGGTATACTAGCATTTTGCAAAGATAAAAATTCGAAGGACCCTGAAATTTTATTGAAAATACCAGAATCCTATGGACTAAAGTACTAACAAAAATCGGAAAATTTTCAAAGTTCAAAAGTGGTAGACGTGAAAATTCGTAAGAATCGCAAATTCGCGTAAAAAGACTAAAACCCCGGAAAAACTGGAGTATACTAGTAAAAACCCGAAAACTTGAATTGAGAATACTAGAACTGATAATTTATAACGATTACAAAATTCACTGGACACTAGTCCCCCAGTAAAGAAACAAAAGGTGAAAAGATCCTGGGTAAAAGTTTGCTAAACGCAAGAATCCGCGAAAAATACAGTTTTGGACCCCCGGGTACCTCCAAAACCCCAAGAATCTTGTCTTTACTTTTGACTATACAGGAATAATCGAACAATTCTCTAAAGAAGTCCAAAAAATTCTCTAAACCAAAAACACAAGAATAACCGAGAATCTGCCAGAAATGCAAAATCAAGACCACAAAAATTGATTTGAAAGGTCTGGAAACTCAAGAACGCAAGAATTGATGTAAAAGGTCTACGAATTATATAAAAGAACGTTTAGGCGCCGAGAATTTGAACGCGTGGATCAGCGAGTGTCTGGAAAGAGTGAAGTGAAGTGAAAATTAGTGGACATTTATCTAATATTAACAGAGAAACATTAAGAAATTTACAGACGAAAAATAGTGAACGCGTATCTGTAAAAAAGTCGGTGATCATCGGTATATAACATTTTTCGCAAAGTGTCACGGGAGCTGGAAATTTATGAGACACCGTACCGAAAGTGTCGGGTTGAAAAAAATTTGCGGATCCGCGAAGAAGTTAGTGGTGCAAAAATTGCGAAATTTTTGTGTTTTTTGAGGCGGGGACCCTGGGGGTCCCAGTTTCCGGCGGTGGACATTAAGAATAGACTGTAAAAACTTCGCCGCAGCAAATTTTGCGTCGGAAGAACAGTGTACTGTGTCTCAACCACGAGAATTTGCAGAAAATTTCGCTATTGGACACAAATATAGAGAATTTTGCAGCGGAGAATTTTCAGGATCCCGGTTTCTGTCCGTGGACGTTAAGAATACGCCACAAAAATTATGCAGTAACAAATTTTGCAACTAAACAACAGTGTATGGTGTCAAACACGAGAATTTGCAGAAAATTTTGGTATAGAACCGAAATATATGAGATAATACCAAGAATTTTGCAGCAGAATATTTCGAGGACCCCGACTTTTGCCGGTGAACAATAAAATATCTTGTATTACAAACAAGAATTTTGCCGCAGCAAATTTTGCAACTAAACAAGAGTGTATTGTGTCTCAAACACGAGAATTTGCAGAAAATTTTGGTATAGAACAGAAATATATGAGATAATACCAAGAATTTTGGAGCAGAAAATTTCGAGGGTCCCGACTTCTGCCTCTGGAAAATACGATATACTGAATTACCGTCGTAAGAATTTTGCCGCAGCGAATTTTGCAACTAAACAACAGTGTATCGTGTCTCAAACACGAGAATTTGCAGAAAATTTTGGTATAGAACAGAAATATATGAGATAATACCAAGAATTTTGCAGCAGAAAATTCGAGGGTCCCGACTTCTGCCTCTGGAAAATACGATATACTAAATTCCCGTCGTACGAATTTTGCCGCAGCAAATTTAGCAACTAAACAACAGTGTATCCTGTCGAAAGCACGAGAATTTGCAGAAAATTTTGATATTGAACAGGGATATACTACAGAACAGTGAGGATTTTGCCGCAGAAAATTTCGAGGGTCCCGACTTCTGCCTCTGGAAAATACAGGGTCGTCTACTAGCACCGCAAGAATTTTGCCGCAGCAAATTCTACAAGTGCAGAACAGTGTATTGTGTCGCAAGCACCTGAATTTACAGAAAATTTTGCTATTAAACAGGTATAAACGAAGCAATACCAAGAATGTTGCCGCGAAAAATTCCGAGGGTTCCATGGTTTCTCTCTGCGGACGTTAATACACCATAACAATCTTTCCGCACCAAATTTTCTCACTAAACCCCAGTGCATCGTGCCGCCATCACCTGAATTTACCGAAAATTCTGCTGGTGAACAAAAATATGTACACTGTCTCGCGACGGGAATCTTGTCGCTAAAAATTCCGAGGGTCCCTGCTTTTCTGTTTGTGGACGTTAATACACCATAAAAATCTTTCCGCAGCAAATTTTCCCATTAAATACCAGTGCGTCGTGCCCCCATCACTCGAATTTACCGAAAATTTTGCTGGTAAACAAAAATATACTGTATCGCAACGAGAATCTGTTGCAGAAATTTCCGAGGGTCCCTGTTTTTCTATCTGTGGACGTTAATACACCATAATAATCTTTCCGCAGCAAATTTTTCCCACTTAATACAAGTGTATCATGCCACCATCACGCGAATTTACCGAAAATTTTGCCGGTGAACAAAAATTTACTGTATCGCAACGAGAATCTTGCCGCAAAAAATTCCGACGTTCCCATGTTTTCTATTAGTGGACGTTAATACAACATAACAATCTTTCCGCAGCAAATTTTCCCATTAATACTCCAGTGCATCGTGGCGTAATCACATAAACTTACCGAAAATTCTGCCGGTAAACAAAAATATCGTATATAACAACGAGAATTTTGTCGCGAAAAATTCTGAGGGTCCCAACTTTTCTGTCTGTGGACGTTAATACACCATAAAAATCTTTCCAAAGCAAATTATCCCACTAAACTCTAGTGTATCGTGCCGAAATCATGCGAATTTATCGAAGATTTTGCCAGTGAACAAAAATATAATGTATCGCAACGAGAAACTTGCCGCAGAAAATTCCGAGGGTCCCTGCTTTTCGGTCTGTGGACGTTAATACACCATAATAATCTTTTCGCAGCAAATTTTCCCGTTAAATACCAGTGCGTCTTGCCCCCATCACGCGAATTTACCTAAAATTTTTCCGGTTAACAAAAATATACTGTATCGCAACCAGAATCTTGCCGCGAAAAATTCTGAGGGTCCCTGCTTTTCTGTTTGTGGACGTTAATACAAGATAAAAATCATTCCGCAGCAACTTTTCCCGCTAAATACAAGTGTATCGTGCCGCCATAACGCGAATTTACCGAAAATTTTGCTGGTAAACAAAAATATCGTATATCGCAACGGGAATCTTGCAGCTAAAAATTCCGAGGGTCCCGTGTTTTCTGTCTGTGAACGTTAATACACCATAACAATCTTTCCGCAGTAAATTTTCCTACTAAACTCCAGTGCATCGTGCAGAAATCACGTGAATTTTACGAAGATTTTGATGGTGAACAAAAATATACTATACCGCAACGAGAATTTTGCCCCTAAAAATTCCGAGGGTCCCCGCTTTTCTATCTGTGGACGTTAATACACCATAACAATCTTTCCGCAGTAAATTTTCCTACTAAATACAACTGCGTTGTGTCCCCATAACGCGAATTTACCGAAAATTCTCCTGGTTAACAAAAATATACTGTACTGCAACGAGTATCTTGCCGTGAAAAATTCTGACGGTCCCATGTTTTCTGTCTATGAACGTTAATACACCATAACAATCTTTCCGCAGTAAATTTTCCCATTAAACTTCAGTGTATCGTGCCGCAATCACGCGAATTTACCGAAAATTTTGCCGGTTAACAAAAATATACTGTACCGCAACGAGAATTTTGCCGTGAAAAATTCCGAGGGTCCCTGCTTTTCTATCTGTGGACGTTAATACACCATAACAATCTTTCCGCATCAAGTTTTCCCACTAAATACCAGTGTATCTTGCCGCCGTAACGCGAATTTACTGAAAATTTTGCCAGTGAACAAAAACATAATATATCGCAACGAGAATCTTATCGCAGAAAATTCCGAGGGTCCCAACTTTTCTCCCTGTGGACGTTAATACACCATAATAATCTTTCCGCAGCAAATTTTCCCACTAAACTCTAGTGCGTCGTGCCCCCATAACGCGAATTTACCGAAAATTCTGCCGGTGAACAAAAATATACTGTATCGCAACAAAAATCTTGCCGCAGAAAATTCCGAGGGTCCCTGCTTTTCTATTTGTGGACGTTAATACACCATAACAATCTTTCCGCAGCAAATTTTCTCGCTAAATACCAGTGCATCGTACCGCCATCACCCAAATTTACCGAAAATTCTATTAGTGAACAAAAATATACTTTACCGCAACGAGAATTTTGCCGCAGAAAATTCCGAGGGTCCCTGCATTTCTGTTTGTCGACATCAATTCACCATAACAATCTTTCCGCAGCAAATTTTCCCACTAAACTCCAGTGCGTCGTGCCGAAATCACGCGAATTTACCGAAAATTTTGCCGGTTAACAAAAATATACTGTACCGCAACGAAAATCTTGCCGTTAAAAATTCCGGGGGTTCCTACTTTTCTATCTGTGGACGTTAATACACCATAACTATCTTTCCGCAGCTAATTTTCCCACTAAATACCGGTGCATCGTGGTGCAATTACCTAAATTTACCGAAAATTCTGCCGGTGAACAAAAATATACTGTATCGCAACGGGAATCTTGCCGCGAAAAATTCCGAAGGTCCCATGTTTTCTACCTTTAGACGTTAATACACCATAACAATCTTTCCCCAGCAAGTTTCCTCACCAAATACCAGTCCGTCGTGCCTCCATAACGCGTATTTACTAAAAATTTTGCCGTTTAACAAAAATATACTGTATGGTAACGGGAATTTTGCCACTAAAAATTCCGAGGGTCCCTGCTTTTCAGTTTGTGGACGTTAATACACCATAACAATCTTTCCGCAGCAAATTTCCCCATTAAACTCCAGTGCATCGTGTAGCCATCGCTTGAATTTACCGAAAATTTTGCCGTTTAACAAAAATATCGTATATCGCAACGAGAATTTTGCCGCATAAAATTCCGAGGGTCCCTGCATTTCTGATTGTCGACATTAATACACCATAACAACCTTTCCGCAGTAAATTTCCCCATTAAACTCCAGTGCATCGTGCCGAAATCACGCAGATTTACGAAATCACTACAGATAAATAGAAAATTTTGATGGCAGGAGGAATATACTGTATCGCAACGAGAATTTTGCCGTTAAAAATTCCGAGGCCCCCAACTTTTCTGTCTGGGAACGTTAATACACCATAACTATCTTTCCGCAGCAAATTTTCCCACTAAATACCAGTGTATCTCGCCCCCATCACGCGAATTTACCGAAAATTTTGCTAAATTACAGCGGAACCTGTGCTCCAAGGATCCCAGGACCCCGAGGACCCCAACTTCTACTCGCCATCATCGAATTTACCAAAATTCGACTGACCACACGATCCGAAGCCCGTCGCCCGCTGGTTCCGCATCAAGTGACGTTTCTTCTCCGCGAATTTCTGTGAAGAGATTTCTTTCTCGTGCAAAATGAAGAACCGCAGGCGCTTTTCGGCGGACTGCCGGCATTGACGATTAAAAACTCGCGTGTGCTGCATTTTGTGCGAAGTGAGAGTGAAGTTCCGGGAGTTCGCGAGTTTTCCGACGTCGGGATTGCCCAGGATTACGGATTCGGATACCGACGGCAGACGGTAAGGATTTTGTGCTTTTTACTCTGCGATTTTTGAGTTTCCGGTCGCGAAGAGGGATTTTTCTTAGTTTTAAATGAGGTTATGGGTTTTTTTTTCGGGGTTTGGGCGGGATTGGGATGTTTTTTTTAGTTTTTGAATCGCATTGGGATTTTTTTTACATTTTTGGACGTGGTTGTGATTTCTATGTTTCTGCTTGCGAAGAGGGTTTTTCTTACTTTTGAAAGAGATTATGGGGTTTTTCTCAGGGTTTGGACGGGATTGGGATTTTTTTTCAGTTGTTGGACCGCGTTGGGATTTTTTTTTAATTTTTTGACGTGGTTGTGATTTTTGTGTTTCCGGTCGCGAAGAGGGTTTTTTCTTAGTTTTAAACGAGGTTAAGGGTTTTTTTCAGGGTTTGGGCAGGGTTTTTTTTTAGTTTTTGGACCGCATTTGTAATTTTTGCAATTTCGATGTTTCTGCCTGCGAGGGTTTTTCTTAGTTTTAAAAGTTGTTATGAGGTTTTTTTCAGGATTTGGACGGGATTGGGATTGTTTTTTAGTTTTTGGACCGCATTGGTTTTTTAATTTTTTTTTTTTTAGTTTCTGGTCGCGAATTTTTGGAAATGAGATTGGGGTTTTATTTTGCATTGTTTCTGGTCGCGAAGAGGGATTTTTCTTAGTTTTAAATGAGGTTATGGAGTTTTTTCAGGGTTTGAATGGGATTAGGATTTTTTTTAGTTTTTGGACCGCATTGGGATTTTTCTTTTAATTTTTTCAGACGTTGTCTATTAGTTTTTTTTTACATTTTTGGACGTGGGTGTGATTTTTTAGTTTCTGCTTGCGAAGAGGGTTTTTCTTAGTTTTAAAAGAGATTATGGGGTTTTTTTTTTTAGACCGCATTGGGATTTTTTAAAAAATTTTGAACCGCATTAGGATTTTTTTTAAATTTTTGGACGTGGTTGTGATTTTTTAGTTTCTGGTCGCGAAGAGGGATTTTTCTTAGTTTTAAATGAGATTATGGTTTTTTTTCAGGGTTTGGACGGGATTGGGATTCTTTTTTTAGTTTTTGGACCGCATTGGGATTTCTTTCAAATTTTTGGTCCGCATTGGGATTTTTTCTAAATTTTTGGACGTGGTTGTGATTTTTTAGTTTCCGGTCGCGAAGAGCGATTTTTCTTAGTTTTAAATGAGATTATGGGTTTTTTTAGGGTTTGGACGAGGTTGGAATATTTTTTCAGTTTTTGGACCGCATTGGGTTTTTTTTTTAAATTTTAGACGTGTTTGGGACTCCTTTAGTTTTTGAACGGGGTTGGGATTTCTAAGTTTCTGGTTGCGAAGAGGGTTTTTCTTAGTTTTAAATGAGATTATGGGGTTTATTTAGGGTTTGGATGAGGTTGGAATATTTTTTGTTTTTGGGTCGCATTGAGGTTTTTTTTTAATTTTCGACGTGTTTGGACCTTTTTTAGTTTTTGGACGGGGTTGTGATTTTTTAGTTTCTGCTCGCGAAGAGGGATTTTTCTTAGTTTTAAATGAGATTATGGGTTTTTTTGGACGGGGTTTGCATTTTTCAATTTCTTGGGATGACTATAAATACGCAAAGGTTTTTTTTTTGTTTTATTTGGGGATGAGAACGAACGTTTTCGTAATTATATGGGTGATCATTTTGGTGGTTGTTAATTTTATAATGTGACTATTAGGGAAATATTTTAGTCTGTAACGCGGTGTTTCGGATTTCGCACTTCATAATGTGACATTTCGGGTGCTTTTTTATTTTAATCCTTGGAAACTCGGATTTCTTATTTGTAAATGTAATTTTTAGGGTGTTCTGTTATTTGAATGGATGATCATTTGGTTGTTTTCTTATTTTCGAACGTTTTTCCATGAACTTTTATGAATTGAATTTATATTATTTCAGATTTTGTAGTTTGTGATGCACATTGGAATTTTTTTTTAAATTTTTGGCTATTTGGAATTTTTTTATTTTTTTGGTATGATTCTTCGTGATTTTTTATTTCCGGTGGCGAAGCAGATTTTTCTGATTTATAAATGTGAGATTTCCGGTATTTTTTCATTTTAATTGCTGGCGATTCGGATTTTTTTTATTATAAATGTGAGACAATTGGATTTTTTTATTTTGAATTTTTAAGGAAATATTTGTTAAAACATTTTGATTCGGATTTTATACATTTTTCGTGTGCTTTTTTAATTTAATTTCTAGAAATTCGGATTTGTTATTCATAAATGCGATGATTCGGGCATTTTTTCATTTCAATCGGTTTCGATTCGAAGTTCTTATTTATAAATGTGATAATTAGTGTTTCTTTATTTTGACATGTAAATGTTGGGAGATATTTTATGATGCAACGCGGTCATTCGGATTTTGTACTTCTTAATGTGATGATTCGTGTACTTTTTTATTTTAATTTCTCGAAATTTGGATTTCTTATTTATAAACGTTACAATCCAAGTGCTCTTTTCATTTAATTTCTGGAAATTCGAAGTTCTCATTTATAAATGCGATGATTCGGGTATTTTCTTAATTTCAATCGGTTGCAATTCAAAGTTCTTATTTATAAATGTGATAATTAGTGTTTTTTTATTTTGACATTTAAATTTTGGGGGATATTTTATGATGCAACGCGGTATTTCGGATTTCGTACTTCATAAAGTGACGTTTCGGGTGCTTTTTTATTTTAATTTCTGGAAATTCGGATTTCTTATGTATAAACGTTACAATCCTAGTGCTTTTTTAATTTAATTTCTGGAAATTCGGTTTTCTCATTTATAAATGCGATATAAAATGTGATAATTATTTATAAATGTGTTTTCTTATTATGAGACGTGAATATTGGGCGATATATTATGATTCAACGCGATTTTTAAGGTTTCGTACTTTGTAACGTAATGATTCGAGTGCTTTTTTATTTTAATTCTTGGAAATTCGAATTTTTTATTTATAAATGTGATTATATGGATGTTCTCTTATTTAACACTAGGTTTACGGGCGTTTCTTATATACCTATTTTCTCTATTTCGAGCACCCGTCAAATTTTTTTTATTTTGACATGTGAAAATACGTATTTACATTAAAAACTCAATTTATTCAAACTAAGTCCGAAATTGAACATTTATAAAAAATCCTTCACGTAAAAATAAAATATTAATAAGTCAAGATTTTTTTTAAATGGGTGAAATATCTTTTCGATAGACATTTATTGCCGCATATTTTGAGTTTCGAATGACGCGAGGATCACTCTGGTAAGAGAGTTCGTCCAATACGAACTAATATAACATCCGAGCCACAAAATTCGCTTTGTCAAATTATCGAGGCGCTATTGAGATAATGAGTTGGGGGCATCTTAGACTTTTCTTTCACTCTTATATTTACTATTGGAGGAATAATTTTACAAACGAAGCAAATATATGCGATTATTGTTTATTTAAACTGGTGGTCAATTTGACGGGTTTCGTAGAGATAGGTATATTTTATTATACAAATTTCAAAATTTAGAAAGCTTAAGGAAATAATAATTGTGTGTATAAAGTCTTTTAATGAAATTATGAATTTACGATGCAAAGTAGTTAGGATTATTGCTATGGATTTTTGCGTGTTTCAGTTCAAAGTTTGAAATCCGTCAAATTGACGCGTCCCGTGAACCTAGTGTTAAATGGGTGATAATTTGGGTGTTTTTTTATTTGAAACGTAATAACTTTATTTTAAATAAATAATAAAATAATGAATGTAAACATTTTAAATATAAGAAAAATAAATGTTAGGAAATTTAACATATTCAATTTAATGTATGAGAATTCCAAAGTTTTCTTATTTGCAAATGTGACAATTCGGTAGTTTTCTTATTTTGCAATGCAGTGATTCGATTACAAATTTATTTACAAACGTGACAAACATATGTTTTTTTTTATTTTTAAATCTGATCATTCGGATGTTATTTTACTTTGGCGTAATTATTCGTGTGCTTTTTATTTTCAAATGTGACGTTTCTTTATTTATAAGCGTGATAATTCGAGTGTTTTCTTATTTTGAAAGATGCTAAATTTTGACTCCGGTGTTATTCTGCTTTAAAATGTGACAATTACGATGTTTCCTTATTAAATAACTGTGATCATTCGAGTGTATTTTTATTTTGAAACGTGATAATTCTATTAAATAACTTAAATATTTTCTTATTAAATAACTTTGATAATACGATAATTTTTTTACTTCGAAACCTGACACTTTCGAGGTTTCTTATTTTCAAATCCGATTACTTGATAATTTCCCATTTTTCATTTTGCAATTTTGCCCCCGAATGTTTTACTATTTGACATTTTTCTATTTTATAATTCATTTTTAAATAAAACTAAAGAAATAAAAATAAAATTAATAAAGTTAAATAAATAAAATTAAATAAAACTACATAAAATTAAAAAAATAAATTTTTTAATTTTGCAATTTTGACGATTCAAATGTTTTCTTATAAACACGGTGAAAAATAACTGTGATAATTCGAGTGTTTCTTTTTATTTTTAAATGTGAAAATTCAGATGTTTTCGTATTAAATAACTGTGATTATTCGAGTGTTTTTTATTTTGAAACGTGATAATTCGGAGATTTTTTATTTCGTAATGTGATAATTCGGATATTTTCTTATTAAATAACTTCGATAATTTTTTTCTTCGAAACCTGACACTTTCGAGGTTTCTTATTTTCAAATTTTTTATTTTTTTTTTTGCAACGTGCGCCCGAATGTTTTACTATTTGACATTTTAAAATTGTCTAATGTAACGATTTGTTCATTTTTAAATAAAACTGAAGAAATAAAAATAAAATTAATAAAGTTAAATAAATAAAATTAAATAAAATTAATAAAATTAAATAAAACTAAATAAAATTAAAAAAATTAATTTTTTATTTGGCAATTTTGCTGATTCAAATGTTTTCTTATAAAAACGGTAAAAAATAACTGATAATTCTTTTTATTTTTAAATGTGACTATTCAGATGTTTTCTTATTTTCTAACGTGACATTTCGAAGACTTTTTTTATTTCGCAATGCGGTGCCTCAAATGTTTTCTTATCAAATAACTGTCATACTGTATCTTTTCACTTTAAAATTTGACATTTTTGATGTTTCTTATTTCCAAACCCGATTTTTCGATGATTTTCCATTTTGACGCGTGTTTTTCGAATATTTCCTTTTTTATGAACATTTATTATTTTCTAGTGAAACGGTTTGTTCATTTTTTAATAAAACCATTCATTCACTTTCTAGTTTTAAAATTTGATAATTCGAACATTTTTTGTTTGGCAATTTTGCCGATTCAAATGTTTCCTTATAAAAACGGTGAAAAATAACTGTGATAATTCGAGTATTTCTTTTTATTTTAAATATGACCATTCAGATGTTTTTATTTTCTAACGTGACAATTTTTAGACTTCTTTTATTTCGAATGACTTTTTTATTTGATGCGCATTTTTTTTTAAAATGTCATGATTTTCAAACATTTCCTTATTTATGAACATTTTTGTATTTTCTAGTGAAACGATTTGTTCATTTTTAAATAAAACTATTAATCCGCTTTATAGTTTTAAAATTTCATAATTCGAACATTTTTATTTGGCAATTTTGCCCATTCAAATGTTTTCTTATAAAAGAGGTCAAAAATAACTGTAATAATTCTTAAACTGTGGTTCCTTTTTATTTGTAAACGAATAACCGTTTAAACGTTGCGTATTTTTAAATGCGATAATTCGAAAGTGCCAATCATAAAGTTTGCGCCATAGAAACACCGACCGACGGAACGCCGTCAACATTTTTCATACGAAAAATTTGTCAAATTCATCGATAAATACGTTCATTTTTTTTATGACAATTTAAACGCGATTAATTAATTTTATCGAAATTCGACGTTTAAAGAAATTTGAAAGCTGATAATTTGTTTCATGTATTAACCCTTTGCACTCGACTGTCCCCTCTGAGGGACACGAAGATACTTCGTGTTATTACTGAAGAAAATATATGTACAGAAAACGTTTGCTCAAATATTTGTTTTCTTAAGACTTTTCCGGGGAGTTACAAGTTAAGGCAATGAGATAGAATTAATATTCTGTGCGCTATTTAATATTTAGTAAATTCGTGGTTAATAAACTAAGAGGAGAATTCTAGCGACTGCAAGAACAACCTTCTATATATTCCTGCAATAGGCTGAATGATAAACTGCAAGTTATTGTATAAACATTGTATATGCTCGGAAGAAAAAATGACACGTGAAAGATCATAAACAAGTTATTACTGCGATATGTGTTTGAATAAACCCGCAATGCACATTGATGAGTGAACTATGACGCATTCGAAAAGAATAGGCTATAAAATTTCAATTTTGTTTCAACATAAATGTATCAGCAAAGTTGTATACAAAACATGATTTGAGCAGAGTATTTTTTTCAAAACTATACCATTTTAAACGAAATCCGAGTGCAAAGGGTTAATAAACGTCGTAAACATTTCATGGGAAAAAATTCGTAAAATTCCAAGAAGGATATTTGCATCTTTTTTATAACAATTTAAATGTGCTAATTCTTTTCTTCGAAATTCGGCGTTTAAAATAATTTTTTAAAGGAATTTTGAAAGTTGTTCAGTTGTTTCACGTTTTAAGGAACATCGTAAATATTTCATGGGAAAAATTTGTGAAACTCGTGGAAAAATATTCGCATTCTTTTCGTGACAATTTAAATGTGCTTAATTAATTTTGTCGAAATTCGGCGTTTAAACAAATTTGAAAGTTGTTCATTTGATTCACTTTTCAACGGACGTCGTAATAATTTCATGGGAAAAATTTATGAAATTTCTAGAAAAATATTTGTATTTTCTTATAACATTTTAAATATGCATAATTTTTTTGTCTTCGAAATTCGGCGTTTAAACAAATTTGAAAGCTGATCATTTGTTTCACCTTTAAAAGAACGTGTCAAATATTTCATGGGAAAGAGTCACCAAATTCGTTGAAAAATATTTGGATTTTATTTGTGATAATTTTGTACGCGATTAATTAATTTTGTCGAAATTCGGAATTTAAAGAAATTTGAAAGTTGTTCATTTGATTCACGTTTTAACAAACGTTCTGATGATTTCATGGGAAAAATGTATGGAATTTCTAGAAAAATATTTGTATTTTCTTGTAACAATTTAAATATGCTTACTTTTTTTTTTTCTTTGAAATTCGGGGTTTAAAGAAATTTGAAAGCTGATTATTTGTTTCACCTTTAAAGGAACGTGTCAAATATTTCATGGGAAAGAGTCACAAAATTCGTGGGAAAGTATTTGCATTTTTTTGTGATAATTTAAATGTGATCAATTAATTTCCTTTGAAATTCGGCGTTTAAAAATTTTGAAAGCTGATAATTTGTTCCATGTATTAATAAACGTCGTAAATATTTCATGGGAAAAATTTGTGAAACTCGTGGAAAAATATTTGCATTTTTTTCGTGACATTTTAAGTGCGCCTAATTCTTTTTGTCGAAATTCGCCGTTTGAAAAAAATTGAAAGCTGATCATTAGTTCCACTTGCAAATTTTTCAAGGAAAAAGTGTCTAAAATTCATACAAAAATATTTCCGTGTGCTTTAATTTTATTTTGAACGCAACCACATTAATTCTTTGGAAATTCAGCGTTTGAAAAATATTGAAAGGTGATATCTTATTTCTTTATGAAAATTTAGACATGGTTAATTCTTTTTTTTCTTGAGAAACTCTGAAACCTCATAATTTTATTCACGTTTCAACAAATGTCAGCAATTTTGACGGAAAAAAAATCGAAAAATTAATAGAAAAATGTTTTCATTTTCACAATTCAATAATTTTCAATCAAATTCGATGAATTTTACGGTCAAAAATGAATTTTCTTTTATGAACATCGTAAGAATTTAAACCTATGTTTTTTTTTTAAATGCAATTAGTTAATTCTTCCAGCACTCGGTAATTTCGAAAAATTATGTGTGCATAATTTACTTTACGTTTTAATCAAAAAGGAAAAAAGTCAATAATCGTTGCAGAGAATTATGTATTTTTTTTTATTGAAAATCGTAACATCAATTTGGTGAATAAATTCACGATTTTATAATTTACTTCATGATTTTACCATAAATAATTGCGAAAATTCTACTGAAACAAATTCGATCAAACACGCATAAAATTATTTGCTTTTTTTAAAAACGTTAATTTACGACTTTATATACCAAAATTATATAAAAATAATTCGATAAAATAATTTTAAGAGGTTTATTTGCATTTTCATCAAATGTCAATTTAAACGCTGTGAATTAATTGAGATTAATTTTAATAAAAATTGAGAGGCGACAGTTTTATAAAATGTTTTGAATAAGATCGCAAGTAATTTTCAGGTTTTATGGAAATAACTCGTCAACAGTGAATAATATGCGAAAATGTCTGAGACAAAAATTATACAGTGACTGCAGCTCAACAACTTTTGTTCGAAATATTTTTTCGTAAAACTTCGTATTTTCTCATAAATCTTAATTATATTTGATAGTGTCGAAAAATTTGAGCAAAGTGTACGTGTGGTTAAAGTTTTATTCAATTATCTAATTAACAACGAACATTCGACAAAAATGTTTCAGACAAAAATTATACAGTGACTGAAGCTGAACAACTTTTGTTCGAAACATTTTTTTGTGAAACTTCTCATTTTCTCATAAATCTTAATTATATTTGATAGTGTCGAAAAAGTTGAGCAAAGTGTACGTATGGTTAAAGTTTCTTTCAGTTATCTGATTAACAACGAATATTCTACAAAAATGTTTCAGACAAAAATTATACAGTGACAGAAGCTGAACAACTTTTGTTCGAAACATTTTTTCGTAAAACTTCTCATTTTCTCATATATCTTAATAATAATTTATAGAGTCGAAAAATTTGAGTAAGGGTACGTCTGGTGAAAGTTTTATTGAATTATCTAATTAACAACGAACATTCGACAAAAATGTTTCAGACAAAAATTATACAGTGGCTGAAGCTAAATAACTTTTGTTGGAAACATTTTTTCGTGGAACTTCTCATTTTCTCATAAATCTTAATTATATTTGATAGTATCGAAAAAGTTGAACAGGGTGTATGTGTGGTTAAAGTTTCCTTCAATTATCTGATTAAAAACGAACATTTGAAAAAAATTTTTCAGACAAAAATTATACAGTGACTGAAGCTGAACAACTTTTGTTGAAAGCATTTTTTCATAAAACTACGCGTTTTCTCATATATCTTAATAATACTTTAGTAATGGAAAAATTTGGACAAGACATATGTGTTGTTTCAAGTTTATTTAAATATTTCATCAACAGCTAACATTAGACAAAAATGTTTCTAACAAAAATTATACAGTGATCTCTACTGAACAACTTTTGTTTCAAACATTTTTTCGTAAAACTTCGCATTTTCTCATAAATCGTTACAATATTTCAATAATGGAAAAATTTGAACAAGATACGTGTGTTGTTTCGAGTTTATTTAAATATTTCATCAGCAGTTTACTTTAGACAAAAATGCTTCAAACAAAAATTATACAGTGATCCCGGTTAAACAATTTTTGTTTCAAAAATTTTTTCGTAAATCTTCGCATTTTCTCATATATCTTAATAATAATTAGTAATGGAAAAATTTGAACAAGACACACGTGTTGTTACAGGTTTATTTAAATATTTCAGCAATGGTTTTCATTAGACAAAAATGTTTCAAACAAAAAATATACAGTGATTTCTGCTAAACAACTTTTGTTCGAAACATTTTTTCCTAAAACTTCGCATTTTCTCATATATCTTAATAATAATTTAGTAATGGAAAAATTTGAACAAGATACATGTGTTGTTACAGGTTTATTTAAATATTTCATCAACAGTTTACATTAGACAAAAATGTTTCAAACAAAAATTATACAGTGATCTCTGCTAAATAACTTTTGTTTCAAACATTTCTTCGTAAAACTTCGCATTTTCTCATACATATTAATAATAATTTAGTAATGGAAAAATTTGAACAAGACACGTATGTTGTTTCAGGTTTATTTAAATATTTCATCAATAGTTTACATTAGACAAAAATGTTTCAAATAAAAATTATACAGTGACCTCTACTAAACAACTTTTGTTTCAAACATTTTTTCGTAAAACTTCGCATTTTCTCATATATCTTAATAATAATTTAGTAATGGAAAAATTTGAACAAGATACATGTGTTGTTACAGGTTTATTTAAATATTTCATCAACAGTTCATATAAAACAAAAATGTTTCAAACAAAAATTGTACAGTGATCTCTGCTAAACAACTTTTGTTTCAAACATTTTCTCGTAAAACTTCGCATTTTCTTATATATCTTAATAATAATTCAGTAATAGAAAAATTTGAACAATATACATGTTTCAAATTTTTTTAAATATTTCATCAACAGTTTTCTGTTTCAGATAAAAATTATACATCTCAATAATATCTAATTTTCTTAAATACATGTGTATTAAATATTCTACACACTTTGTTCATAAAAATAATTTCAATTTTTCGCTCGCTGACGAACATTTCAGGTTTTTCCGTCGAAGAATCGGCTTACGTAAAATCATTTCAATCCGGAATCATCCGATCAACTTGAACATTCTCGAATACGTTACGTAATCCGCTTAAAAGCGTAAAAAGCAGAATTTGCATAAGAAGTCCCTTTGAAAGCAGAGAGTCTGTTTACATTCAAGAATCGTAAAAATGTTCAACTTTTTATTTTTCAATCGTCCAATGTTTAAAATTAATTATAAATTTTTCGTTATAAATTTTCTATATACGCATATTGTACTTCAAATTTGTCTGTATGCAATTTCAAATATACTTTATAAAATAAATGTAATATTTAATAATAAATGTAATAATTTATTTACTTTTTTATTAGTATTTTTATATACGTTTATTATTCATATATTTTATTATTTATTATTTTGTACGGTTATTATTACATATTACATTTACGAAAAATAAGGAATTATATCGAAATTTTTATTATTATATTATAATGTTTATTATATCGTATTATATCGAAATTACAAAATTGACCGATATAAAATTCGTTTTTTTTTCAGACGATTTGGAGATTCCAGAATTCCAGGATATTCAAGAAGCAAACTTTTGCAAGAAGCACTCAAGACACAATATTCGAGAATACAAGATTTAATTAAAGTATTCGAGAATTCGAGAATTTAAGAATCCGAAGGATCTGAAATTAAGAAAATTCAACAGTTTACGAGCATTCGAGGATCCATAAACTCAAGAACGCAAATTACCAATTTTTGGTAACCATTGACAAGAATTATCCAATTTTTGGTAACCATTGACAAGAATTATCCATTTTTGGGCACGTTCGCTCATTTGTGGTCACTTTTGGTCACTTTTGGTGACATTTGGTGACTTTTGATCACTTTAAACCCCTGTTGGCGACTTCTAGCTACTGCTAGAGATCCTCAGGGACCTTCAATTATCATCGGCTACTGACAAGATTCAACATTTTCGCCGATTTTCAGTCAGGGTCCCTCATTTTTGGTCAAGGTCCCTCACCTTTGACCAGAATCCGTCACTTTTAGTCAGGATCCGTCACTTTTGGTGACTTCCGACACTTGTTGGCCGACTTCTAGCTTTCGCTAGAGACTCTTGAATCTTCGTCTCACCATCAGCCACTGACAAAACTCAACATTTTCGCCGATTTTCGCCGATTTTCGGTCAGGGTCCCTCACTTTTGACCAGAATCCATCACTTTTCTGGACTTCTGACTCCTGTCGGCCACTTCTGGCTTTCGCTGGGGACTCTTGAATCTTTGTCTCACCATCGGCCAGTGACAAGATTCAACATTTTTGCCGATTTTCGGTCAGGGTCCCTCATTTTTGGCCAGGATCCGTCATTTTTGGTTGAAATCCGCCATTTTTCATCAGGATCCATCACTTTTCGCGGCTTCCGACGCCTATCGGCCACTTCTAGATTTCGTTAGAGACTCTTGAATCTTTGTCTCACCATCAGCCACTGACAAAACTGAACATTTTCGCCGATTTTCGGTCAGGGTCCCTAACTTTTGGTCGGAATTCGTCATTTTTTACCAGGATCTGCCATTTTTCATCAGGACCCATCACTTTTCGTGGCTTCCAACTGCTGTCGGCCACTTCTAGTTACTGCTACAGACTCGCAAGGACCTTCAATTACCATCAGCGCTGAAAAAATCTCATTTTTCGCCGATTTTCGGTCAAGGACCCCCACTTTTGGTCGGAATTCGTCACTTTTCGTGAGTTCTGACACCTATCAGCCACTTCTAGCTGCTGCTAGAGATCCTTGGCAACTTCTAACTTCCGCTAGAGACTATCAACAACTTTATAATCATCGGCCACTGAAAAAATCTCATTTTTCACCGATTTTCGGTCAGGGTCCGTCATTTTTTATCAGGATCCGTCACTTCTCGTGACTTCCAACTCCTGTCGGCCACTTCTAGCATCCTTGGGACCTTAAGGACCTTGAATCCTCATCGGCAACTGAAAAAAATCTCATTTTTCGCCGATTTTCAGGCAGGATCCGTCACTTTCGGCCAGGATCCGCCGATTTTCTGCCAGAATTCGTCACTTTTTGTGACTTCTAACGCCTATCAGCCATTTCTAGCTCCTGCTAGAGATCCTTGGCCACTTCTAGCTTCCGCTAGAAACTCTTAAGGACCTTGAATCCTCATCGGCTATTGAAAAAATCTCATTTTTCGCCGATTATCGGCCAGGACAGATCATTTTTGGTCGGGACCCTTTACTTTTTGGTCCCTTCCAACGCCTGCAGGCCACATCTAGCATCCACTAGAAACTCTTGGCTACTTCTAGCTTCTGCTAGACACATCCAACAACTTTGTATGACCATTGGCCACTGAAAAAATCTCAATTTTCGCCGATTTTCGGCCAGGGTCCTTCACTTTCGGCCAGGACCCATCACTTTTGGTCGGGACCCCTCACTTTTGGTCCCTTCCAACGCCTGTAGGCCACTTCTAGCATCTGATAGAAACTCTTGGGCCACTTCTAGCTGCCGCTAGAGACTTAAGGACCTGAAAAATCTAATTTTTCGCCGATATTCGGTCAGGGTCCCTTACTTTCTGCCAGGATCCGTCACTTTTTGTGACTTCTGACTCCTGTCCGCCCCTTCTAGCATCCGCTAGAAACTCTTGGCCACTTCTAGCCTACGCTAGAGACTGTCAAAAACTTTCTACCACCATCGGCCACTGAAAAGATTCCATATTTTCGCCGATTTTCGGTCAGGGTCCCTCACTTTCGACCAGGACCCTTCATTTTTGGTCGGGACCCTTCACTTTTGGTCCCTTCCAACGCCTGTAGGCCATTTCTAGCATCCGCTAGAAACTCTTGGTCACTTCTAGCTCCTGCTAGAGACTCTTAAGGACCTTGAATCCTCATCGGCCATTAAAAAAATTCTCTATTTTCGCCGATTTTCGGTCAGGGTCCCTCACTTTCGACCAGAACCTCTCACTTTTCGTCGGAATCCCTCACTTTTCGTCCCTCCCATCTCCCGCGCGACCCTCTCCCCTCGTCCCCCACCAAATACCCTCCGCCCATTCTCCCCAGGTCCCCATTGCCTGGCCGCCCAATGTGATCGTCCGCGATGCTGCAGTCCCAGAAGCTCTACACCGACAGCAGCCCGCTGGGCGTCGCGATGACGAGCGGCGGGCAGATGGGCGCGAGCATGCCTCCGACCTACTCGACCATCAACACCATGGGCTGCGTGTCCATGGGGATGTCCATGGCCTCGAACTGCAGCCCGCAACCATCTCAGTTCAACATGTCCAGCATGTCGAGCATGGGGATGTCGATGTCCAACGGCATGAACTACGGTTCCGCGGCCATGGCGCCAGCAGGGCCTTGCATGGGGGTGGGCTACGGTCCCCTGACCCCTGGCAGCAGCGGGGTCCGCGACGGCCTGGCCCTGAACGAGCCCGACTCCCCAAACTCCGCCCTCCAAAGGGCCCGCACCGACAAATCCTACCGCCGCAGCTACACGCACGCGAAACCCCCGTATTCCTACATCAGCCTCATCACCATGGCGATCCAGAACGCGCCCACGAAGATGCTCACGCTGTCCGAGATCTACCAGTTCATCATGGACCTCTTCCCCTTCTACCGCCAGAACCAGCAGCGCTGGCAGAACTCCATCCGCCACTCTCTCTCCTTCAACGACTGCTTCGTCAAGGTCCCCCGCACCCCCGACAAGCCCGGAAAGGGCAGCTTCTGGACCCTGCACCCCGACAGCGGCAACATGTTCGAGAACGGCTGCTATCTGCGGCGCCAGAAACGGTTCAAGGACGAGAAGAAGGAACTTACGAGACAAACTAATAAACACCATGCCCAGAGCCCCGCCCAGGACCCCTGTAAAAAGCCGCCCCTCCAGCATCAGGACGACAAGGACCTGCACCTCGTCACGCATCATCACCCGATTCATCAGCACCTCAAACCCGATAATGATATCGGCGGGCTCCTGGGTCCGGATTTGGGAACTGCCCATGACGAACTCACGGCGATGGTCAGCAGGAGTCTGCATCCCCATCTTTTGGCGGATCCAGGGATCCATCACGGGATGACCGGCAGCTTGAAGCAGGAGCCGGCCTATGCGGCTGCGAGTCATCCGTTTTCGATCACTAGATTGCTGCCGGCCACCTCAGGGTCCCCGCCGGATTCGAAGCCCCCGGAGATGAAGATGTACGATATTCATCAGACCTACACGAACTTCGGGAGCCCGCATCATCATCATCATCATCAGGCGCATCATAACGGGATTCATCCGAATATGAATCATAATATGAATCAGGAGTATTATCAGAGCACGCTGCATCATTACGCTGGCAGTGGAAGTGGGGTCAGTGTCGGGAGTGGAGTCAGTGTGGGAAGCGGTGTCAGTGTGGGAAGTGTGGGGGGACAGGCTACGGGGTTGTGACATCACGCGGCGCATCATTATGCGATCGCGTGAGCGCCGGCTAGGGGGAAGTAGGGGGTTTGGACTTGACGGGAGAGGAATGGGGGGTCCGGGGGTCCTGGGGGTCTTTTTGGGGGGAGTTTTGAGGAGTTTTGACGAGAGTGGCGGGGTTAGGAATTTTTGGGGGAGGAGGTGGAGAGGGGAGAGGACGGTGTGATGGTGAATATGGGGGTTATGGGGGTTTGGGGAAGATTGAGGGGGTGTGGAAGAGTTTTAGTGGGTTAAAAGAGGAGTTTTTGGACATTTTATGGATTCTTGGTTCGTTTTTGGTGAAATTGACGGGACATTGAGGATTTTAATGCGGGAAGTGGAGAAGAATAGAGGACGATGTGACGAGGAATACGCGTAGATGAGGATTTAAATGGTTCTGTAAGTACTTTTTCTTTTTTAAGAGCCGTAATGTGGTAAATTCAGGATTTTTGGGACTTTTGTGGATTCGCGCTGATTTTATTTAAATTGCCGAGGCATTCAGACTTTTTAATGTATGAAGTGAAGAAAAATAGAGAATGATGTGACGAGGAATATGGGGATTATGGGGTTTTTGGTGAAATTGACGGGGTGTTGAAGATTTTTAGTGTGTTAAAGAAGAACTTTTGGTTCATTTTATGGATTCTTGCTTCATTTTTGTTGAAATTGATGGGACATTGAGGATTTTTAATGCTCGTTGTGGAGAGGAATAAAGGATGGTGTGACGAGGAATACGTGTGGATGAGGATTTAAATGGTTCATTAAGTACTTTTTCTTTTTTATTTTTGCCGTAATGTGGTAACATTCAGGATTTTTTTACTTTTGTGGATTCGCGCTTTTTATTTAAATTGATGAGGCATTCAGACTTTTAATGTATGAAGTGAAGAAAAATAGAGAATGATGTGACGAGGAATATGGGGATTATGGGGTTTTTGGTGAAATTTACGAGGTGTGGAAGAGTTTTAGTGTGTTAAAAGAAGATTTTTTGGACATTTTATGGGTTCTTGCTTCATTTTTGGTGAAATTAACGGCACATTGAGTATTTTTAATGCGGGAAGTGGAGAGGAATAAAGGATGGTGTGACGAGGAACACGTGTAGGTGAGGATTTTTTGTACATTTTATGGATTCTTGCTTTATTTTTTATGAAATTGGCGCGACATTGTACATTTTATGAATTCTTGCTTCATTTTTGGTGAAATTAACGGGACATTGAAGATTTTTAATGCGCGAGATGGAAAGGATTAGCGAATGATATAATGAGGAATACGTGAATTCTGGGGTTTGGGGGAAATTGACGGGGTATTGAAGAGTTTTAGTGTGTTAAAGGAGGATTTTTTGGATATTTTATGGATTCTTACTTTATTTTTGGTGAAATAGAGATTTTAATGCAGAGAATGAGAATTGTGACGAGGAATATGGGGGTTATGGGGGTTTGGGGGAAATTGAAGGGGTGTGGAAGAGGTTTAGTGTGTTAAAAGAGGAGTTTTTGGACATTTTATGGATTCTTGCTTCATTTTTGGTGAAATTGATGGACATTGAGGATTTTTAATGCTCGTGGTGGAGAGGAATAAAGGATGGTGTGCTGAGGAACATGTGTAGGTGAGGATTTTTGTACATTTTATGGATTCTTGCTTTATTTTTTATGAAATTGGCGCGGCATTGAGGATTCTTTGTACATTTTATGGATTCTTGCTTCATTTTTGGTGAAATTGATGGGCATTTAGAATTTTAATGCTCGAAGTGGAGAGAAATAGAGAATGGTGTGACGAGGAATTGGTGGATTATGGGGGTTTGGGGGAAATTGACGAGGTATTGTAGAGTTTTAGTGGGTTAAAAGAGGAGTTTTTGGACATTTTATGGATTCCGGCTTCATTTTTGGTGAAATTTATGGGACATTGAGGATTTTTAATGCTCGAGGTGTTGAGGGATGAAGGATAGTGTGCTGGGGAACATGTGTAGGTGAAGATTTTTTGTACATTTTATGGATTATTGCTTTATTTTTTGTGAAATTGGCGCGACATTGAGGATTCTTTTTACATTTTATGGATTCTTGCTTTATTTTTGGTGAAATTGACGGGGCATTTAGAATTTTAATGCGGGAAGTGGAGAGAAATAGAGAATTGTGTGATGAGGAATTGGTGAGATATGGGGGTTTGAGGGGATTTGATGGGGTGTGGAAGAGTTTTAGTGTGTTAAAAGAGGAGTTTTTGAACATTTTATGGATCCTTGCTTCATTTTTGGTGGAATTGATGGGACATTGAGGATTTTTAATGCGGGAAGTGGAGAGGAATAAAGGACGATGTGACGAGGAATACGTGTAGATGAGGATTTAAATGGTTCTGTAAGTACTTTTTCTTTTTTAAGAGCCGTAATGTGGTAAATTCAGGATTTTTTTATGTGTGAAGTGGAGAGAAATAGAGAAAGATGTGACGAATAAGAAAATGAAAAAAAGTGCAGAGGAATGGAAAATAATATGATGAGGAATATATCGATTTTGGGGGTTTCGGTGAAATTGAAGGGGGTGTTGAAGAGTTTTAGTGTATTAAAGTAGGATTTTTTGAACATTTTATGGATTCTTGCTTCATTTTCGGTGAAATTGATAGGACATTTAGAATCTTAATGCGGGAAGTGGAGAGAAATAGAGAATGATGTGACGAGGAATTGGTGGATTATGGGGGTTTGGGTGAAATTGAAGGGGTGTTGAAGATTTTTAGTGTGTTAAAGAAGAATTTTGGGTACATTTTATGGATTCTTGCTTCATTTTTGGTGAAATTGACGGTACATTAAGGACTTTTAATGCGCAAAGTGCAGAGAAATGGGAAACGATGTGACATACAGGAACCCATGTAGGTGAGGATTTTTTGTACATTTTATGAATCCGCGTTTTTTTTTGGTAAAATTGACGGGATATTGAGAATTTAAATACGCGAGGTGAAGAGAAATAGAGAAAGATATGCCGAATAAGAAAATAAAAAAAAGTGCAGAGGAATAGAAAATTATGTGATGAGGAATATGTGGATTTTGGGGGTTTTGGTGAAATTGACGGGGTGTTGAAGATTTTTAGTGTATTTGGTGAGGATTTTGTGTACATTTTATGGATTCTTGCATCATTTTTGGTGAAATTAACGGGACATTGAGAATTTTTAATGAGCAAGATGAAGAGAAATTTTACCGTCGATATATTCTGCAATTTTGAAATTTTATTGAGAATTGCAATATAATTCTACAATTTTACAACTGCCACATACATTCAGAATTTTTTTTCAGCACTTCCATCCCTTTATTCTCTTATTTCTTCACTTTTAACATTCCAATTCTAGAATTGTACAAATACTACATAGATTCATAACTTTTTCTTAACTTGGATTCATCTTTTCGATACTTGCACCATTCCAATTCTGCAATTGTACAAATTTACAAATTTTACTATTATTACACACACTTATTTATCATTTTTCTTTTGACATTTTCATCTTAATTTTCCACTTTCAACATTCCTTTTACAATTTTGCCATTCTACAATTTATAATTTTTTTTCCACATTTCAATGTTGCCATTCTATAATTTTGCAATTGCCACATACATTTATAATTATTTTTTTTTTACATTTTCATCTTTAATTCTCTCAATTTTTTTTCTTTCAACCTTCCAATTGTACAATTAAATATACAATTTTATTACACAATTTCACAATTTCTACATGCATTTTTTTAACCCATATTTTTTTTAACCCTTTCATCCCTTCATTCTCTCAATTTTTCACATTCGGCATATCAATTCTGTACTTTCGTTGTCTCGGAGGCCTTCGCCAGGGAAGAAAAGTAGGAAATTCTCGCGGCAGCTTATCGCAAAGATTTTCACGTCGGCAAACTTTCGAGCGGCGCTTATCGGCGCCGGTTGACAATCGATATCGCCATCGAAGAATGGCCATCGGCTATCGAGAGTGGCACTTTTCCAGGTCGTTGATCTCCCACGTCCCGCGATATCGCCGCCGATCTCATTTTATTCTTATCGCCCGGTATACTCCGCGCACGGAGTCGATTTCTGCAGAAAAAGTCGCGGAAAAAAAGTACGATGACTACAGATTTTATGAGGATTTTTTTATTCATTTTTTTTTAACCATTATTGATTAAATATTTCGGCAGAAAAAAATACGATTTTATTATGGATTTTCAATATATTTTATACATATCTTTTTGCATAAATGATTTAGTAATTATTTGTACAGGAAAAAATTGTAGCAAGGAACATGATTTAATTTCGGATTTTCAACCGATTTTATACATGGTCTTCTGTATAAATCAATTATTAATTATTTCCTGTAGAAAAAGTCGCAAAAGAAACATGATTTCATTATATATTTTACTATGATTTCCTATGAATTTTCTGGAAGCATTATAATGAAGATTTTAGATATATTTTTATATATTTATATATATTTCCGATTTTAGAATATTCCGGGTACATAATTCTGATTCAAAAAATACCTGCACGATTTAGACTTTAGAGTATTCCCATTTTAAAAGTTCCGCTCTACAAAATTCCAAAGAAACAATTCTTAAATTCGCATTTTTAAAAATTGCGATGTAAAAGATTCTGGTTGAAAAAGTACTGATTTCTCCAAATTCCGATATAAACCATTGTAAACCATGCTGATTTAAAAAAAATCTGTTTCAAAAAATCCGATATAAACAATTCTGGTTTAAAAATTCAGATGTAAACAATTTTGACTTTAAAAAATTCTAACTTCAAAACACTTTGCATTAAAAAATTCTGACTTCAAAAATTGTAACTTTAAAATATTCCCATCTCAGTAATTCCGGACTACACAATTCTGAATTAAAAAATTCTGACCATAAAAAATTCGAATTTGAAAAATACTAACTTTAAAATGTTCCTACTTCAATACTTCCGGTCTATAAAACTCCGATTTCGAAAATTCTGATTTAGGAAATTTCGTTCTTAGAGATTGCGAAAAAAATCTGATTTCTGTTTGAACGAATTCTGATTTGTGTTTCAAAATAATCCAATATAAACAATTCTGATTTAAAAATTCAGATGTAAACAATTTTGACTTTAAGAAATTCTGACTTCAAAAATGTTACCTTCAAAATATGTGGAATTAAAAAATTCTGACTCCAACAATGTTGACTTCAAAAATTGTGACTTTAAAATATTCCCATTCCAGTAATTTCGGTATACAAAATTCTGAATTTAAAAATTCTGACCGTAAAAAATTCGAATTTAAACAATTCTAACTTGCGGACTCAAAAAATTCCGACTTTAAAATTTTCCTACATCAATACTTCCGGTCTACAAAATTTCAACTTTAAATTTTAAACTCCTGGTTTAAACAAACTCCTGGTTTAATAAAATTCTGACCATGAAAAATTCGGAGTTTAAAATTCTCCTATTTACATTTTTAAAATGTTTAAAAAATTCTGATTATTTACAAAATTCTGTTTCAAAAAATACTTTGATCCGAGAAAAAGAATGAAAGTTCGAAAAGGCCGTCCGATTCACCCTCGAATTATGCAAAATGCCGCGCAAAAAGTGAACAATTCTTATTTAGAGAATTCACATTTTTAAAAATTGCGATGTAAACAATTCTTTAAATTAAAATTATAATTCTAAAATTAAAAAATACTGATTTCTCTAAATTCCGATGTGGACAATTCTTTTTTAAAAAAAAAATCTGTTTTGAAAAAATCCGATATAAACAATTTCGACTTTGAGAAATTCTGACTTCAAAATATTTAGTTTTAAACAATTCTGGCGTCAAAAATGTTACTTTAAAATATTCCTATTTCAACAATTCCGGTGTACAAAATTCTGATTTAACCAGTTCTGATTTAGAAAATTTTCATGGTTAGATATACACAATTCTGATTTAAAAAAAAATCTGATTTCTACACATTCTGATGAAAACAATTCTGATTAAAAAAAAATCTGTTTCGAAAAAATGAGATATAAACAATGCTGGTTAAAAAAAAACTTCACTTCAAATAATTCTGATTTTTGCACATTATGATACAGACAATTCTGCCTTTGAAAAGTGTTGACTTAAAGAAATTCTGTCTTTAAAAAATTCAGATTTGAAAAATTGCCACTTCAAAACATTTCTAGTTCAATAATTCCGGTGTACAAAATGCTGATTTAACCGGTTTTGATTTGGAAAGTTTTCATTGTTAGGTATACATAATTCCGGTTTAAAAAGTCTGATTTCTATAACTTTCGATGTAAACAATCTTGACTTTAAGAAATTCTAACTTCAAAATATTTGGATTTAAAAAATTCCGCCTTCAACAATGTTGACTTCAAAAATTGTGACTTTAAAATATTCTCATTTCAGTAATACTAGTCTACAAAATTCTAAATTGTTTAAATTCTAACCATTAAAAAATCGGCTTAAACAGACTCGGACTTTAAAATTTTCCTATTTATATTTTTAAAATGTTCAAAAAATTCTGATTATTCACAAAATTCCGTTTCAAAAAATACTTTGATTCGAGAAAAAGAATGAAAGTTCGTAAAGTCCGTCCGATTCACCCTCGAATTATGCAAAATGGCGGGCATTCGATTGGTCCGCCCGATTTAGCGGCGATTATTTTATTCCATTATTCAGCGGGCGTCAGACTGCGAGTCGATTATCGCGAAACGAGTGCAAACAGTCGCGAGTCGGCGGTTGAATAATTACCGCTAATTGCCGCGACATCATTTCAATATCGATGCGATCCCGAATCGGCGGCTTTATTCAGATTTCGACCGTTCCGAGAAATTTCCGCCGGACGGCCTCAATTTTCATGCAAATTATTCTCCGCCGCATTTCGAATATTGGGTAATATTCATATGATTTTCGAGATTCGAGAATTTTTGGGATCTCGACGATTTTATGCCGATTTTAATCAATTTTGTGAATTTCAAATCAAACATTTTCGATCGATTTCAAAAGTCTCGATTAAATTGATGATTTTATGAGGATTTTAGTAATTTTTATGAATTTGGAAGGTTGAATACAAATTTTGTGGAAATCATTTTCTGCTTATATAGATTAATCTTATATTTCGAAATTTAAATAATATTCATATGATTTTCGGGATTTCGACGATTTTATGTCAATTTTAATCAATTTCGTGAATTTCTAATCAAACATTTTGGATCGATTTCAAAAGTCTTGATTAAATTGATGATTTTATGAGGATTTTACTTAATTTTGTAAATTTGGAGGTTAAATGCAAATTTCCTGCTTATATAGATTAATATTATGTTTTTCAAATCAAACATTTTCGATTGATTTCCAAGATTTCAGTGTTTTTCACGATTTTATGCCGATTTTAGTAATTTTTGTGATTTTCCAAGGTTAAATATAAATTTTGTTGAAAATCACTTTCTACTTATACCGATGAATTCTTTATTTTTCAAATCAAACATTTTCGACTGATTTCGAAGATTTCGGTGTTTTTGACGATTTTATGCGAATTGTAATAATCTTTGTGAATTTGGGAGGTTAAATACAAATTTTCTACTTATTAATGTTATATTTTCTAAATCAAACAGTATCGACCAATTTCGAAGGTTTCAAAGGTTCCGACCAAATTTACGATTTTATGACGATTTTAGTCATTTTTGTGAATTTGGAAGATTTAATACAAATTTTCTGCTTAGACCGATTAATCTTATATTTTTTACAAATCAAATATTTTCGATCGACTTTGAAGGTTCCGGTCAAATTGATCATTTTATGCCAATTTTAATCAATTTTGTGAATTTGGAAGGTTAAATGCAAATTTTCTGCTAGTATCAATTAATGCTTCTTTTCCAAATCAGACATTTTCGATTGATTTTGAAAATTCCGGTGTTTTTGACGATTTTATGCGGATTTTGTGAATTTGGAAGGTTGAATACAAATTTTGTTGGAAATCACTTTTTGCTTATACCGATTAATTTTGTATTTGAGATATTAAACAATATTGATGTGCTTTTGTAGATTCCGAAGATTTCAGTGTTTTTCACGATTTTATGCCGATTTTTTCGAATTTCTAATTTTACGCCGATTTCGAAAATTTCGAAGGTTCAGATTAAATTCATAATTTGATATCGATTGTAGTATTTTTTGTGAATTTGGGAGGTTCGATAGGAATTTTGCTGGAAATTATTTTCTGCTTATACCAATTAATGTTATATTTTTCAAATCCTAATATTTTCGACCGATTTCGAAGGTTCCGGTAAAATTGCAAATTTTTTGCTGATTTTAATCAGTCAAATGAGTTATTTAGGTTTGACACGTCCTCGAAAAATTCGTCGACACCTTATAACAGTCTAATGAAAAGCGAATCATATTTTTTAAATTCCTAATTCAACAATTTCATATATCGTAACATCCAAATGACAGGAAAGGAAAATTCTCAAAAATTCCTCGACACCTCACAAGATCAGAATAAAAGAAAAGAAAGATTACCAATGATTTCCTCACGTTGCAACGTTGAAATGATTAAAAAGAAAAATTCCTCGATACGTCACAAGATCTGAATAAAAGAAAAGAAAAATTCTCCGAATTTCCTCATGTCGCACCGTTTGAATGACTAAATTGAAAAATTCCTCAAAACATTACAGCGTCAGACAGAAAAGAAAAATTCTTAAATTCCTGTAAATCTCACAACGCCTGAATAAAAAGAAAGAAAAATTCTTCCAAATTAAAATAAAAATAAAAAGAATTATACATTCATAAAATATAATTCACACAGATTCCTCGACACGTTGCACCTTCAAAAAAAAAAAATTCTCGAGAATTCCTCGGCACGTCCCAACTTCTGAATAAAAGAAAAGAAGAATTCTCAAGAATTTCTCGACGCGTCGCACTTTTGGATATAGAAAAAAAGAAATTCGCAAAATTCCTCGAAATCTCACCGCATCCAAATAAAAATTCTCAAAAATTCCTCGACACCTCACAACTTCTGAATAAATAAAGAAAAACTGGCAAAAATTCCTCGAACGTCGTACTTTTGAATATAGAAAAAAAAATCTCAAGGATTCTTTGAAATTTCACGATGCCCGAATAAAAATTCCCAAAAATTCCTTGACACGTTATAACTTCAGAATAAAGAAGGGAAAAAAAATTCTCAAAAATTCGACACGGCGTACTTTTGAATATAAAAAAAAATCGCACAATTCCTCGAAATCTTACCGCATCTGACTAAAAATTCTCAAATATTCCTTGATACCTCACAACTTCTGAATAAATAAAGAAAAACTGGCAAAAATTCCTTGAACGTCGTACTTTTGAATATAGAAAAAAAAATCTCAAGGATTCTTTGAAATTTCACGATGCCCGAATAAAAATGCCCAAAAATTCCTCGACACGTCGCTACTTCAGAATAAAAAAAAAGAAGAAAAATTCTCAAATTCCTCGACACGTCGCAACTTCTGAATAAATAAAGAAAAACTGGTAAAAATTCCTCGACACGTCGCACTTTTGAATACACAAAAAAATAAATTCGCAAACTTCCTCGAAATCTCACCGCATCCGAATAAAGATTTTCAAAAATTCCTCGACACGTTATAACTTCAGAATAAAGAAGAAAAGAAAAATTCTCAAAAATTTCTTCGACACGTCGTAGTTTTAAATATAGAAAAAAAAAATTTTCAAGAGTTCCTCGAAATCTTACCGCATCTGAATTAAAATTCTCAAAAATTCATCGACACCTCACAAATTTTTGATAAAAAAGAAAAATTCTTATATTCCTCGACACGTTACACCTCAATAAAAATAGAAAACAGCAAAAATCCACCCAATTTCCTCACATCGCACCGTTCGAGTGACTAAAAAGAAAAATTCCGAATAAAAAGAAAGAAAAATTCTCAAAAATTCCTCGACACGTCGCAACTTCTGAATAAAATAAAAGAAAAGAAAAATTCTCAAAAATTCCTCGACACGTCACAACTTCTGAATAAAATAAAAGAAAAGAAAAATTCTCAAAAATTTCTTGACACGTCGCAACTTCAGAATAAAAAAATGAAAAATTCTCAAGAATTCCTCAATTTCATAATTTCCGAATAAAATTTCTCAAACATTCCTCGACACCTCGCACTTTCTGAATAAAAAAGAAAAATTCTCAAGAATTTCTCGAAATCTCACCACATCCGAATTAAAATTCTCAAAAATTCCTCGACACATTGCAACTTCTGAATGAATAGAAAATAAAAATTCTCGAATTCCTCGACACGCCGCAACATCTGAATAAAAGAAAAGAAAAATTCGCAAAAATTCTTCGAAATCTCACCACGTCCGAATAAAAATTCTCAGAAATTCCTCGACACCTCGGAAATTCTGAATAAAAAAGAGAGAAATTCTCAAAATTTCTTCGTCATGTCGCAACTCCAAAATAAAAATAGAAGAAAAATTCTCAATAATCCTTCAATTTCACCGCATCCAATAAATCGCAATGAAAATTCTCAAAAATTCCTCGATACCTTCAAATTCTGAGTAAAAAAGAGAAATTCTCAATATCCTCGACACGTCGTAACTTCAGAATAAAAAAAGGATTCCTCGAAATCTCACCGCAACTGCATAAAAATTCTCAAAAATTCCTTGTCACCTCGCAATTTCAGAATAAAAAAAAAATAAAAATTCTCAAAATTTCCTCGACACGTCACATCATAATAAAAACAGCAAAAATCCCCCAAATTTCCTCACATCGCCCCGCCCAAAGCCGAAAAAGACCGGAAAAAGACCCCCGGGGACCCCCTGAACCGTCGAAAGTCTGTCGAAAAAGCAAAAAATCGAAAATAAAGAAAACTTCTCAATCTCCTCAACACGTCATAACTTCAGAATAAAAATGAAGAAAAAATTCTCAAGAATTCCTCGAAATCTCACCGCATTCGAATAAAAATTCTTAAAAAATCGTCGACACCTCGCAACTTCTGAATAAAAAAGAAAAATTCTCAAGAATTCCTCGACACGTCGCAATTTCTGAATAAAAAAGAAAAATTCTTAATTTCCTCGACACGTCGTAACATCAGAATAAAAAAGAAGAAAAATCCTCAAGAATTCCTCGAAATCTCACCGCATTCGAATAAAAATTCTTAAAAAATCGTCGACACCTCACAACTTCTGAGTATCAAAAAAAAATTTTTTTTCAGAATACCTCGAAATCTCACCATGTCCGAATAGAAATGTTCAAAACATCCTCAACACATCGCAACTTTTGAATAAAAAAGAAAAATTCTCAAAAATTCCTCGAAATCTCACCACGTCCAACCAAAAATTCTCAAAAATTCCTCGACACCTCCCAAATTCTGAATAAAAAAAGAAAAATTCTCATATTCCTCGACACGTTACACCTGAATAAGAATAAAAAACATCAAAAATCCCCCTAATTTCGTCACATCAGACCAAAAAAGTCCGAAAAAGACCCCCCGAACCGTCAAAAGTCTGTCGAAAAAGCAAAAAATCGAAAAAGAAGAAAAATTCTCAATCTCCTCGACACGTCATAACTTCAGAATAAAAAAAGAAGAAAAATCCTCAAGAATTCCTCGAAATCTTACCGCATTTGAATAAAAATTCTTAAAAAATCGTCGACACCTCGCAACTTCTGAACAACGAAAAACAAAAAATCGCAAAATTCCTCGACATCTCACAACGTTCGAATGAAAATGTTCAAAACATCCTGGACACCTCGGAACTTCTGAATAAAAAAGAAAAATTCTCAAGAATTCCTCGACACGTCACACCTGAATAAGAAAAAAAAGGAAAAATTCTCAAAAATTCCTCGACACCTTACAACTTCTGAATATCGAAAAAAAAAATTTGCAAAATTCCTCAAAATCTCACTATGTTTGACTAAAAATGTTCAAAACATCCTCGACACCTCGTAACTTCTGAATAAAAAAGAAAAATTCTCAAGAATTCCTCGACACCTCCCAAATTCTGAATAAAAAACGAAAAATTCTCATATTCCTCGACACGTTACAGGTGAATAAGAATGAAAAACAGCAAAAACCCCCCAATTTAGTCACGCCACACCAAAAAAGACCCCCGGGGACCCCCCGAACCGTCAAAAGTCTGTCGAAAAAGCAAAAAATCGGCGCCCGGCTCGATTCGCACTCGACCTCGTCTTTTCCTTCCTTGTACAAAGACTTTCCTTGTAGATAGTCGAAGGCGAGCGGCCGAACTTCTTGAAAGACGTCGAGTTGTACATGAGTCTATTCTAAGCCGAGTGAGATAAGTGTTACAGAGATCTATATACATAACAAATCACTATATATTCTATATTATGCATATATGAACATAGCTATAAATACGAGGATTATATAAATACTATAAATATTATAAATACTGAACATAAGGGTTACAGATTGCGGCGAGGAACGGAGCTAATGGTTATTTATAGAAATATCGTAAAACTGCGTTATAGACGTAAGGCTAGTTATATATACGAATGTATGCGTGTGTGAATATTGAGTGCGGAAATTTGCGTTTGAATGAATATGTACATATGTCTGTGTGTTGTGTGGGCAGAAATATTGTGTATAAAAATTTGTGTGGGTACATATATACATGTATATGTGCGTATGCGTGTAATAAAGGAAATGCGTATATTGATTATTAATGAATGATTTTTAATGAAATTATTATATATACATCGTATCTGCATATGCGGTCATGTGGGTAAAAATATTAAATGCGTATATTTGAATTTGGATATACATGTATGTACATGTATATATATATATATATATGTCATATGCAGATGCGTTCATGTGTTTCCAAATATTAAATGCTTAGTATTTGAATTTGGATATACATTTATATATGCATATATATACATATATGGTGTGTGCATATGCGTTTATGTGGGTAAAAAAATTAAATGCGTATTATTTGAATTTGGATATACATTTATGTATGCATATATATATATGGATATACGTTCATCTGTCCAAATATTAAATGCGTATATTTAAATTTTGTATACATGTGTATATTATGTATAATATACATTTATATATGCATATATTATATGCATTTGCAAACATGTGGGTAAAAACATTAAATGCGTATATTTGAATTTGAATATACATCCATGTATATATATGTATATATATATATATATATATATATATATATATATATATAATGTGTATATGCATTCACGTGTGTACAAATGTTAAATTCGTATATTTAAATTTTGTATACATGTACGTGTATATTATATTTAATATATATTTATATATGTATATCTTATATGCATGTGCAAACAGGTGGGTAAAAATATTAAATGCGTATATATATATATATGTATGAATTTGATATACATGCATATATATATATATATATATATACATGTATATATATATGCATACATGCATATGCATGTATATCAAATTCATATATATATATATATGCATATATTTAAATGTACGGATTTAATATTGGCATACATTTGAATTTGGATATACATGTATGCTTATACATGCTTATATATATGTACATAAGTAAATATACATATATATTGTATGCATGTGGGTCTATGTGTATACAAGAATTCAATTCGGATATTTACGTTTTGTATACATATATGTTTATGTATGCATATGGCTATATATATATAAATAAATGTGCACATATAAATATGGATATATATACATTTACGCGTATATACAATCACGTGTGTACAAATTTTAAATTCGTATATTTAAATTTTGTATACATGAATGTGTATATTGTGCGTAATATATATATATATATATATATATATACATATATATATATATATATATATATGCATATCAACTGTGCATATGTGTGCATGTGGGTACAAATATTACATGCGAATATTTGTATGTATGCATATTAATTCAATGTTTTATATATATATATATATATATATATATATATATATATATGTATATATATATGTAAATATTCTTATATATTTACATATGTATATGCAAATATGTGTATTATATGCATTAATTTTGCATGTGTAAATCTATTATATGTATATGTATATGTATATATATGCATATGTAAATACGCGTGTATAAATACATGTTTTATATACATATATATTGACTTTTACATTTGTGGATATATATATATATACATATATATATATATATATATATATATATATATATATATATATATATATATATATATGTATATGTATGTATAAATACATGTTTTATATTCATATGCATTGATTTTCACATGTGTAAATATATGCATACATATATGATTTTTACATTTGTGAATATTATGCATATGAATACATACGTGTAGAAATATGTTTTATATTCATATACATTGATTTTTACATGTGAAAATATATGCATATATATATATATGCTTATGTGTATAAATTCATGTTTTATATACACAAGAATTAATTTTTACATGTGTGAATATATACATATGGATATATGCATGTATAAATACATGTTTTGTATTCATATGCATTGATTTTTACATGTGTAAATATATGCATATGTATATATGCATGTATAAATACATGTTTTATATACATATATATTGATTTTTACATTTGTGAATATTATGCATATGAATACATACGTGTATAAATACATGTTTTATATTCATATACATTGATTTTTACATGTTAAAATATATGCAAACATATACATTTATACCATATGGATATAAATACATGTTTATATATATATATATAGCGATTTTTACATGTGTAAACATATGCATATGTAAATATGCTTATATGTATATAAATACATGTTTTATATACAAGCATTAATTTTTACATGTTAAAATATATGCATATATATATATATGCATTTGTGTACTTGCATGTATAAATACATGTTTTATATTCATATGCATTGACTTTTGCGTATGCAAAAATTATGCATGTGTATATATGTGTGTATAAATACATGTTATATATATATAGATATATGCATTCATTTTTACATGGCTAAATATTATGCATATTTGTACACGCATGTATAAACAAATGATTTATATACATGTATATTGATTTTTATATGTCCAAATATTATGCATATGTGTATTTGCGTGTATAAATACATGTTTTATATACATATGCATTGATTTTCCCATGTTTAAATATATGCATATTTACATATGCTTATGTGTATGTAAATACATGTTTTTTATGCATATGCATTAATTTTTACATCTGCAAATATTATGCATATATACATATACATTATTATGCATATCTGTATAACATATGCATGTATAAACGTTTAATTAATATATTTACGCACTGATTTTTTCATCCCTCTAAATTACGCATATGACCATACGCATACATATATACACATATACATATATGTGTGCATATATATATATATATATGTATTCATTTTTGCATAGGCATTGATTTTTACAGACATAACCACATGTACATGTACATCTATATATAAATACAAATTTTACATTCCCACGCAATGATTTTTCACATTTTTCACATGTGAACAGTATTTTATTTTATTACATAATTATAACATTATTTTATTTATTTCAAATTGACGCCTCTCAAACTTTAATTTCAAAATTTTTATTGTACTATTTATAATGCAAATATTCAAGAACGATATATATATATATATATACATATAGTAAATTTCAATATTTCGTATTTTAACTTTTTGATTTCGAATTTTAAAATTTGAAATGTCCAAAATTCAGAATTTTTATTTTTTAGAATTTTCGATATCCCGAATTTTCTAGATTCCGAGTATTTTAAATTGAAACTTCTCACAATTTAATTTCAAAATTTTTATTATATTATTCATAACGCAAATATTCAATAACAATATATATATATATATATATATACATATATATGCATATAATAAATTTCAATGTTTCGTATTTTACCTTTTTGATTGCAAATTTTAAGATATGTATATTCATTTTTATATATATATATTTTCATATAATTGAAATTTCTCACATTTTAATTCTAAATTTTTATTATATTACTTATAACGCAAATATTCAATAACAATATATATATATATATATATATATATATATATATATATATATATATATATATATATATATATTTTTATATATATATATATGTGTATTATTATTATATATACATATAAGAAATTATGAATATTGAACATATTTCGAATCTTGAAAATTCAAAATCAAAAAGTTAAAATACGAAGCATTTAAATTTATTATATTGAATATATATATATATATATATATTGAATATTTGTTATTAATATACGTATATATATATATATATATATATATATATATATATGCATATAATAAATTTCAATACTTCGTATTTTTCCTTTTTGATTTCGAATTTTCAAGATCCGAAATGTGCAAAATTCAGAATTACTAATTTTTTTTAATATTTCAAATTCTGAATTTTCGAAATTCTGAGTATTTCAATTTGAAATTTCTCAAATTTAATTCTACATTTTTATTATAGTATTCATAAGACAAAGTATTTAATAGCAATGTATGTATATGTGTATATACATATGTATGTATTGCTATAAAATTTCTCAAATTTTAATTGTACATTTTTATTATATTATTCATAATGCAAATATTCAGTAGCAATATATATATATATATATGTATATATATTGAATATTTGCGTATGAATATACCTATACCTATATATATATATATATATATATATATATATATATATATATATATATATATGCATACCCGCATATACATGTATATACAAATCCAGACAAATATTTACTCCCATAAATTCCTACCCACACACACACATATATATGTACACACGAATTTCGGTGGGAACCGACAAAAAATCCAATTTTTTCCCCTCCCGACGAATTTCGTTCGCTAGAGAAATTTATCTTAATGATAGTTAATGATCTGTGCGTGTGTGCGTGCCGTTAATTAATCGTTAATTAATCGAGCGGGCGCGCGAAAAGTTTCTTCGGTGCGAGCGACGATTTTCTTTCATTACTTTAATCTTTTATCTTGTAAATAATTCACGCGGAAAAGTTCGGCGCTTTCTGGGCGGAGGTTCGGTTTTTAGCCATTTTTGCGGAGGGTCGTTTTTTTTTATTTTTTGTGGGATTTCTGTTCTCGAATTTTTTTTTTAATTTTTAAACAGACGGGCGGGAGGTGAGCGCGATTTGGAGAGGTGGTTTTTTTATGGGGTTCTTATGGGGTTTCCATGGGGATGTTATGGGGTTTTCATGGGGATGTTATGGGGTCTCCATGGGGTTTTATGGGGTTTGGGTTTGCGAATGTTTTTGTGGGTCACGTCTCGATTTTTTGTATTTCGGAAATTTTTGTGAAGTTTCTTTATGAAATTGTTTCATTCTGTACAATTATGTTGTCTTTTATGCTCGAAGGTATATTTAATTTTTTGCTGAAGGATGTATCCGTTTTTCGCATAATTGCAAGTTTTATAATATTGAGTTTTATTTTGAATAAATCTTGATATATGTAGTCTTGAAATATAAAGAATGTTGAATAAATAGATTTTTGAAATGCTTGCAATGCAAGTTGACGGGTTTCAAATATTTCGGAGATTCCAAACTTCAATATTTGAAATATATTCTTTTATTTCGAATATTTTGTTTCAAATCGAAGATAAATAAATTTAAAGTCTGTTTTTTCAAAGATCAAATTCCGAATCTCAATTTCTCATATTTTGATTCTTTGAACTCCGGCTTTACAACTTCAATTTTGAAGAGTTCAATGTTTGAAACTGAAATTTATAGAATTTTGAAGAACCAGCGTTAACATTTAATTTTAAAACTTAAAATTCCCAAACTTGAAATCTTCAAATTTCTAAAACTTGAAAATATACATTTTTAAACTTCAGTATTTGAAATGTAAATTTCAATGCTCCGTATTTTAACTTTTCGATTTCGAATTTTTTGGATTCGAAATGTCAAAATGTCAAAATTATCAATTTTTAGAATCTTCGAAATTCTAAATTTTCAAGATTCCGAGTATTTGAAATTAGGATTTCTCAAATGTTTGTTCTAAATTTTCAAGGTTTCAGACATTCGAAACATCAATTTCCCACACTTTAATTCTTTAAATTTCACAATCGTTTTAATTCCGAATTTGCAAGATTTCAAATATTCGAAATTGCAGTTTGCCAAATTTCAAAATCTTTTCAATTCTTTCACATTTCAGACTTCAATATTTTTAACTCAAACTTGGAAAATTTTAACTTTTCAATTCCGAACTTTCAAAATTGCAAATGTTCGAAACTGATTTTCTCAAATTTCAATTATTTTCATTTCAAAATTTGTTAAATTCTTTTCAATTCCAAACTTCAATATTTGAAACTGAAACTTGGCAAATCTCAACTTTTCAATTCCCAATTTTCAAAATTGCAAACGTTCGAAACCGAAAATGTTCAAATTATCATTCTGGCAACTGCAACCTTTCATTCCTGAATTTTCATGATTGCAAACATTCAAAACTTCAATTTTTCAAATTTCAATCTTTCATTTATATATTATCAAAAAAATCTTTAAATTTCAAAGTTTTTCAATTCCCTCAATTTCGAAATATTTTCATTTTCTTTTCACTTTTAATCTTCAATATTTAAAACTCAAACGTGCTGAATCTCAAAATGTCACCTCCGAACTTTCAAAATTGTAAAAGTCCTAAACAGGCAATTTTCACATTTTAATTCTTGCAACTTCAATTTTTCATTTCTAAATTTTCAAGTTTTCACATATTCGAAACTTCAATTTCTCAAATGTTTAATTTTTTAAAAACATTTCTTTTCATTTCAAGATCGTTTCAATTTCATTTTCAGTTAAATTTTCATTTTCAAACGATTCCAATTCTTTTCACTTTTAAACTTCAATATTTGAAACTCAATTTTCAAATTTTAATTCTTGCAGCTTCAATTTTTAATTTCTGGATTTTCAAGATTTCAAACATTCGAAGCTTCAATTTCCCAAATGGCAATTCTTCAAATTTCTAAATCTTTTCAATTCTGCATCATTATATTGCAATATTTGAAACTCAAACTTGGCAAACTTCAACTTTTGCATTTCAAATTTTCAAGATTGCGAATGTTCGAAACCGAAAATGTTCAAATTTCAATTCTGACAACTTCAACCTTTCATTTCTGAATTTACAAGATTTCAAACATTGAAAACTTCAATTTTTCAAATGTGAATTCTTCAAATTTAAAAAGCTTTTCAACTCTGCATCATCATCTTGCAATATTTGAAACTCAAACTTGGCAAATTTCAACTTTTCAATTCCGAACTTTCAAGATTGTAAATGCTCAAAATGAAAATTATTCAAATTTCAATTATTTTCTTTTAAAAATTTGTTAAATTCGTTTCATAAATTTCAAAATTTTTTCATTTTCTTTTCACTTTTAATCTGCAATATTTGAAACTCAAACCTGCCGAATCTCAAAATCTCACCTTCGAACTTTCAAAACTGTAAATGCTCGAAACGAAAAATTTTCAAATTTCAATTCTTTCAACTTCAACCTTTCATTTCTGAATTCACAAGATTTTAAACATTTAAAACTTCAATTTCCCAAATTTTTGATTTTTTCTAAAACATTTTTTTTCATTTCAAAATCTTTCAATTCATATTTCAAAACCCTTTTAATTCTTTTTATTCTTAGCCTTCAATATTTGTAAACTGAAACATACCGAATCTCAAAATCTCACCTCCCGACCCCGAAGAATCCGAATTCCGTTTCCGCCTCCGCAATTTTTCACTTTCACGACTGCCCCGTCTCTAAACGAATCTTCAAACCGAACCCTGCGAATCTTCCGACAATTCCTGCGAAGATTTGAGGCCGAGAAGGAAGTCGGGCCCGATTATTAGCAGCGAAGATCCTCGGCCGCGTCTTTTTTACGTAAAACGTAGGTTAGCCTAGCGTAAGTCTAGACATAAGCGCATTGTCTCTTTTGTAAATAAACGAAGCGTAGGGCATCGTCCGACAATTAAGCCGACGATTAAGCGAGGACGATTAAGAAAGAAGCGGGTGTAAATAGCGTGCGTTGTTTTGCCGAAGGGAAGGACGCTCTTTCCGTTTCCAATTTAGTGTAAATAAGCGTGGTTCGTTGGCGATGCATTGTAAAGAGGAGAGAAGAATAAACGACGAACGATTAAACGACGTCTTCTTTTTTTCCCACTTTCTCTTCTCCACGTTCCTTCTTACATTTATCTCATTAGAAACGTTGCATATCATAAACATTGTATATTTATAATGTGTCAGATTTACGTATATGCATCATTATAAGTATACTTGTAAATATAATATGAATATATTGAAAAAAAAAAATATATATATATATAGTATATATAGTATATATAGTATACGTATATATATATATATATATATAATAAATTTCAATGCGTCGTATGTTAACTTTTTGCTTTCGAATTTTCAAGATTCGAAATGTATAAAATTAAAAATTTCTTATTTTTTAAAAAATTACATTTTTTAATAAATTACATTTTTCAATAAATTCTAATTTTCGAGATTCCGAGTATTTCAATTTCAAATTTCTCAAACTTTAATTTCAAAATTTTTATTATATTATTTATAACGCAAATATTTAATAGCAATATATATATATATATATATATATATATATATACATATAATAAATTTCAGTCCTTCGTATTTTAACATTTTTTGCTTTCGAATTTTCAAGATTCAAAATGTGCAAAATTCAATATTTTGTATTTTGTAGAATCTTCGAAATTCTAATTTTCGAGATTCCGAGTATTTAAATTTCAAATTTCTCAAACGTTAATCTCAAAATTTTTATTATATTATTCATAACGCAAATATTTAATAACAACACATATATATATATACATATAATAAATTTCAGTCCTTCGTATTTTAACCTTTTGCTTTCAAATTTTCAAAATTCAAAATGTGCAAAATTCAATATTTCGTATTTTGTGGAATCTTCGAAAATCTAATTTTCGACATTCCGAGTATTTCAATTTGAAATTTCAAAAATTCTAATTCTAAATTTTTATAATATTATTCATAATACAAATATTCAATAACAACATATATGTATGCATATATATATATATATATATATATATATATATATATATATATATATATCAATATAATAAATTTCAAGGTTTGGTATTTTAACGATTTGCTTTCGAATTTTCAAGATTCAAAATGGGCAAAATTCAAAATTTCTTATTTTTTAAAAAATTATATTTTTTAATAAATTCTAATTTCGAGATTCCGAGTATTTCAATTTGAAATTTCTCAAATTTCGATTATAAATTTTTATTATGTTATTCATAATGCAAATATTCAATAGCAATATATATATATATATATGTCATATAATAAATTTCAGTACTTCGTATTTTAACTTTTTCATTTCGAATTTTTAATTAAAAATTTATGATTTTTTAGAATCTTCGGCATTCTGAATTTTCAAGATTCCGAGTATTTCAATTCGAAATTTCCCAAATTTTAATTTCGAAATTTTCATTATGTTATTCATTATGCAAATATTTAATAGCAATATATATATGCATATAATAAATTTCAATGTTTCGTATTTTAACTTTTTGATTTCGAATTTTCAAGATTCGAAATGTCCAAAACGTAAAATTTCTTATTTTATAAAAAAAATCTATTTGTATTAAATTGTAATTTTCGAGATTCCGAGTATTTCAATTTAAAATTTCTCAATTTTTAATTGTCAAAATTTTTATTATATTATTCTTATCGCAAATATTCCCCCCCCAAAAATATAGATATACTATAATATGTATACATATGTGTATTATAATTATATATATATAAGAAATTGTGAATTTTGGACATTTCGAATCTTGAAAATTCGAAATCATAAGTTAGAATACGAAGCATTTAAATTTATTGAATTTAAAATTATATGAAAAGAAAATTTATATATATATATATTGAAAATTTTATGTATATGTATATATAATTTAAAAAACAGTATATGTATCATTATATTTTTTTTTCAATATATTCATATTATATTTACAATGTGTGTATATTTATGTATGTACATCATTATGGATATACTTGTAAATATAATTATGAATATATAATACATGCTACAAATATAATGGAATATATATACAATATTATATTTACAATGTGTGTACAAAAACACACGCAAATGTATATATACGTGTATATATCATATTTACAATATGTGTATATATGTTATTATAAATATACTGGTAAATACGATATGAATATATATACATATATATATATATATATATATATATATATATATATATAATACTAAAAAATATCTAAATGAGAAATTCGAAAAACTGTTATTTCGAAGCTGGACTTTTTGATGGTTGCTGATTTGGTTCTACGTTCAACGTAAGTATATATTATAATACATTTCGCAATTACTTTTTAATCATATATATAACAAATAAATAATATAATAGAAAAAATAAATCTTTTGTATATGAATTTCGGAAGCATATTCTTAGATTAATTTATTATTATTGCTAGCTTATGGGATTTCTTTTCGTGTTTCAATTTTTTTTGTTAATTAAAATTCTTCTTGTGTCTACTCAAAACGCAACGAAATGTTGAAAAACTTTATTTTGTTCGTATGTTTTCGGAATAATTGACATATTCGATATTATTTTGCGAGTGCAAAATTTGGTGACGTAACTTTTATTTAAATTTTATTTAGATTTTATTTCAATTTTTAGTTCATGCGATTTTTCTCCTATATTTCTTGAAATTAAAATCTTTTTCTTTCTACCCAGAATTCATTGGATTTTGTAAAATCTTATATTGTTCGAATTTCTTCCGCAGCAATTTACAAAATTTCATGACGCACCTTCGAAATCCAAAATAATTTCTACTTACATAAATTTCGCAAACATCAGTACATTTTATTATAATTTTAATTTCTTGACACTTTTTTTTTGCATTTCTTAAATTTCTTCAAATTTAAATCTGTTTCTTTAAAATCGAAATACAATGCATTTTGTAAAATGAAATAATGTTCACAATTTCTGTCGCATTCATACACATATTCAATATTATTTTTCGTTTTAAAAACTTAATAACGCACCTTTGAATCTGAAAATACGTCGGTCGTATGTAAATTTTGCTGACGCAAGGAAACTTTTGTGCCCGACTGTCGCGCGGCGATTTACGATTTGCCGCTGATAAGAGATAAAGGGAGATAATGATAGATAATAGCAGAGGAGTGACGCACGTACTCGCCAAGAATTGCGGCCTGCGATTAGAATTTGCCGAAAACTCGGAAAACCGAGAATTGAACACGTATATTTACATTTTGTATACGAGTATGCACAAATTTATGCATAAAACATGTATTTATGCACATTAGCATATATATATAAAATTTAAACAGTTGCAGTAACTTAGTTGTATTAAGGTAGCATATTAAGTTGGTTTTTATTTACAGTCTAGAATGAAAAAAAATGAAAAATTAACTGTCTCAAATTAAAATATTGAAACTTAACTTTCAGTTAAAATGCTGAAATAAAATTGTTAGACGATAAGACCCTATAGAATTTTATAATATAATGCATAAATACAATTATATTATTTTATTGGGGAAATAAATAGATTTGAAAAACTCTAAAGAAACTTAACATAAATAAATGAATGAATGATAGGATTTAAAATCAAATTATTAAAAGAACAAATTACCTTAGGGATGATAGCGTAATAATAGTATAAAGTTTATATTTACACTAAAATTTGCGACCTCGATGTTGAATTAAAGTTATTATTAAGTGCAGAACCTTAAATAATTAGTCTGTTCGACTATTAATCTTCAATCAAATAAATACTATATTGTACGAAAGGACTTAAAGTATATAGTAATTATTAAAAAATGAATGAAAATAATAATAATTTGTCTTGGCAGATTAGTTTTAGTATTAGCAATAATTTTAGAAATTATAAAAACATTTACTATTAATGTAGGCAATAAATTAGTAAATATAAAATAATAAAATATATCTTAAACTAACAAAAGTTTATATAGATTATAAATAATAGAAAATGTTTTAAACTCTTATATTATATATTTACTGGAACTAAATTAAATTCTTATTAAATATTAATATTAAATTAATAACGTTATCTTTATACTTTGTTAAATTATAAATAAATATTTGATCTTAAAATTAAAAAAAAACAATAATAAGATTTGTCTAGTAATAAAAAAAAAAATATATATATATATATGCTAATGTGTATAAATACATGTCTTACATACAATATTAATTTTATTTTCCTTATATAATTTGATTTAATAATTATTAGAGTAATAATTACTGTTATAATTATACCTCACATACCAAATCTTTTTATATAAATTGGTAATGGATTTTCTATAAAAAATATTTTTGTTAATATTCATGTTAATAATGTTCCTGCTATAATATTAGGTGTTGAACATAAAATTATAGTTTATTTTTCTTGAATATTAGTATAATAATTGAATGTAATTGTTTTTATTGATCTGTTTCAACATAAATAAATTGATAGTCGAGACGAATAAAAAGATGTTAAACAAATTACAATATCTAATATAATAATAAATATTATATTTAATTCTGAATTTATTGCGAATTCAATTATAATATTTTTTGAAAAGAATCCTGAATAAAAAGGAAACCCTATTAATGCTAATATAGATAAATTTATTATTATTTTGTATTAGAAAGTTGCGTTCTTAAAATGTTAGTGCCTTCAGATCCTTTAAGATAATTTTAAGATACGCAAAATCGAAGGCAGGTTTTATTCATAGATTTTTTGGACGGAAATCGAGAATTTTGAGTTTTTCGGTGCTGACATTAGCGAAAATATTCAATTCGAAGAAATATAGATTGAAATTAACTAAATAAAGTAAGGTAAATAAATTAAGAAATTAAGAGATAAAGAATAAAAATAAATGAATGATGAATGTAAATTCGTTAAAGAAAAATATGAAAAAAAAAATTTCTGCTGCATCATATATATAAGTGGATAAAAGTGTTCATGTTTTTGTTCATTGACCTTGTCAACATTGCAAATTTGTAGAATAGTAATATTTTCCCAGAAGTGACAAAATGTAGAAAATTTAATATACGATGTTTAATGTCATTGGTAAATAAAAGTATATTATTGAGGAAAGAGTCATTTAGTCAAGAAATAATGTCTTTTTGAAAAATGTAACTTTTTCTGCATGTTGAGTGCCCGTGACGCACCGTGTGCGTCATGTGACAAAAATTGTAAAAATGTTTGCAATGAAATATTTGCGAATTCAACGATTTTATTTCTAAGAAATGTTAATCTGAATTGTAAGTTGTGATGACGCACCGTGTGCGTCATACTTTAAAATCATGAAAAACAATTGTAAACATTTTTGCAATGAAATATTGGCGAATTCGACGAATTTACTTCTGAAAATGTCAATTGTAATTTTGATAGATTGTGACGCACCGTGTGCGTCATGGGACAAAATCATGAAAAAAAAATTTTGTAAAAATATTTGCGAATTCGACGATTTTACTTCTGAAAATTTTAATTTTAATTTTTGGATGATCGTGACGCACCGTGTGCGTCATGTGGCAAAATTGTGAAAAAAAAAATATTGTAAAAATATTTGCGAATTCGACGATCTTCTAAAAATTCTTATGTCAATTTTTTGTGCTCATGCTTCAAAATCATCTATTTCTATTTATTTCATTGATTTAATTAAACACTTTATTAAGTCTTAAGGAGAGCAAAGATAATTTTTATCGAACGGCAGATAAATAAACAAGAAGATAGAGTTTGGCATGCGTGGAATAATGCGTGCACCATATAAACATATAAACACATAAACACATAAACACTAGGGTGCAGTTTGAATTGCGTCGGATGAATAAATAAATAATTAAATGAACGGGCAAACAGCGGGATGCGAGTCTTGATCGAGCGGAAAGCGAAGTAAAATAAAACGAAACGAATGAGTGGATGAACGAAGAGATCAATTTCCGATACGTTCAAACAGGAATAAATAAAAATGGGCAAAAGTAAGCTAAATAAACAGAGAAGTAATCGGATAAATTTGAAATGTGTTTCGAAAAATAAATAGGTCGTAAATAAATCGTGAATAAATGAAGGGATATATAAATAAATTATTAACATTATGTAGGGAATTTGTTCAAATGAAACATCAATTTGTACAAAATAAAATTTATTATATAATAAATAAAGGAATGTATATTATAAATAAATGATTAACATTAAATAGGTAATTTGTCCAATTGAAATATTAATTTGTAGAAAATAAAATAAATAAATAAACAGAGAAGTAATCGAATAAATTTGAAATGTTTCGAAAAATAAATAGGTCGTAAATAAATCGTGAATAAATGAAGGAATAAATAAATAAATTATTAAAAGTATGTAGGGAATTTGTTCAAATGAAATATCAATTTATACGAAATAAAATAAATAGATAAATAATTGGATAAATTTAAAATGTTTCGAAAAGTAAATAATAAAATAAATGAATAGTGTAAATAAATAAAAGTAAACAAATCGTGAATAAATCGAAAATAAAGAAAGGAATATATATTATAAATGAATGATTAACATTAAATATTTTTACAAATTTTTATAATTTTTTTATATTATATACATATATTTTTTATATTTATAAAAAATATTTTTATAAATTTGTTCAATGGAAATATGAATTGGTACAAAATAAAATAAATAAATTTCAAATGATTCGAAAAATAAATGGGTCTTAAATAAATAAAGGAATAAATATTATAAATAAATGATTAACATTATGTAGGTGATTTGTTCAAACGAAATATGAATTTGTAGAAAATAAAATAAATAAATAGACAAGTAATGGGTTAAATTTCAAATTATTCGAAAAATGTATAAATCGTGAATAAATAAAGGAATAAATAAATAAATTATTAATATTATATACGTAATTTGTTCAATACAAATATGAATTTGTACAAAAGAAAATAAATAAGTAGACAAGTAATCGGATAAATTTGGAATGTTTCGAAAAGTAAACAATAAAATAAATACATAGTGTAAATAAATGAAAGTAAATAAATCGTGAATAAATCGTAAATAAATAAAGGAATATATATTATAAATAAATGATTAATATTAAATAGGTAATTTGTTCAAATTGAAATATGAATTGACACAAAATAAAATAAATAAATAGATAAATATCAAATGATTCGAAAAATAAATGGGTCGTAAGTAAATATTATAAATAAATGATTAATATTATATAGCTAATTTGTTCAATTGGAAAATGAATCTGTACAAAATAAAATAAATAATCAGGTAAATAATCGGGTACATTTTAAATGATTCGAAAAATAAATGTTAAATAAATCATAAATAAAATAAATCGAAAATGAAAAAAATAAAAAAGACCATAAAATAAAATAAATCAACAGACAAATAATTGGATAAATTTCAAATGTTTCAAAAAATAAATAGATCATAAATAAATCCTAAATAAATCTTAATAAATCGTAAATAAACAGAGGAATGAAAAAATAAATGAGAAACAATATAGATATAATATATAATAAATATAATATATAATAGGGCACACTTTAAACATTTCGAGAAATTAATATTTAAATACATAAATAAATAAATGAACAGGTGAATATTGAGATAACTTTCGATTAATTACGAAATAAATTGCGATAAAGTAAAATAAATGAATAAATAATTAATCAATTCAGATGTCGTGGCAGACAAATATATAAAAAAATAAATAGCTAAATTAATATAATGCTGTGAAATGTAAATGTATAAATAAATAAATAGCTAAATTAATATAATGCCGTGAAAGATAAATATGTAAATAAATAAATAGCTAAAATTAAATTGAAGTGCAGCAAAATTTATAAATAATTATATAATAAGGTGAACTTTAAATCCTTTGAGGTATAAACTCGTAAATGAATAAATATATATAATAAATAGCTGGAAATTGAGGTGCGGAATTTGATCAATCGAAAATTAAATTGATATGAAGCAAAATTTATAAATAGTTAAATAATATAGTAGATTTCAAATATTTTGAGAAATAAATACATAAATAGTTTGGATGAATTATACAAAAATTAATAAACGAATTACATGAAAATTAATGAAGAAATAATGAATTACACGAAAATTAATGAACGAAAAAATAATGAATTACATAAAATTATTCAATGAAGATTTAATGAAAAATTTAAAAAAAATAATGAATTACATAAAATACATAAAAAATGGGATTAAATAAAATAAATAAATAGATAATTCATAAAACGTATTACAAATGCCTCGGAAAATAAATTCATAAACAAACAAAAAAATAGCTGAATATTGCGAGACGAATTTTAATCAATGAAAAATTAAATTGAAATGAAGGAAAATTTATAAATAGCTAAATAACATAGTAGACTTCAAATATTTTAAGAGACAAATGCATAAATAATTTGAAGGAATTCCATAAACATTAATAAACGAATTACGTGAAAGTTATTGTGAAGATAATGTATTACATGAAAATTATTGAAAGAAAAATTAATGAAAAATTACGTGAAATACATAAAAAAATTGGAATGAAATAAAATAAATAAGTATAAAATTCATAAGACGTATTAAAAATGCTTGAGAAATTAAATACATAAATAAATAAATTGGTGAATATTGAGATAAATTTCGATGACTCATAAATAAATAAAGAGCTGTAAATTCAGATGCGAATGTTGATCGATCGAAAATTAAATTGAAATATATCCAAATTTATAAACAGTTAAATAATATAGTAGACTTCAAATACTTTAAAAAATAAATACATAAATAATTTGAATGAATTACATAAATATTAATGAATGCAAAATTAATGTAAAAATAATGGATTGCTTGAAAATTATTGAAAGGAAAATTTATGAACAATTTGTGCAAAATTAATGAATTACATGAAATACATAAAAAAAATTTGAATTAAATAAAATAAATAAATAGATAATTCATAAGACGTATTAAAAATGCTTGAGAAATTAAATACATAAATAAATAAATTGGTGAATATTGAGATAAATTTCGATGACTCATAAATAAATAAATAGCTGAAAATTGAGATGCGAATTTTGATCAATCGAAAATTAAATTGAAATATATCCAAATTTATAAACAGTTAAATAATATAGTAGACTTCAAATACTTTAAAAAATAAATACATAAATGATTTGAATGAATTACATAAATATTAATGAATGGAAAATTAATGCAAAAATAATGAATTACTTGAAAATTATTGAAAGAAAAATTAATGAAAAATTTATGCAAATTTAATAAATTACATGAAATACATAAAAAAATTGAATAAAATAAATAAATAAAGATATAGATAATTCATAAAACGTATTACAAGTGCCTTGGAAAATAAATAAATACATAAATAAATAAATAGCTAAATATCGCGATACGAATTTTGATTAATCGAGAAATAAACAAAAATGCAGTAAAGTAAAAAAACAATTGAAGAATAAGGCAGACTTCTAGTGTCTCAAATAATAAATAATTGAACAAACTTCAAATGCCTCGAAAAATAAATATATAAATAAATAAATAAATAGCTAAATATCGCAAGACGAATTTTGATCAACCGATAAATAAATAAAAATACAGTAAAGTAACAAAATAATTGAAGAATAAGGCAGATTTTGAGTGCCTCAAATAATAAATTATTTGACAAGCTTCAAATGCCTCGAAAAATAAATATATAAATAAATAAATAGCTAAATATTGCGATACGAATTTTAATCAATCGAGAAACAAATAAAAATGCAGTAATGTCAAAAAATAATTGAAAAATAAGGCAGATTTCGAATGTCTCAAAGAATAAATTATTTGACAAACTTCAAATGCCTCGAAAAATAAATATATAAATAAATAAACAGCTAAATATCGCGATACGAATTTTAATCAGTCGGGAAATACATAAAAATGCAGTAAAGTGAAAAAATTAATGAAAAATAAGGCAGATTTCGAGTGTGTCAAACAATAAATAATTGGACAACCTTCAAATGCATCGAAAAATAAATATATAAATAAATAAACAGCTAAATATCGCAATACAAATTTTGATTAATCATGAAATAAATAAAAATGCAACAAAATCAAAAAACCAATAAAGAATAAGGCAAATTTCCAGTGTGTCAAACAATAAATGATTTGACAAACTACAAATGCCTCGAAAAATAAATATATAAATAAATAAACAGCTAAATATCGCAATACGAATTTTAATAAATCGAGAAATAAAAAATATGCAGTAAAGTAAAAAAATAAATGAAGAATAAGGCAGATTTTGAGCGTTTCAAACAATAAATTATTTGACAAACTTCAAATACCTCGAAAAATAAATATATAAACAAATAAACAGCTAAATATCGCAAGACGAATTTTAATTAACCGAGAAATAAACAAAAATACAGTAAAGTCAAAAAATAGTTGAAGAATAAGGCACATTTCGAGTGTTTCAATCAATAAATAATTTGACAAACTTCAAATACCTCGAAAAATAAATATATAAATAAATAAACAGCTAAATATCGCGATACGAATTTTAATCAACCGAGAAATAAACAAAAATGCATTAAAGTAAAAAAATAGTTGAAGAAAAAAGCAGATTTCGAGTGTCTCAAACAACAAATAATTGGACAAACTTCAAATGTCTCGAAAACTAAATACATGAATAAATAAACAGCTAAATATCGCGATACGAATTTTAATCAACTGAGGAATAAATAAAAATGCAATATAGTCAAAAAATAAATGAAGAATAGGGCATATTTTGAGTGTTTCAAATAATAAATAATTGGACAAACTTCAAATGCCTCGAAAAATAAATATATAAATAAATAAATAGCTAAATATCGCAATACGAATTTTATTCAATCCAGAAATAAACAAAAATAAAATAATGTAAAATAATAATTGAAGAATAAGGCAGCTTTCAAGTTTCTCAAACAATAAATAATTGGACAAACCTCAAATAAATCAAAAAATAAATGTATAAATAAATAAACAGCTAAATATCGCGATACGAATTTTAATCAATCGAGAAATAAATAAAAATCCAGTAAAGTAAAAAAATAGTTGCAGAAAAAGTCAAATTTCGACTGTTTCAAACAATAAATAATTGGACAAATATCAAATACCTCGAAAAATAAATATATAAATAAATAAACACCTAAATATTGCGATACAAATTTTAATCAATCGAGAAATAAATAAAAATGCAGTAAAGTAAAAAAATAATTGAAGAATAAGGCAGATTTCGTGTGTCTCAAACAATAAATAATTCCAACAATAAATAAAAACTTCAAATGCCTCGAAAATTACACAAATAGATAAATAACCGAACGAATATTGAGATACGGCTTCCGATCGATCGGCAAATAAGCGGAACCGAAGGTAAATAAATGAACAGACAAATAACAAGGTAAGCTTCAAATGCCATGGTAAATATATAAATAAATAGACAAATATTGTGATACGTTTTCTATCGATCGCAAGATAACCGGAAATAAGTGAAAATAAATATAGATATGGACCGTTTATTTTGAAAATGGGTTAAGTCGATTTTTTTTTTTAAAATACAGATATCGTATATTTTCGTGATTAAGGTAGTGTAAACTTTTTATTTATAATTAGTTAAATATATTTATTACAGTAATACTATATATATATATATATATATATATATATATATATATATATATATATATGTGTGTGTGTTATAGTTAAATATAATTAGTATTACCATAATATATATATAAATAAAAAATAAAAATAAAATAAATTGCTTAACGATTGATTATGAAACTGGAGTAAATCAAATTTAAAAATAGGGTGAACATATCGATAAAAATCGAAAACTTTATTAATAACAAGTAAATAACGGGACAATTTTTATTAATTCGTAAACTAATTTAGAATGGAATTGGAAAAACAAGAGAAACTTTAAAGCTCGAAAATAAATAAATACACAAATAAATATTGGAGCGTCACGTTATAATTTTTATTAATTTACTAAATAAGTTTAAATAAATCCCAATCACGCATCGCCAAAAAACGACACAAACTTCAAACCCTAAGCAAAATTAATAAATGAACATCGCATTTCAATTTTTCACAATCCATAAACAGAAATGTCAATAAACCTGAAAAAAATAGCACAAACTTCAAACGCCTAAAAACAAACAAATAATCACATTGCGTTATGTATTCATAAACAAAATTACAATTCATAAACAAAGTTGCAATTTGTATTAATTCCTAAGCAAAATTTGTAAACGTCTGCCACGAATGTGGGGTTTATGGTATCTATGGTTAATATGGGATTTTTGGTATCTATGGTTAATACGGGGTCTATGGTGTGTGTGATAAGTGTGGTTTTTATGGTATTGTGGTAAATATAGTTTATGGTGTCTATGGTGTTTATGCGGTTTATTGTGTTTATGGCATTTATGACGTTTATGACGTCTATGGTAAATGTGGTATGTATGGTTAACATGGGATTTATGGTATGTATGGTTAATATGGGGTCTATGGTGTGTGCGATAAGTGTGGGATTTATGGTATTGTGGTAATTATCGTTTACGGTGTCTATGGGGTTTATGGGGTTTATTGTGTCTATGGTATTTATGACGGTTGTGATGTCTATGGTAAATGTGGTGTTTATGGTATGTATGGTTAATATGGAATTTATGGTATATATGGTTAATACGGGGTCTATGGTGTGTGTGACAAGTGTGGGTTTTATGGTATTGTGGTAAATATAGTTTATGGTGTCTATGGTGCTTATGGGGTTTATTGGGTCTATGGTGTTTATGGGGTTTATTGGGTCTATGGCATTTCTGACGTTTATGACGTCTATGGTAAATGTGGTGTTTATGGTATGTATGGTTAGTATGGGATTTATGGTATGTATGGTTAATATGGGGTCTATGGTGTGTGTGATCATAATGGGGTTTATGGTATTGTGGAAAATATAGTTTATGATGTCTATGGTGTTCACGGGGTTTATTGTTTTTAGGGTATTTATGACTTTGTGATGCCTATGGTGAATTTGGGGTTTATGGTATGGATGGTTAATATGGGGTCTATGGTGTGTGCGATAAGTATGGGGTTTATGGTATTGTGGAAAATATAGTTTATGGTGTCTATGGTGTTCATGGGGTTTATTGTTTCTAGGGTGTTTATGACTTTGTGATGCCTATGGTGAATTTGGGGTTTATGGTATGAATGTTTAATATGGGATTTATGGTATGTATGGTTAATATGGGGTCTATGGTGTGTGTGATAAGTGTGGGGTTTATGGTATTGTGGTAAATATAGTTTATGGTGTCTATGGTGTTTATGGGGTTTATTGTGTCTATGGTATATATGACGTTTATGATGTCTATGGTAAATGTGGGGTTTATGGTATGTATGGTAAATATGGGGTTTATGGTGTGTGTGTGTGTGGTAAATGTTGGAATTTATGGTGTCTATGATATTTATGGGGTTTATGATGTCTATGACAAACGTGGGGTTTATGGTGTATATGGTAAATGCGGTGTTTATGGTGTACGTTGTATTTATGGAGTTTATAGAAGTTATGGTAAATCTGGGGTTTATGGTGTCTACGGTAAATTTTGCGTTTTTGGTGTTTATGGGAATTGTGGCATTTATGGTGTGTATTATAAATGTTGGGTTTATGGTGTCTATGGTAAATACGGGATTTATGGTGTCTATGGTAAATGTGGGTTTATGGCATGTATGGTAAATGTGGCGTTTATGACGTATATGGTATTTATGGCGTTTATGGTATGTATGGTAAATATGGAGTTTATGTTATCTATAGTATTTATGGGGTTTATGGTGTCCGTGGTACTTATGGGGTTTATGCTGTCTATTGTAAATATTTGGTTTATGGTGTCTATAGTAAATAATAGCTTTATGGTGTCTATGATAAACGTCGGGTTTACGGCATGTATGATAAAAATTGGCTTTATGGTGTCTATGGTAAATGTGGGGTTTACGATATGTATGCTAAATGAGGAGTGCATGGTGTGTATGGTAAATGTAGGTTTATGGTGTCTGTGGTAAATACGGAGTTTATGGTGTCTATGGTATTTATGGGGTTTAGGCGTCTATGGTACTTATGGGCTTTAGGCTGCCCAAGGTAATGTTTGGGTTATGGTATCTATGGAAAATGTTAGCTTCATGGTGTCTATGCATTACGAATTCCCTGACAAAATATATAATAATAATAAATATATATAAAAAATCACAAATAATCACCTAACCATCACATTACAATTTTTCTCAATTTACAAACAAAAATATCAATAAACCCTCAGGAAAGTAACGACCCCAACGTAACGTTGCAATTTTTTGTAATTCCTAAGCAAAATTCGTAAACGTCTCCCGCGAAGAATAAACAAACCGGCTGGGTGCAGAAACGAATAAACAAATAGATAAATCGATCTCGGGACAACTAGATAAACCTGCCGATAGGCGCACTAATATGCGGAATCGATAAGTTGTCGCGATTAGCTCGTTGGCGCGAATTATCGCGAATAATCGGGAATTATCGCGAATTATCGCGGGGAGATTCGCCGATAGGGCGTCGACACGTGCGTCGGGCGTCTCGTGAAATTCGGAAGGTGGCACGTGTCTGTTTATTTGTCGTTTCAACGGTGGCAGAAGAAATTATTTCGAAGAACTCCGATTATCTAGGTACATCTTTGATATTTAAGATATTCAAGTGAAGAGTGTGCTATATAGTGTGTATACTATATTAGAAAATTTAAATACATACATATATATATATATATATATATATATATATATATATATATACATATTTCACCGGTCTGTTTACCGATCTCTTTATATATGTATTTAGATAGAGAGAGAGAAATACTTTTATTAAATACAATATTATATTAAAAAAGTATATTATTTGTCGTTTGAACGGTGGCAGAAGAAATTATTTCGAAGAACAACGATTATCTAGGTACATCTTTGATATTTACAATATTGAAGTGAACAGTGTGCTATATGTTGTATGCATTATACTTGAAAATTTAAGTATATACATATATATAAATTTAATTGAATATATGTATATTTATGAATTTATTTATTTATACTTAAATTTTCTATGTATATATATATATATATTCTTTTGTTAAATATATTTATGGTAGGAATTGATTAATTCGTACAACTTTCTTTAGAATATCTCATTTATTGTATGTTATATACATGATTAAAGTCGCTACTTTTTTGAAGTCTTCTTCTATGCGGAATTTGCATTAGTTTAAAAAAAAACAAAATATTGCAATGATAATAAGTTAGAGTTTATATTAAAATGAAATATATTAATTGATATTTTAGCTAAGATTAAACGAAAATTTAAGTGATAAAAATTAAAATAATATTTTTTATATTTTAAATAAAGGAGAAAAATATGCTTGAAAATAATTTAAAATAATTATTATAAATATTAATACTTTAAAGAATAAAAGATTAAGTAATACGAACAAAATTATTAATAGTGTTATATATAAGCTATTAAGAATTTCATTAATTGTATGATCTACTCCAATTAATATTTCGATTTGATGAAGTCTGGGATCAATATTGGGTGTATGTTTATTAATTGAAATTATTTCTTGTTTTTTTTTATCTATACATTATTGTTCTAATGTTGATTTAGCTTTGAAAGAGTTGTTCATATTATCCAAGATGTTAATTGAGGTTGATTCGAAGCTTTCATATAACTGGTGCTTCAATATATTCTTTATGTATATATTATATATTCATATTGGTCGTGGAATTTATTACCATTTTTATATAAAAATTGGAATTACAATATACAATACATGCAAATATTATATATATACATAGAAAATTTAAGTATAAATAAATAAATTAAAAATATACATATATTAAATGAAGGTAAAGGTATATATTTACTTATTTCTTTATATATTCTTACATTCTCTATAATAAAAGTTATAAATAAAATGTTCTTTACTATAAAAGTGTATATATATATAATATATTTACATCAATTTTCTGATATATCAAAGATGAATTTTTGATATCCAGTGGCAAATGTACTCACGAATGTATACATATATAGATATATGCCATACACTAGACCGTATAACCATGGATACATACACATTACTAATTCACACACAATATATTGTGCATAAAGTACACTAAATGAATATGTGAAAGTATAATACATTGTCAATACATCACTAACAGATAATCAAGACACTGTCAACATATTATTACCACATGATTAATACACGTACAATAATACATAATACATAGTACATAATACACCGAATAAAACATGTTTTCAATTACGTTATTATTTCGTACGTTCACAAAATTATAATGTTTACATTACTTTGAATATATTTCTTTTATATTGTCAATAAATAATTATTACACATACAATATATCTGTAATATATAGTACATAACACACCGAATAAACATATATTCGCACACATTATTAATTCATAAGTTTACAATATAATTAATACGTTACAATACATTCTTAATACTTTATTATTAACAATGTATTGTAGATGTATTTAATATATTTATTAATATACACACAATACATAATACATAGTACATTATGCACCGAAAAAAATCATATTTGCACACATTATTAATTCATACGTTCACAATATAATTAATACACATATAATACATCATTAATCCACTAGACCGTATAAACATGTACACTCACATTATCACATAAACATGTACACATCAAATTATATTCATTATTAATTTAAAATACATTGTTAATACTTTATTAATATACATAAAATATATAATACATAGTATATAATATACCGAAAAAATATGTATTAGTACACATTATTAATTCCTCCATTTACAATATTATTAATATATTTACAATACATCTTAATACTTCAGTAACATACATACAATATATAATACATAGTATATACTATACCGAACAAACATCTATTCGAACTTATTACAATATTTACAATATTATTAATACATGCACAGTACACTGTTAATATTTTATTAATATACACACAATGTACAATGCATTGCATACAGCATATCGAAAGAAAGATGTATTAATACACATTATTAATCCATAGATTTACAATACACTGTTAATACCTTATTCATATACGTACAATATATAATACAGGGAATAAACATATATTATTACACATTATTAATTCCTACATTTACAATATAATTAATACGTTTCAAATACATTGTTAATACTTTATTAATATACACACAATAAATAATACATAATATATAGCGCACCGGAAGAAACATATATTAGTACACATTTTCAATTCATACATTTACCATATAATTAATACAGATACAATATATTGTTAATACTTTATTAATATACACACAATAAATAATATATAATATATAGTGCACCGAATAAACGTCTATTCGCACACATAACAATATTTAGAATATTTTTAATACATGTGAAATTTATTCTTAATACTTATAACACATACAATATAATACTAATGAAATATAAAATACATAGAATATAGGGTACCCTAAAAAAACAGGTATTACTACACATTATTAATTCCTACATTCACAATACATTCTTAATACTTCATTATTAACAGTTATTATAGAGGTATTTAATATATTTATTAATATGCAACCAATATATTATATATAGTACAGAGTGCACCCAAAAAAACATTATTCGCAGCATTATTAATTCAACCATTTACAATACATTGTTAATACTGTATTCATATGAATACAATATATGTAATACACAGTATACAGTACTCCGAAAAACATGTATTAGTACACATTGTTAATTCCTATGTGTACAATATTATTAATAGATTTACAACACATACATTATTAATATACACACAATGTATAATACATCGTATATAGCATATCGAAAGAAACATGTATTAATACACCTTATTAATTCATATATTTAGAATATACTGTTAATACTTTATTCATATGCGTACAATATGTAATACATAGTGTATAGTATAGCGAATAAACATCTATTATTACACATTATTAATTCCTACATTTACAATATAATTAATACATCTACAGTACATTCTTAATTTTTTAATATTAATATTTTAAAAACAAATACGTTTGCAATACATTGTTAATTCTTTATTCATATGCATACAATATATAATGCACAGTATATAATGCTCCGAAATAAACATGTATTTGCATACATTCCAATATTTACAATATTATTAATACATATTTTGTAAATTGTTAATAGTTTATTAATAAACATACAGTATATAACACATAGTATAAAATGCACCGAAAAAACATACATTTGCAAATACATTCTTAATACTATATTAATATGCATATAATATATAGTACAAGTATATGGCGCACCGAAGTAAAACATGTATTATTACACATTATTAATTCCTGCATTCACTATATAATTAATACGTTTGCAATACGTTAATACGTTATTAACATACATGTAATATATAATACATAATACATAGTGCACCGAATAAACGTCTATTCGCACACATTACAAAATTTACAATATTTTTAACACATTTGCAACTCATTCTTAATACTTAAAGCATATACAATATTATACATATACGACATTCTTAATACTTATAATATATACAATATAATACTAATACAATATAAAATACATAGAATATAGGGTACCCCAACACACATGTATTACTACACATTATTAATTCCTACATTTACAATATAATTAATATATTCACAATACATTCTTAAAACTTTATTAATATATCTCTATATATAATGTATAATACAAGAATATAGCGTACCGAAAGAAACATGTATTAGTATACATTATTACTTCATACATTTGCAATTCATTCTTAATTACTTACTATTTAAACATATACAATATTATACATGTACAACATTATTAATACTCATAATATATACAATATAATACTAATACAATATAAAATACATAGAATATAGGGCACCCCAAGAGACATGTATTGCTACATATCATTAATTCATACATTTGCAATTTATTCTTAATACTTATAACATATACAATATTATACATGTACAACATTATTAACTCCTACATTTACAATATAATTAATACATTCAATACATAATACATAGTATATAGTGCACCGAAAAAAACATCCCTTATTATACATTATTAATTCCTACATTTACAAAATAATTAATACAGTCACAATACATCGTACACAGTGCACCATAAACACCATAAACGCAGAATACCCCACGAACCCATCACTAATACCAAATTAACCCATCACCAACCCACACACATCACTCCTACCCGTTTCCATACTCACACGCACACTTCTCATCCGTATCTCACACAAATCCACTCACACACTTGCGCATAAACACACAAACACGACACGTCCCGAAAAATGGCGGAGCTGATCGACAGCAGCCATAAGCGCGCGATAAAACGTCATAATCGGATTCCTGGGCTGCATAGGCACATGAACCGCACATAAACCCGGCGACGAGCGAGTGTGTGCACAATCAAACATTGTTCATGATTTAGTCAAATATTGGCCGGATACACAGGTTTGTAGTGCTTCTCTCATTCGGCGTATCTCTACATATAGATACAGCGCTGCATATCTATATATATCTATATGCCAAGCATCTCTCTCCTGTCGACACGGTCTGTCTCTTTTCCTCGATATTTCGCGGAGTGATACGGTTTGCAGGGAAAAAGGTGGATTTTGGTTTTTGGGAGGAATGGGAGTGTATGGGAGGAGTTGTGAATAATGTGAGCTTTATGGTGTGTATGGTAAATGTGGAGTTTTTGGTATATGTTTTATGGTAATGTCGTAAGTATAGTTTATGGTGTCTATGGTGTTTATGGTGTTTCTTGTGTCTATAATATTTATGACGTTTATGGTGTCTATGGTAAATGCGGCATTTATGGTGTATGATAATTGTTGGGTTTCCGGTGTCTATGGTAAATGTATGTTTATGGTGTGTATGGAAAATGTCGGGTTTGTGGTATGTACGGTAAATGTGGAGTTTATCATGTCTATGGTATTTATGGGGTTTATGGTGTGTATGATAAATGTGGAGTTTTTGGTATATGGTTTATGGTGTGTATGGTAAATGTGGAGTTTTTGGTATATGGTTTATGGTGTGTATTGTAAATGTGGAGTTTTTGGTATATGGTTTATGGTGTGTATGGTAAATGTTGGGTTTATGACGTGTTTGTAAAATGTGTTAATGTATGGTAAATGTGTAAATGTGTATGGTAAATGTTGGCTTTATGGTATGTATGGTTAATATGGGGTATATGGTGTGTGTGATAAGTGTGGGGTTTATGGTATTGTGGTAAATATAGTTTACTGTGTCCATGGTGTTTATGGGGTTTATTGTGTCTATGGTATTCATGTCGTTTATGGTGTCTATAGTAAATGTTGCATTTATGGTGTATGATAAATGTTGAGTTTATGGTGTCTATGGTAAGTGTGACGTTTATGGTGTGTATGGTAAATGTGGAGTTTTTGGTATATGGTTTATGGTGTGTATGGTAAATGTTGGGTTTATGGCGTGTTTGTTAAATGTCTTAATGTATGGTAAATGTGTAAATATGTATGGTAAATGTTGGGTTTATGGTATGTATGGTTAATATGGGGTATATGGTGTGTGTGATAAGTGTGGGGTTTATGGTATTGTGGTAAATATAGTTTACTATGTCTATGGTGTTTATTGGGTTTATTGTGTCTATGGTATTCATGTCGTTTATGGTGTCTATGGTAAATGTTGCATTTATGGTGTATGATAAATGTTGAGTTTATGGTGTCTATGGTATATGTGACGTTTATGGTGTCTGTGGTAAATGTTAGCTTTATTATGTCTATGGTAAATGTGGGGTTTATGATGTCTATGGTATTTATGGTATGTATGGTAAATATGGCGTTTATTATATGTATGATGAATATTGTGTTTGTGATATGTATGGTAAATATTGAGTTAATGGTGTCAATGGTTTTATGGGGTTTATGGCGTCTATGGTACTTATGGGGTTTATGCTGTCTACGGTAAATGCATCGTTTATGGTGTCTATGGTAAATTGTAGTTTTATGGTGTCTATGGTAAGTGTGGGTTTTATGGTGTGCATGATAAATCTGGCGTTTATGGTGTGCCGGAAAAATGTGGGATTTATGCTATGTATGGTAAATATGGAGTTTATGATGCCTACGATATTTATGGCGTTTAGGGTGTGCATGAAAAATGTTGGCTTTATATGTATCGTAAATGTGGCGTTCATGGTATGTATGATAAATATGGATATTATGGTGTCTATCGTATTTATCGGGTTTATGGTGCCTTAGGTATTTATAGGGTTTAAGCTGTCTATGGTAAATGTTGGGTTTGTGGTGTCTGTGGTAAATGTTAGCTTTATAATGTCTACGGTAAATGTGGGGTTTGGGATGTCTATGGTATTTATGGTATGTATGGTAAATATGGCGTTTATTATATGTATGATAAATATTGTGTTTGTGATATGTATGGTAAATATTGAGTTTATGGTGTCAATGGTTTTTATGGGGTTTATGGCGTCTATGGTACTTATGGGGTTTATGCTGTCTATGGTAAATGTGGGGTTTGTGGTGTCTATGGTAAATGTTAGCGTTATAGCATGTATGGTAAATGTGGATTGTATGATTTTTGTGATGTTTATGGCGTTTATGGGGTTTATGACAAATGTTTTCCTCGATATTTCGCGGAGTGATACGGTTTGCAGGGAAAAAGGTGCATTTTGGTTTTTGGGAGGAATGGGAGTGTATGGGAAGAGTTGTGGTAAATGTCGTAGTCATGGTGTGTGTGGTAAATGGAGAGTTTATGGTGTCTGTGGTATTTATGGGGTTTATGGTGTGTATGGTAAATGCGGAGTTTTTGGTATATGGTTTGTGGTGTGTATGGTAAATGTTGGGTTTATGGCGTGTTTCTAAAATGTGTTAATGCATGGTAAATGTTGTAATGTGTAAATGTGTATGATAAATGTTGGGTTTATGGTATGTATGGTTAATATGGGGTCTATGGTGTGTGTGATAAGTGTGGGGTTTATGGTATTGCGGTAAATATAGTTTATGGTGTCTAAGATATTTATGCTGTTTATGGTATATGTGGTAAATGTGACATTTATTATATGTATGTAAATATCGGGTTTCTTATATGTATGGTAAATATGGAGTTTATGGTGCCTATAATATTTATGGGGTTTATGGTGTCTGTGGTACTTACGGGGTTCATGCTGTCTAAGGTGAATGGTAGTTTTATGGTGTCTCTGGTAAATATTAGGTTTATGGTGTGTATGGAAAATGTTGAGTTTATGGTACGTACTGTAAATGTGGGGTTTATGATGTGTATGGTAAATATGGTGTTCATTGTATTTATGGAGTTTACTGCATCTATGGTATTTATGAGGTTTATGGTGTCTATGGTAAATGCGGCGTTTAAGGTGTTTACGGTATGTTGGATTTATGGTGTCTATTGTAAATGTGACGTTCATGGCGTCTATGGAAAATGTTGAATTTATGATATGTATAGTAAATAGGAAATTTATGGTATGTATGGTAAATATGGAGTTTATGGTGTTTATGGTCAACGTGGCGTTTATGGTGTCTATAATATTTATCGGGTTTATGGTGTGTGTGGGATAAATGCGGGGTTTATGGTGTGTACGATAAACGTGGGTTTATGGTGTGTAAGGTAAATATGGAGTTGATGGTATTTATGGAGTTAATGGTGTCTATGGTAAGTACAGTACATGTGGTACATATGGTATGTATAATACATATAGTATATATGTAAATCTGCTCCATATAGTATATCTGGTAGATGTGGTACATTTAGTGCACATAATATATATATATATCGTAATAACATATGCACAATTACACGTGTATAGTTTTTTTCTGTACAATACCTTTATTATATTACATTTCTAAACTATTATAACAGCACATATATACAATTACGTGCATATCATATTTATCGTATAATAATTTCATTCTTAAATTATTACAAAAACATATATATAATTTTTTTCCAAAATAATACCCTTATTGTATTACTTTCCTCACATATCATAATAGCATATGTACAATTAAATGTACACTATATTTTCTCGTATAATATTTTCATACTTAAAGTATGATAACAATATATATGTGCAAGAGCAAGTATACCGTATTATTTCTTATAATAACTTCATTCTTAAAGTATTATAAATATATATATTATACATATATATATACAATCCATGTATACAATATTTTTCTGTATGATATCCTCAAAATATTAAATTTCTAAACCATTACCATAAAATACTTCTACAATGACAAAATTATAATAACTTCCCTCTACCATTCCAATTAAATCCCATCTTTACCATTATTCCCTTAACCCTTTCGAGACTATTGGGACACATATACATATATACACGTATATAAGAAGCATTAAAATGATTGGAAATTAATTTTTAGAAATGCAACCTGTCTGTTTTATTTTCAACAAACGCAATATAAAGCTTTTTACATTTAATATTAAAGACTAAAAATGACATCAAGTGAAAATAAACATATATACATATATATGTATATACAAAATATTGGTGAGTATATGCATATTTATTTTCTTACCCTTCCTCTATGTATATATATATACACATATATAACAAGCATTAAAATGATTGGAAGTGAATTTTCAAAAACGTAACATCCCTCTTTTATTTTCTTAATAAGAAAATTTCTTCGCAAATGTGTTAAAAATGTGCTATTTTCCACTTTTCACATAATGACGCACCGTGTGCGTCACGACGGGACGGAAACGCAAAGTTCAGGTCGAATCATGGCGAGACTCATAATAAACGGCTCACACCACTCGACAAAGACAGGGATTTGAAGAGGCAAAGCGGCCGGGGCGGCGATTAAGAACGGATTACATTCTAATTAACGACGTCTTCCCGCCTTAATCCGTTTACGAAAATTTCAATTTCTCCCGGACGCTACCCAAGCAAACGGATTCTCTTTATACCCGCCCGACGATCTGCACACACGCGCACACCATAAACCACCTATACGGGATCCCAGGGGATGATGAAAATTTACGCTTTTTTGCGGAATAGTGATTTTTTGGGCGGATTCCTTTTTGGAGAGGAAATTGTGGGGTTTTTTGGTATTTTAGAGGGTTTTGGACGTGAGGCTGGAATTATGGGGTTTGCATTTTTTGGGGTTACTTAGGACCAGCTGTGATTTTGTAAAATGACAAGCGGATTAGTAAAGTTTTATTTTTAACACTATTTTAAGTGGGTTTTATCATGTTTCAGCATATTTTTTAGCATAACTCTGGAATTATTGCGAATTTTTATGGGCGGTTTGCATTTTTTATCGCCATTTGTGACCTGTTGTGATATTGGAAAATTATGGAAGGATTGGAGAATTTTTATTTTCTGACGCCATCTTGAGTGGATTTTATCTTATTTCACTATATTTTTGAACATATCTCTGGAATTATTGCGAGTTTCGGGGTGCGGTTTACATTTTTTGGGGTCACTTAGGACCCGTTGTGATATTGCAGAATTATGGACGGATTAGAAAAGTTTTATTTTTTGACGCCATCTTGAACGGCTCTTATTATATATTAAAACATTTTTTAGCATATCTCTGAAGTTATTGCGAATTTTGATGTGCGGTTTGCATTTTTTGGGGTCGTTTGTGACCCTCTAAAACGTAGAATAAATCAGGAAACTTTAACTTTGTGACGCCGTTTTGAATGGCTTTTATTGTATGTTAAAATATTTTTTAGTATATCTCTGGAATTATTGTACATTTTCAAGTGGGGTTTGCATTTTTTGGGGTCACTTTGAACCCTTCATGATATTGCAGAATCATGGACGGATTGCAAAAGTTTTATTTTTTGACGCCATCTTGAACGGCTCTTATTATAGATTAAAATATTTTTTAGCATATCTCTGGAGTTATTGAGAATTTTGATGTGCGGTTTGCACTTTTTGGGGTCGTTTGTGACCCTCTAAAACGTAGAATAAATCAGGAAACTTTAATTTTGTGACGCCATTTTGAATGGCTTTTATTATATGATTTCTCTGGAATTATTGCGAATTTTGATGTGCGGTTTTCTTTTTTTGGGGCCATTTATACCTAACCCTTTGTAATATTGTAAAATAACAAGCAGATTAATAAACTTTAATTTTGTAATCCTATTTGGAGTGGAACTTATCATATTTTAATACGTTTTTGAGGATAACTTTGGAATTATTGCAAATTTTGATCTATGATCTGCATTTTTTTGGGTGATTTCTGGCCCTTATGATATTGTAAAGTAACACGCAGATTAGTGAACTTTGATTTTTGACGCCGTCTTGAGTGGGTTTTATCATATTTCACCACATTTTTTAGCGTATCTGAGGAATTATTGCGAATTTTTAGGTGAGGTTTGCATTTTTTGGGGTCACTTGGGACCCTCTCTGATTCTCTACAACGTAGAGTAGATTAGAGAATTTTAATTTTGCGACGTCATCTTGAGTGGCTTTTATTATATGTTAAAATGCTGTTTAACATATCTCTGGATATATTGCAAATTTTTAAGTGGGGTTTGCATTTTTTGGGGTCATTTTTGACCCTTTGTGATATTGTAAAATAACTAGTCGCTTAGTGAAATTTAGTTTTGCGATGTCAATTTCAGTGACTTTTACCTTATGTTAATATATATTTTAGCATATCTCTGGATTTATTGTGAGTTTTGAGGTGCGATTTGCATTTTTTGAGGTCATTTGTGACCCTTTGTGATATTGTAAAATAACGGATGTATTGGAGAAGTTTTATATTTTGACGCCATCTTAAATGTATTTTATCTTAATTCTATGTATTTTTTAACATATCTCTGGATTTATTGCGAATTTTGTGGTGAGGCTTGCATTTTTTTGGGCCACTTGGGACCCTTCGTGATATTGCAAAATTATAGACCGATTGAACAATTTTCATTTTTTGTCACCATCTTGAGTGCCTTTTACTGTATGTTAAAATATTTTTTAGGCGTACTTCTGGATTTATTGTGAGTTCTGAAGTGCAGTTTACATGTTTTGGGGTCATTTCTAACCCCCTGTGATATTTCGAAATTACAGACAGATTGGAGAATTTTTATTTTTTGACGCCGTCTGAAGTGGATTTTATCTTATTTCACTATATTTTTTAACGTATCTCTAGAATTATTGCGAATTTCGGGGTGCGGTGTGCATTTTTGGGGGTCATTTGTGACCCTGTATGATATTGTTGAGTATTATAACACGCGTATGGTATTAGTGAAGTTTGATTTTTAACGCTATTTTAAGTGGGTTTTATCATACTTCAGCACATTTTTTAGCGTATCTGAGGAATTATTCCGAATATTTAGATGGGGTTTGCATTTTTTGGGGTCATTTTTGATCCCTCATGATATTGCAAAACTACAAACGGTTTGGAGAATTTTCATTTTTTGACGCCATCTTGAGTGGATTTTCTCTTAATTCAATGCATTTTTGAACGTATCTCTGGATTTATTGCGAATTTTTAGGTAGGGTTTCCATTTTTTGAGGTCACTTGGGATCCCTTGTGATATTGTAAAATGACGGATGGATTAAACAATTTTAATTTTTTTACGCCATCTTGAGTGGATTTTGTCATATTTCAATATATATTTTAGCATATCTCTGGATTATTGTGAATTGTTATGGGCGGTTTACATTTTTTGGGGTGACTTTCAACCCTTCATGATATTGCAAAATTACAGACGGATTGGAGAATTTTCATTTTTTGACGCCGCCTTGAGTGGCTTTTATTATATGTTAAAATATTTTTTAGACGTATTTCTGGATTTATTGTGAGTTTTGAAGTGCAGTTTGCAATTTTTGGGGCCATTTGTGATCCGGTGTGATTTTGCAAAATTATGGAAGGATTGGAAAATTTCTATTTTTTGACGCCATCTTGAGTGGATTTTATCTTACTTCACTATATTTTTGAATATATCTCTGGAATTAATGCGAATTTTTAGGTAGGGTTTGCATTCTTTGGGGTCACTTTGGACCCTTCATGATATTGCAGAATTATGGACGGATTACAAAAGTTTTATTTTTTGACGCCATCTTGAACCGCTCTTATTATATATTAAAACATTTTTTAGCATATCTCTGGAATTATTGAAAATTTTGGGGTGCTGTTTGCATTTTTTGGGGTCACTTGGGACCCTTTGTGGCGTTGTAGAGTAACAAGCGAATTCGTGAAGTTTGATTTTTAACGACATTTTAAGTCTGTTTTATCGTATTTCAATATATTTTTGAGCATATTACTAGAATTTTTTCAAATTTTGATATGTGGATTTTATTTGTTCAGGTCACTTGTGTTATTCTCCTTCTAAAACATATAAATTCCTTCCCGTAAAATTTCTTATTTTCGTCCATTAAATAATATCTTCCCATAAATATATTATATAATTTCTTCTACTTAAAAAAAACCCGTGTTTTAATCCTTCAAAATCGATTTCCTTTCGCTTCTCACAGAAGTCGGATATTTCTACCTACACATTACTTTTATTCGTGCAGATCTCGTCGATTTTTTCGTCGAAGACAAGTGCGAAGGTGCAGATAACCGAGGGAATAGTTTCCACACCCCATTCGGCGCGTCTCGAGGGTCAATTTTAATATTTCACCACCGCTCCTTTTACTTCAGCTCGTGAGAAAACCTCTTCAGTTGAGGCGGAAAAGGCAATTGGCGAATTGCATGTGCAAAGGTATGGGAGGAATTTATTCTTAAATACACCGGGGAGAAATTATACATATGACGCACACGGTGCGTCACACAAGGAAACATTTTTGAGTCTGCAGAAGTGTTCAGGGAAATTTTTCGTGGGTAAGAAATAACAACCTTATGACGCACACGGTGCGTCACGAGGACATTTTCAATTTTAACGATGTCGACATACATTATTTAATTCACCGTCAAGAAACTTTATTCGTTTGACGCACACGTGCGTCATGTAACTATTATCGATATTAATTCCGTTGACCCATAAAAGTAAATTATTAGATTGATTAAATTCGTTACCTACAAATAATAGACATGACGCTCACGGTGCGTCATGTAAATATTTTATGCTTGATTTTCTTCACTACATTATTGAATACATGGTTATGATATATTGGGCAGATAAAAATATTATTCATTTGATTTTATTCATTTACAGGGTAGTGTGCACATATTTAGAGGATATACTGTATATATATTTATGGATGACGCACACGGTGCGTCACGCGAAAAAATACATTTTTGAGTCTGTTAATGCATTTTAGGAAATTGTACGACCTGCGGCCATTTTTAATTTTAACAATGTTGACGCACACTATTAGATGCAGCGTCAAAAAACAGTAGACATATGACTCAAACAGTGGGTCACGAAAATATTTTCAATTTTAACTCTGTCAAAACACAATATTAAATGGAGCGTCAGGTTACGATATAAATGTGACGCACACGGTGCGTCATGCAATCATTCTCAAATTAAACTCTGTCGAACCACAATTATTCGATTCATCCTTCAATTTTATTTCATCCTTAATATGACGCATACGGTGCGTCACGCAAGCATTCTCAAATTCAACTCTGCCAAAACATAATATTAAATTCACCGTCAATTATAAATACAAATATGACGCAAACGGTGCGTCACGAAAACATTCTCAACATTTAACTCTACCGAAACACAATATTACATTCACCGTCAAGTAAAAATACAAATATGACGCACCCGTTGCGTCATGCAAAAATTTCCAATATAAACTCTGCCGACGCACACTGTTTAATTTAGATTTGACTTTATTGATATCTATTAATAAATGTGTTTAATTTAGATTTGACTTTATTGATATCTAATATTAAACTTCCCGTTAAGATAGAACACAAATATGACACACACGGTGCGTCACGCCACCATTTTCTGTTTTAACAATGTCGACGCACTCTATTAAATTCCCCGTTAAGTGACAACAGAAATATGACGCACACGGTGCGTCACGGAAACATCCTCATCTTCAACTCTAACGAAACACAATATCAAATCGTCAAATACCAATATAAATATGACGGACATGGTGCGTCACGCAAATATTCTTAACATAAACATTGTTTACCGCACCCTATTTAATTTACCGCGTCAAGAAAACTTATTTTATATGACGCACACGGTGCGTCACGCAAGCATCTACAACTTCGGCTCTACTGAAACATAATATTAAATTCACCGTTCGGTAACAATACAAATATGACGCACACGGTGCGTCATGCAAGCATTCTCGACTTCATCTCTACCGGAAAGCAATATTAAATTCAGCGTAAAGAAAGAATATCCATATGACGCACACGGTGCGTCATGCAAGCATTCTCAAATCCAACAGTATTAAATTCAGCGTCATGAATGAATATCCGTATGACGCACACGGTGCGTCACGAAAGCATTCTCAAAATTCAATTCTACCGAAAAACACAATACTAAATTCACCATCAAGTAAGAATGCATATATGCACATATATACATATATATATATATATTTTTTCAAATTTAACAAGGGCGACGCACTCTATTAAATTCAGCGTCAAGAGATAATACAAATATGACGCATACGGTGCGTCACACAAGCATCTTTCATTTAACTTTACTGATACCTAGTATTAAACGTTCCGTTAAGATACAATGTAAATATGACGCACACGGTGCGTCATGCAAGCACTCTCAAATTCAACAGTATTAAATTCAGTGTCATTAATGAATATCCATACGACGCACACGGTGCGTCATGCAAGCATTGTCAAATTTACCTTTGATGAAACACAATATTAAATTCAATGTGAGGTAACAATACAAATATGACGCACACGGTGCGTCATAGAAACATTCTCGACTTCAACTCTACCGATACACAATATTAAATTCAGCGTCAGGAAAGAATATCCATATGACGCACACGGTGCGTCAAGCAAATATTCTCGACTTCATTCCTACCGATACACAATATTAAATTCACCGTCAAGTAACAATACAAATATGACGCACCCGGTGCGTCACGTAACCATTTTCAATTTTAGCAATGTCGACGCACTCTATTAGATTCAGTGTCAAGAAACAATACAAACATGACGCACCCGGTGCGTCACGCAAGTATCCTTCAATTCAAGTATGGTGAAGCACAATATTAAATTCACTGTTGGGTTACAATACAAATATGACGCACACGGTGCGTCACGCAAGCATGTTCAAATTCATCTCTACCGAAACACAATATTAAATTCAGCGTCAAGAAAATTTATCCACATGACACACACGGTGCGTCATAGAAGCATTCTCAACTTCATCTCTACCAAACCACAATATTAAATTCAAGTAACATTACAAACATGACCCACAAGGTGGGTCATGCAAGTATTTTGCAGTTAAATATATTGATATCTAGTATTGAACGTCTCGTTAAGATACAATGTACATATGACGCACACGGTGCGTCACGCAAATATTTTCAACATAAACTCTGTCGACGCACACTATTTAATTCACCGTCAAGAAAGAATATCCATATGACGCATACGGTGCGTCACAGAAGCATTCTCAAATTCATTCCTACCGAAACACAAAATTAAATCCAGCGTTAGATAACAATACAAGTATGACGCACACGGTGCGTCACGGAAACATCCTCATCTTCAACTCTAACGAAACACAACATTAAATTCGTTAAATACCAATATAAATATGACGCACACGGTGCGTCACGCAAATATTATCAACATAAACTTTGTTTACCGCACCCTATTTAATTTACCGTCAAAAAATTTTATTTTATATGACGCGCATGGTGCGTCACTCCAACACTTTACATTTAACTTTATTGTCATCTAGCATTAAACGTCCCGTTAAGATGCAATCTTCATATGACGCACGCGGTGCGTCAAAAAAAGCATCACATCAGGATAAAATACAAATATGACCCACACGCTGGGTCATGCAACAATTCTTATCCTTGTCAACGCATACTCTCAAATTATCTGCCGTCAAGAAATTACATCCATATGACCCACACGCTGGGTCACACAATCACTCTCCCATTTCTTCTTTCCATAAAATTCGCCATCCCGCCACAATATTCTCCATGACGCACCGTGTGCGTCGTATGGATATTCTTTCCTGACGCTGCATTTAATATTGTGTGTTTCGGTAGAGTTGAAGTCGAGAATGCTTGTATGACGCACCGTGTGCGTCATATTTATATTGTTACCTCACATTCAATTTAATATTGTGCTTCATCAAAGGTAAATTTAAAAATGCTTGCATGACGCACCGTGTGCGTCATATTTGGTATTATCACCGGACGGTGAATTTAATATTGTACTTCGGAAGAATTAAATTTGACAACGCTGGCGTGACGCACCGTGTGCGTCATATGGATATTCTTTCCTGACTCTGCATTTAGTATTGTGTTTCGGTAGAGTTGAAGTCAAGAATGCTTTATGACGCACCGTGTGCGTCATATTTGTACTGTTACCTCACATTGAATTTAATATTGTGTTTTATCACAAGTAAATTTAAAAATGCTTGCATGACGCACCGTGTGCGTCATATTTGGTATTATCACCAAACGGTGAATTTAATATTGTACTTCGGTAGAATTAAATTTGACAACGCTGGCGTGACGCACCGTGTGCGTCATATGGATATTCTTTCCTGACGCTGCATTTAATATTGTGTGTTTCGGTAGAGTTGAAGTTGAGAATGCTTGTATGACGCACCGTGTGCGTCATATTTATATTGTTACCTCACATTCAATTTAATATTGTGCTTCACCAAAGGTAAATTTGAAAATGCTTGCATGACGCACCGTGTGCGTCATATTTGGTATTATCACCAAACGGTGAATTTAATATTGTACTTCGGTAGAATTAAATTTGACAACGCTTGCGTGACGCACTGTGTGCGTCATATGGATATTTTTTCCTGACGCTGCATTTAATGTTTTGTTTCGGTAGAGTTGGAGCCTAGAATGCTTATATGACGCACCGTGTGCGTCATATTTGTACTGTTACCTCACATTCAATTCAATATTGTGCTTCATCAAAGGTAAATTGGAAAATTCTTGAATGACGCACCGTATGCGTCATATTTGGTATTATCACCAAACGGTGAATTTAATATTGTACTTCAGTAGAATTAAATTTGAGAACGCTTGCGTGACGCACCGTGTGCGTCATATGGATATTCTTTCCTGACGTTGCATTTAATGTTGTATTTCGGTAGAGTTGAAGTTGAGAATGCTTGTATGACGCACCGTGTGCGTCATATTTGTACTGTTACCTCACATTGAATTTAATATTGTGTTTCATCAAAGGTAAATTTGAAAATGCTTGCATGACGTACCGTGTGCGTCATATTTGTATTGTTACCGAACGGTGAATTCAATATTGTACTTCGGTAGAATTAAATTTGAGAACGCTTGCATGACGCACCGTATGCGTCATATGAATATTCATTCATGACGCTGAATTTAGTATTGTGTTTCGGTAGAGTTGAAGTTGAGAATCCTTGTATGAGGATAAATTCACTGTCAAATAATAATACAAACGTGACCCACACGGTGGGTCACGCCATTATTCATACAATTCGCCATCCTGCCACAATTTCATCCACATGACGCACCGTGTGCGTCCTCTCAAGCCATCTTTAACTCCATCGCCGCGCTCTTAAACCCTTCGTCCGCTTAGCTCGAATGACGCACCGTGTGCGTCATGCCGCTCTCTCTCTCTCCTTCTCTCTCTCTCTGCAGCTCGTAACACGTTGCCATGCCGACGCCCGGGCGCCTGTTTTCTGATTGGTCGACCCAGGAGGACCGGTATTGACGCGCGTTTACTCCAACCTCCTCTTCGATCTTCCGTCTCGCTCGCACACCTCGCCACTCTGTTAATTCCGAGCGCACGTATGCTCGCCGTCAATTCTTCAAAACGCACGGCTCCACGAATTTTGCGCGTCGCCAATTCTGTTCAAAGAAATTGCAGGGAAAAAGAAAGAAAGAGGAAAGATGCGGCGGGCGAGGAGAGAGGAAGATGGGGGGGTTTCATGGGGAATTTGAGGGAGGGGCATTTTGGTGGTTTTGAGAAGGTGGTGAAAATGTGTTGGGTAGAGTTAGGTAATTGGGATGTGATTGGAAAATGTGAGGAGGGTTAAGAAGAATGAAAGGGTTTTTGGGGGTTTAAGGTATGGAGGTGGAGAAGGAATATGGGGGGGTTTGAGGAAATGGGTGATGGTTAGTGTATATGGATAATGTGTATATTATTAAATGCTACATGTGGTTGATAGCTATATATATGAATACTGGTTAATATTATATGTGAATGCTATTGACCGCTATAATAATGTACAATAGTATTGCATATGAGTATTATTAAATACTATATATGAATGTTATTGACCGCTATAGTAATATACAGTAGTATTGTACATAAGTATTATTAAATACTACATGTAAATGCTGTTGACATTGTAAATATTCTATATGAGCATTAATGAATACTATATGTTTATGCTATTGGCTGCTTTAATAATTTGCAATAATATTGGATATGAGTATTATTGAATGGTATATGTAAATGCTATTGACCACTATAATAATGTACAATAGTATTGTATATGGGTGTTATTAAATACTATATATGAATACTATTGAATACTATATGTAAATGCTATTGGCTGCTATAAAAATTCATAATAATATTGTATATGCGTATTATTGAATACTACATGTAAATGCAATTGACTGCTATAATAATGTACAATAATATTCTATATGAGTATTATTAAATACTATATGTAAATGCTATTGATCGCTATATATATAAATACTATTGAATACTATGTCGAAAGTTATTGACCGCTGTAATAATGTTAAATAGTATTGTATATGAGTATTATTAAATTCTATATATGAATGCTGTTGACCGCTTTATATATGAATACTATTGAATACTGTATCGAAACTATTGACCGCTATAATAATATACAATAGGATTGTATGTGAGTATTATTGAATATTATATGTGAATGATATTGGGTGCTATAATAATTTACAATAATATTGTATATGAGTACTATTGAATACTACATGTAAATGCGATTGACTGCTGCAATAATATACAATAGTATTGTATATGAATATTATTGAATACTATATGCGAATGCTATTGATCCCTGTATATATGAAAACTACTGAATACTATATCGAGAGCTATTGACTGGTATAGTAATATACAATAGGATTGTATATGAGTATTATTCAATACTGCATATAAATACTATTGATCGCTATATATATGAATACTGTTGAATACTGTATGTAAATAATATGGAATACTGTTGACCGCTATAGTAATGTACAATAGTATTGTATATGAATATTATTCAATACTACATGTAAATGCTGTTGACATTGTAAATATTTGATATGAGTATTATTGAATACTATATGTGAATGCTATTGACTGCTATAGTAATGTACAATAATATTCTAGATGAGTATTATTGAATACTGTATGAAAATGCTATTGACCGCTATAATAATGTGCAATAACATTGTATATGAGTATTATTGAATACTATATGTAAATGCTATTTACCACTATAATAATGTACAATAGTATTGTATATGAGTATTATTGAATACTATGTGTAAATGCTATTGGCTGCTATAAAAATGTACAATAATATTGTATATGAGTATTATTGAATATTATATGTAAATGCTATTGGCTGCTATAAAAATGTACAATATTATTGTACATGAGTATTATTGAATACTATATGTGTGAAATTGAATGGAATGTCTGATAGTTGCTGTGTATAAATAATGTGTATGCGAATTATTGAATATTGAATGTGAATGCTATTGGCTGCTATAATAATATACATAGTATTGTATATGAGTATTATTGAATACTATATGTAAATAATATGGAATATTTTATATATTTATTATTATTACTGTATACTATATGTGAATGCTATTGACTACTATATATAAATACTATTGCACACTGTATATTTTGGAAGCATGGAAGGGCTTTTAATATTTCAGTAAGTACTGTTGCATATTGTATGTAAATAATATGGAATATTGTACATGAGTATTATGGAATACTGTATGTGAATGCTATTGACTGCTGTAATAATGTACAATAATATTCTACATGACTATTATTGAATACTGTATGTAAATGCTATTGACAACTATAAAAATGTACAATAATATTGTACATGAGTATTATTGAATACTATACGTATGAAATTGAATGGAATGTCTGATAGTTGCTGTGTATAAATAATGTGTATGCGAATTATTGAATACTATATGTAAATAATATGGAATATTTTATATATTTACTATTATTATTGTATACTATATGTGAATGCTATTGACCACTATATATAAATACTATTGCATTCTGTATATTTTAGAAGCATGGAAAGGCTTTTAATATTTCAGTAAGTACTGTTGCATATTGTATGTAAATAATATGGAATATTGCATATGAGTATTATTGAATACTATATGTAAATGCTGTTGACTGCTATACATGGAAACTATTGCATACTGTATATTTTTGCAGCATGCAAAGTCTTTTAATATTTCTATTTTTGTATCTTTTAATATTTCGGCAAATACTGTTGCTTATTTTACATGAACATCATTACATGTTACATATTGTATACAAAAACTGTATATGAATAATGTGTATGAGTATTAATGAATACGATATGTGAATGCTGTTGACTGCTATACATGGATACTATTGCATACTGTATATTTTTGAACCATGCAAAGTCTTTTAATATTTCTATTTCTGTATCATTTAATATTTCGGTAAATACTGTTGCTTATTGTATATGAACATCATTACATGTGACATATTGTATACAAAAACTGTATATGAATAATGTGTATGAGTATTATTGAATACTATATGTGAATGCTGTTGACTGCTATACATGGATACTATTGCATACTGTATATTTTTGAAGCATGCAAGGTCTTTTAATATTTCTATTTTTGTATCTTTTAATATTTCGGCAAATACTGTTGCTTATTTTACATGAACGTCATTACATGTTACATATTGTATACAAAAACTGTATATGAATAATGTGTATGAGTATTAATGAATATTACATGTGAATGCTATTGACTGCTATAATAATATGCAATAGTATTGTATATGTATCTTTGGATTTGTATTATTTTGTATATTGTATATGCATACTGTATATTTTAGAAGTATGCAATGTTTTTTAATATTTCTGTTTCCGCATCTTTTAATATTTCTGTAAATACTGTTACATATTGTATATAAGCATCATTAAGATTTAGTGCAGCACCTGATAGTTGCTGTATATGAATAATGTGTATGAATGCTGTTGCGTGTAAATAATAAGGAATTTTTTATACCAGTATTATTGAATACTATATGTAAATGATATTGACGCTATAATAATATACAATGCTATTGTATATGAGTTTCATTGAATACCATATGTAAGAAATTGAATGAAATGACTGATAGTTGCTGTATATAAATAATATGTATGAGTATTATTGAATACTATATGTGAATACTATTTACTGCTATAAAAATATACAATAGTATTGTGTATGTGTATTTGTATTTGTATTCTTTTGTATATTGTATATGCATACTGTATAATTCAGAAGTATGCAATGGTTTTTAATATTTCGATAAATACTGTTGCATATTGTATATGAACATCATTATATGTTGCATATTGTATATGAAAACTGTGTATGAATAATGTATATGACTATTATTCAATACTATATGTGTGGAAATTTAGAAAATGGTTGATAATTGCTGTAAATGGATAATGTGTATGGAAATATTGAATATTGTATGTAAATGCTGTTGATCGCTATATATCAATACTATTGAATACTATATGCGAATGCTATTGATTGCTATAATAATATACAAAATAGTATTGTATATAAGTAGTATTCAATACTATATGTGAATGTTGTGGACCACTATATATATATATATACTGCTGTATACTGTATATTTTAGAAGCATTCAAGGGCTTTTAATATTTCTGTAAATACTGTTGTATATTGTACATATATAAGCATAATTGAAAATTAAGTGCAATACGTGATAGCTGCTGTAGATTATTAATGTATAAAAGTATTATTGAATACTATATATGAATGCAATTGACCGCTATATATGAATACTTTTGCATATTGTATATTTTAGAAGCATGCAAGGGCATTTTAAAGTTTTATGTTTCTGTATCTTTTAATATTTCAATAAATACTGTTGTATATTGTATATAAATAATATGGAATATTGTATATGAGTATTATTGAATACTATACGTGAATGCTGTTAATCACTATATATGAATAACACTACATACTGTATATTTTACAAGCATGCATATTTCTGTAAATAGTGTTGAATATTTTATATAGGCATTATTAAGAATGTAGTGCAACACTTGATAGTTTCTATATACGAAAACTGTATATGAATAATGTATACGAATGCTGTTGTGTGTAAATAATATGGAATATTGTGTATGAATATTATTGAGTACTGTAAAATGTTATATACTAATACTGTTGAATAATATATATATATATATATATATATATATATATACATACTATTGCATACTGTATACTTTCGAAGTATGAAAGGACTTTTCATATTTCGACGTTATACAATTAAAATCAGCCCAAGTTTAAAATTAATTGCAATTGCTGATAGTTGCTGTATATAAACAGTTTTGAATATTGTATATGAATACTATTGCTTACTGTATATAAATTCTGTAAAATATTGTATATAATTAAGGTTTAATACTGTGTGTGAATACAGCTAAATGTTGTATATGAAAATTGTTAAATAATACATATGTGTACTATTGCATGTTCTACATTTTGGAAGCATGAAATTACTTTTAATACTTCTATGTTACGCAGTTATAATTGGCATAATGACAAATATTAATTGCAACAACTGATAATTGCTTTTGAACCATCCTACTAAAAACAATCCTTTACAAAAATAATTTAGAAGTTACGTCATATATCGTAAGTAAAATAAAATTGTAGATTAATATAAAATTAGGTAAATTATCTCGAAACTTCTCTCAAATACAATTTTAACCCCTTTTCCACAAAAACATTCCTGAAAATCCTCACAAACTTATTTTCGTATTCTAAATACGGAATATATACGAAAATAACACAAATATCCCCGAAATTTCAAAAAAGAATTTTGAAAAGAAATTAAAAAATTCCAAAAAAATAATTGTGAAGAGAAATTAGAAATGTCACAAAAAAAAAATTTTTCCCCCAATGCTACAAAATTCCCCCAAAAAATTAAATCCGCAAAATGGTACAAAATATATATATTGTTAGAATATATACAAAATAACCCCCATGACCCCCATGACCCTCGTATTAAACGCCGAATTTCGTCGAGATCGACATTAAAAACCTTAACCTTCACCTTTACTTAAAAAAATAATTTAGAACACTCTCACATAAACAATCTCGAAATTCTTCCCAAATTTATTTTAAATTTATCTTAGCCATTTCTTCAGAAAAAAATCCCCGAAATTCCTCACAAACACACTTCCATATTTTCCCACGAGAACACTTCCTACCAAAAATAACACAAACATCGCCGGAAGTTAA
>JAWWQZ010000179.1:0-35850 GCA_033815515.1 Cryptocheilus praepositus | reverse complement strand
TTCGTCAACGATTTATTTAGATGATATGTTATATATATAGGGAAGAATCGAAGGATTGCAAAGAAAATGTACTGAATCAAAATATTTTTTAGAAGAGTTGGGCTTTATTATAAATAAAGAAAAGAGTAGTTTAATCCCATCTCAAAGCTGCAAATTTGTAGGATTTGTAATTAACTCAGTTGATTATACAATTGAATTAAATGGAAAAAAGAAAAATCAAATAAAAAGATTGATAACAAAATTTAAGGTTGAAAATGAATGTAAAATTAGGGAATTTGCACCCTTAGTAGGAGTCTTGAACGCAGCCTGCCCTGCAGTGGAATATGGTCTAGTGTACTGCAAAAAATTGGAGAGAGAAAAATTTGTTGCATTAGTTATAAATGATTGAGATTACGAAGCCAAAATGACTGTGCCAAATAGGGAAAAATCTAATTAAAACAAAATATGCGCTTGAAATATTCTCTGACGCATCCCTAACAGGCTGGGGTTGTCATTGTAACAGAAAATCAGCAAATGGTTGGTGAAATGAGAGAGTGAGAAAACGTCATATAAATGACTTGGTGCTCTTAGCAGCATTTATGGCTCTCAAATGTTTCTCAGCGCATATGCATAATTGCGAAATCCTCTTAAGATTGGATAACACTACCGCAATTGCGTACGTGAATAAAACTGGAGGAATCCAACTCACAATTCTTAAAGAATTAGCCAGACAAATTTGGATGTGGTGTGAAAAGCGTAGGATATGGATTCATGCACCTTATATTGCTTCAAACCTAATGTACTTGCAGACATTGCTTCGAGAATCCCAAATATCGATACAGAGTGGGAGCTGTCAGTCAAAGCGTTTGACCAAATTAACGAAAAGTTTGGTCTTTTTAGTATTGACCTATTTGCCACACTGTCAAATTAAAAAGTTAACAGATTTTGTTCACAGTTTCCAAATCCAAATGTATGCAAGTCGATACGTTTACCATCTTATGGAAAAATGAAAAACCATATGCTTTTCCCTCATTTGCGTTAATTTTTACCAACTTTAAGAAAATTCATTACGGATAAAACTGAGGGGGCCATGTGGTACCACAGTGGACAGGTCAATCCTGGTATCCCTTATTTACTATGCTGCTCAGAGGAACTCCGATCATTTTTAAACCAAGAAAAAATCTATTATTGTCTCCTTGTAAGAAAGAATAGCACCCATTGACAAAGATGCTTTCGCTGGTGGAAACAGTACGAATGTTCTTTAAAGCCATGGTGGTTTTTTATGAAGAAGAAAAATTATGATTTGTTTAACACTGATACTTTTAAAATAATAGAATTTCTTACGGAATGTTTTCATGATGGTGCCAAATATGGTACGTTGAACTCGGATAGAGAAGCAATTGTGCTAATTACATCAGGAAAATTTTCAGAAAATAAATTAATATCCCGTTTTATGCGCGGCGTTTTTTTAAGAAACGTCCTCCAAAGGCAATGTATTCAAGTACGAGTGATATTGATCTGGTCTTTTGATTCTATAGATAAGATATCTGTAATAATTAAACTTAAATTCAAGGGTCTGGCAGAAAAAACTGTTACTCTGATATTATTGGTCACAATTCAACGGTTACAAACAATGGCATCAATTAATATAGAAACATAAAAGTAAGAAGGAAAGAAAAAATTGATGTGTAGGAGAAACTGTATTGCAATATGTAGAACATACAAAAGAACTCAGAAGAAAACATGAAAATCTCTTTGTTTCTACAGTTAAATTGTACAAACCAGTTACTGCACAGACTCTGGCTCACTGGGTAAAAATCGCTTTTAGGAAAGCAGGTATCGACATGAATAATTTTGTAGCCTATAGTAAGAAACACGCGGTAATTTCCAGGGCAGTTCACAAAGGTGTAGATATTGACACTATTAGGAAAACAAAAAGTTGGTCAAAAAGGTCAAAAACCTTTACTAAATTCAATAACAGGCCAATATCAAAATGCAAAAATGAAACATTTGCTTTTTCTATCCTTAAAAATGAATAAATATGATGCCGCACGTTTCTATTTTAAATAATGGTGTTTAGATAAAAATTGAAGCACAATCTCTGAACATCTACCTGTTATCATTGAGAACGAGACGTCACAATATAATTGTGCGATCAAACGAGCTCGCCGAAGGCGAGCGAAGTTCGATCGTGATTATATGTAGACGTCTCGTTCGAAGATGATTAACCTCCCTACCCAAAAAAAAAAAAAAAAAATGTACCCCAATTTCTGCCCGTAATCATCATCTTGGGTGTTAAATTTTTATCAAAAAATGAATAAATAAATAAAAATAAATACATAAAAAAAAAACTCTAAACGATATGAGGTGTTACTAGGCCATACGTTGCTAGGAAGACCGGCGACGCTAAAAAAAAATTGAAATACTCTAAACGTTGTGGATTTGAGCATAGCTGACACTACTACTACCTGTTATCATCTTCGAACGAGACGTCTACATATAATCACGATCGAACTTCGCTCGCCTTCGGCGAGCTCGTTTGATCGCACAATTATATCTTTCCCTAATTTCAATGTATCAGGAGGAAAACAATTATTACAGTAAGAGCTGTGTTTGAATAAAAGTAGCGTACAGAATAATTTAAACAATATTAGAGAATTCAACGTGTTTATGTTGCGAAATAACGTACCTGCTATGGAGGTGAATTTGGATAATTTCCTTCACTGAAAATGTTTCATGGTTTCCATCTGAGGTTTGTGTCAGTTTGATTTTTGAGAAAACGAAAGTTACAAAATACAAGTTCGGAACGACCATTAATACCTTCCTATGGAAAATGAACAGATATCAATACAATTATCTGTGCGAAAGAGAATGCTGATTATTGGCAATTGGATAAGTACTTAGGGCGTATATTTGCATTGCGTGGAGTACACGTAACACATGGTATGAAGTTAGTCATCCTTCTCGAAATTAATTTTTGTCTCTTTTTGGAAGAAATAAATGGGTAAAGGCCGTAGTCATCGTAAACAACTAAGTAACATTCAGAGTAGTAATGAAATGAACTTAATTCAAAACTTAGAAAATTCACTTGTGCACACACCAAGTTTGTGTTTAAAATATACTTCATCATTGGATTCAGCTTGGATGGGTTATCACTGGAGCACCGATTCCTTTTATTGAATGCTATTATCCCATGACCTATGCTCGTGTTAAATAATGAGCGATCCTTATTTGACCATCAGCGCATCGTGAATATGTGCTATTAAAACGTCGTGGCAGACGAGGGTATTAATGTAGGATCAGTTTGAGATTTTATTTTAGAATGCGTATAACAAAATAACAAGTATTGTAACTAAAAAAACGAAATGTGTCGAGTATGCACGCGTCTATCAACAACAACCCCTCTCTCCGATCCCCACTCTCGTTTTTTGTCTCTTCCGGCCGCACGCCGTCTCGTGACCACGCGTCATCCTTACGGGCCCTCGCGTCCAACAGATGGCACGCACCATCAGGTCCCCACACTCGGCCATTCTGACATTATGTTTCGTCCTCGAAGCATCCGGTTGCATCTTCATCAGTCCCTGAATCATTTTCTCCACAAGACCAAAATTTCATGTGGTCTGCCGCGGTGCTGGTGCGACTAGGTCCTTCATGCGTACCGACCTTCTCTACTAGGTAGCGGTTATTCCTCAGCACTGAGGTAATTCTATATGGTCCTAAGAATTTGGGATACAATTTAAGACCACCACCGAATTGTGTCCTTTGAATAGCTACCAGATCACCTATTTTGTATTCTTTAGCTTTTTTCTTCCACGATTAAAACCTTTACAGTTTTCTTCTTGTACTTTAAACAGTTCCTTCTTAGCTTCGTCGCGTAAATCCTTCCTTCGATTTTCGAACTCCTCTATAATTTCTTCCTCTATCATTCCTCGTAACTTTGAATCATTCTTCAATTCCATGCGTGTCCCAATCAAAAGTTCAAATGGTGTTCTCTTAATACTACGATTAAACGAGAAATTCAAGTATTGTTGTACGGTATCTACATGTCTATGCCACTCCATGGGCTTCGATATAGACAATTTAGCCAGCACTGGTATAATGCAACGATTTATTCTTTCGATCTGCCCGTTACCTCTGGGCACTCCTGTGGTTACTAGCACATGTTCAATGTTTTCCTCAGCGCAATAGTCCCTAAATGCTTTCGAAGTGAACGCCGTCCCTCGATTGGTTATTATCCTCCTTGGACTACCAAAAATAATCGCTTGCTTCTTAAGGCGTGTCAGAACTTCATCGGTAGTCGTCGACTTTGTGGGATACAACCAAACGAATTTGGTGAATGCGTCTATAATAGCGAAAATATGGTTATACATCTTCTTTGTAGATGGCATGGGACCTAAATGGTCCATGTGGAATGTATCAAGTGGTAATTCTCCCTTTTCAATAGGGTGCAACAAGCCTTCTGCTTTTCCTTTCTTCCTCTCGACCAATAGACATTTGACACAATTGTTTATAAAATTCTGAATCTTCTGTCGCATCCGGGGAAACCAATATTCTTGTAGTAATATATATTCCGTTTTTTGCCAACCAAAATGTCCGCTTTCATGAGCCTCTCTGATAACTTCACTCTGCATAGCTTTTGGAACCACTAGTTGATCTCGACCTTCACTTTGACGAAACAATATTCCATCTCCAACCAGTTTAAAATCTGTATCTTCTTTCTTTCGAACGGCTTCTAAGTGTTTCCGTATTTCTTCATCTTCTCCTTGAGCCTTGCCAATTCTTGCCATTAGCGTACCCTGACTACCTGTCACGCATAGCACACTCACCGGACATCGGCTGAGAGCGTCAACGTGTCTCATTGCCGTTCCTGGGCGATGCTCAATAGTATACTGGAACTGTTCCAATAGCAGGATCCATCGTGAAACTCTTAAACGCCTTGCAATCTGTGACAATCTTGAACGGGGTTCCCAATAAATATACTCGGAACTTCTTCAACGCCTTTACTACCGCCAATACTTCCAATTCAAACCTGGTGTATCTTTCCTCTGTTGGTGACGTCTTCCAACTTGCATAATATATAGGGTGCAGCAAACCATCATCTGGATCCTTTTGGAGTAAAATTGCTCCAAGTCCTCCATTGCATGCATCAGTATGCAGTTCGGTCTCTGCATCAACTTGGTATAATCTTAAGACTGGTTCCTTCACTAGAGCCGTTTTCAATTGTTCAAACGATGTCTCCTGATCTGCCCCAAAAACAAATTTTGCGTCTTTCTTCAGTAAGTTACTTAGAGGACGAGCGATTACTGCAAAATGAGGAATGAACTTTCTGAAGTATCCAGTCAGCCCTAAGAAACTCTGTATCTCTCTTATCGACGTGGGTTTCGGAAACTTCAATACAGCTAACGTCTTCTTCTCAGATGGGCGATAATGTCCCGCTTCTATCACATAACCCAAGTAGTCGACACTTCTAACCAACAAACTGCATTTCTTCCAGTTAATTACCAGACCATATTCACTCGCAACCTCAAGGACTTTTCCCAATTTCTGCAATCCTTCTTCTTCTGTTTTAGTCGCTTTAATCAAATCATCAAGGTAGGACAAAACTGTACCATTTGAAATGAGTTCTCTAAAAATTGCTCTTATGTGTCTCTGAAAGACGGCTGGTGAATTACACAGTCCAAATGGGACTTTGAGAAACTCGTACTGGCCATCTGGAACAATGAATGATGTAAATTTAATACTTTCCTCTTCAATTTTCACATGGAAAAATGCATCTTTAAGGTCCAGCGTGCTAAACACTACAGCGTTCTGCAGTCTGTCTAATTGATCATCCATTAATGGTAAAGGGTGCCTGTCTTTAATAATCTTCTTGTTTAGCATTCGGTAGTCAACGCAAAGACGCTAATCTCCATTCTTCTTCTCAACCAACACTACAGGACTAGAATAATCAAATGAACTATGTCGCACAACGCCATTTTTCAACCAGGATTGAATGATCTCGTTTACAATACGGCATTGCTCCACCGACAATCTTCGTGCACGTTGGTATACTGGTACATCATCTTTCAGCATAATTCGCATCTTTACTCCGCTTTCTTTAGTGCCTTGTGGCTGATATTTCTCAACCAATTCTCGCAATTCAGTCTTCACATTCTCATTTTCGACATGACTAATTGATAAATCATATTCATCATTCGGTTCATCTAGTAAATTTATGCTCAATACCTCACTCCATCCAGGATCGTCAATTTTAACCCCATCTTCTTCAGGATCTATCTTAGTTAAAGTTGCACACCTGCGTTTTAACTTTACCTCGGCGTAGTCTGATAGTTCACCTCCTATTAGTAATTCGTGCCCAATAAAACTGTCAGGTACTACGTCAAACACAAACGTAAAGTCTATCTGGTCAATGGAAACATCGGCTTTGAATCGTCCCAGCCTCTTGTTCTTTCCAGAGCCAACACCATCAAATGATACGCCTTCAAACTCGATTTTTGGTGCACCTAATTGAACGTACAAACTTGAACAAATTAAATGTAAGTCACTACCAGGATCAATCACGGCAACCACCTTTTTACCAAAGATCTCAACTTCTTTATATGTCTTTTTATCCCCTGATTTGACTGAGTCAACTTTTACTTTCGTGTTCCTTCCACTATTCTCACTCGAGCTCTTCAGTTCACGTGTGCACTTTGTAGCTACGTGTCCAAATTGATCGCAACTAAAACATTTCGGTCCTTTATCTTTATCCGGACAATTCGGACTAATATGCTTCTGACTTCCACAATTAAAACAAATTCTCTTTTTGTCACCTTCTTGTATTTTATCAGTTTGGAAAGGTTTTTTCACCCTATGATTTCCTAGTCGTGTATTTGCTTGTCTATTCCTTGAATTATTTTTCTGCGTTTCATACAGCGCTATTTTTTTTCTTAATTCTTTAATCGTACATGCTCCATACAAAACAGATTTATTTCCTTCTTCGTCTTGAATCCCATCTATAATGTACTGGATGTTTGCTTCTAACTCAATCTCACTATGGCTTGCAATCTCCAATACACGGTAAACGTAAGCTTGATACGACTCTTCACTCTTTTTTTTTACCGAACTCAATTTTTCATGTACTTGTTTACTGTTTGTCGTGCGTGAAAATTCTTCAACAAGTGCCTTCCTCAATTTTTTCCAGGATGTGGCATGACACTCGAAATTAGCGAAGAGTTTTGCAGAACCGCGCAACAGTCTCTTTGCGTAAATCACCTTCTGTGCATCCGTCCAATAGCACAGTTCAGCTGTTTCTTCCAAATTTACTAACCAACGATGAATATTTTCGGCTCCATCTCCACTGAATGTCTCCAAAGCATCTTCGACATCTCTAAACGATAATGTCGTCTGTTTAGTGCGATGAGCATCTCACTCTGTCTCCCTCTTCGAGCTGTGTTTACTAGTTTCTCTGTCTCGCTTATTCATACGACGAGTTCTTTTCTTGTTTTCCCTACTTACGTCTTCCTCTTCTTCCGAACTATCTTCGTCTTCGTCTTCGTCTTCTTCCTCCTCCTCTTCTTCACTGTCGTCTTGATTCAAAGCAAGTCTTAATCTTTCACGTAGTGTAACTTTATCGCCTGTAGTCTTGAGCCGTAAGTCACGTAAACGCGTCTTTAATTCTTTGAACTTCATCGATTCTATGTTTACACCGCTATCTACTTCCTGGTTTTCTTCGCCAGTATCGTCATCGTCATCTCTTTTATCGTCACTCTTTTTCGCGTCGTTACGTGTTAAGGCCCGTCTTAACCTTTCCACGAGAATCGTTTTACTTCCTTTCGTCGAGAGTTTCAGTTCTTCTAGCTTATTCTTAATTTCGTCTTGTGTTAACGCGTCCACACTCTCCACTACGCCGTCTTTGCTACTACTTGCCATCTTTTCCGTCCGTATGAATGTACAAAATCGCAAACTCTTTGCACTCGTTTTTTGCACGTGCCGCAACGCTTCTTCAATATGGCCGTCCTCTTGTTGCGGTCGCACGTTTTTGTCTCACTGCTTCGTACTCGCCACGCACTCGGAAAAATAAACCTCAACGCGATCCCGGACGAGCCCCCAATTTGTAGGATCAATTTGAGATTTTATTTTAGAATGCGTATAACAAAATAACAAGTATTGTAACGAAAAAACGAAATGTGTCGAGTATGCACGCGTCTATCAACAACTACCCCTCTCTCCGATCCTCACTCTCGTTTTTTGTCTCTTCCGGCCGCACGCCGTCTCGTGACCACGCGTCACCCTTACGGGCCCTCGCGTCCAACAGATGGCACGCACCATCAGGTCCCCACACAAATATGATAAACAAGTTATAATTGGGGCTAAAAGCATTTAATGAGATGTCGTTGACATGAAACCATTGTTACATAGAAGGTGTTAAAGTGAATTTGGCTAATCCGACAGTGACATTTGATTTCCTGTGTGTATTGCATTTCGCAAAATGTTATGTTGTTAATTCGAACGTAAATCCGTTATATTTAATGAGGAAGGACATGTATTATTTATATTTAACTTTGTGATATTTTCCTGTGGTAGGAACTCCTGGCTTATCCAACAAATGTTATTATAGTGTAGTAATCTAGTATCGTCTAATCTGGTACAGAATTCAGAAATAGCTGACCTCTTCGAAACTATCCGGGTGGTACATATCAGGGAAGCTCTCATGTGCGAACCATTTGAATGACCGTCTAAAATAATTTTTGGCCCATCGTACTCTACATTTAATTCATGAATGTTCTATAACTTATCATGGGTTTATAATTAGCATGTATTACAGACGGAAACGTCTTCTTCTCTATATTAGGCAACATAGCATGGTAACAACCAAAAGTACGAACTGAGTGTTGGTTACTGTCTCATGAGATAGGGTATTGTTGTCTCCACAGAAAAATGAATCTACAGATAACGTATTTACCATTGATTACGTCGTACAGTATACTGCAACTTTTTGTCAATATTAATGAAAATTGACATTGCATACGAATAGAGTATTATTTCGCAATATTTGGTCTATGAAGTAACATACGTGGAAAGATGTACGCTTATCATATTAACAGACGTACTGGAACACTCAATAACTGAATTGTTATCCAGAAAATTTTAGGTTCAAAATATAAATATCTAATGCTTACATAACTTTGGAAAATGAATCTCAGTTTTGGTCGAGGCCCAAATATGAATGGGTATTTGAGAGGAGTTTACCGACGATATCTGAGTGTTGGTATTGAAGTACCATTAGTAAGCAGATGATTTGGTCGCTGGGTTGGGGTCAGATAGTGTGAGCGGCTCAGTTGGGTGTATGCGAGATCAGACCACAAACAAATGATGTAATTATGGTGAAATGATTGTAACATAGTGGAAACCACTATAATGACAATAATTGAGTTTATATTCGACATTATTATTTGGAACTAATTTATTTCAGCATGAACAATAGCCGAACATGAAAATTAACTGTAAACACATTTGTTCTGTATTACTTCGATAGTGTTCATTCAAACTGAAGCTATTCAAGAATCTATGCCAATTGCAATCAGACATAGAGTCACAACATGTTCAATTTGTCCCGTTGAGGAAAGATCAACGGTATAACATCAGCTCTTAAATACTCGGCACTACATAATTTACTGGACCAACACGTGCATCGCCACATAGTGGCATGTATATGTTGGTACATATGAGTAGAACTTCTGTTACACGCGCAGGTTTCCGAATCATATATGTGGCATTCACCCTAGATAAGTGATTCTCATTCGAGATTCCCAAATTATGCAATCATATAAAAATGCGGGCCCGATTATCGAATAGAGAATGAGCGTAGACACAAGTTTCATGTCCTTGGCTGTTGAAGTAAGACACTTGATATTTGATTAGGGTTGTTATAATATGCATGCCAATGTTTATTGCAAGGCAGTGTATTAGCTCTTCTACATTGACATACAATTCATTTGCACCGAAGGCACGAAAGTCACAGACATGCTTAGTGCCGTGAATGGGCGCTATATCGCAATTCAAACACGATAAATAGACTAGCTCTGTGTACTATATACGGTATCAGTTAAGTACTCGACTGGGTCCAGCATTTCTGTAATTATGACACATTGAAGGATGTCGTCAGGTTAGGCAAGTGCATTGATAAAGGCACCGAAAAATATGTCACACTGAATGCCGTTACAACTGTTGCAAAATATTCTTGTACTTGTATGTAGAACGTCGGTCAGTTCCGGTCCTTCTTTAATACATTACGATGTACTAATCCTATTATGGGGTGACATGGTGTCTTTTATTATTTATACGGTTGGACCGTAAATTAAATATTTGCACGGAGGCCTCTGTTACGGTCTCATTATTAATGTACACTTTGAACACTTGTATACTGTTACGTTTTTTTGGTACACTGCTAATTTTGATCCTCATACAGCAGAAGACGTTGCTTTGAAATATGTGGAGAGGTAGCTTCGAAATGAAATTACATGTAGCATGTAATACTGTTCAGAATGGATTAATTGAAAGTATTTTAATGTTTATAACACCCTTATTAAGTAAATTAAGTTGAGTCTTTACCACCGCCCTCCCACCTTGCCCCCCTGTTCTTTCAGACGATCGTATTTGTTATTTTCTAGTGTTTCGAATACTTCAAACCTTTAATACGACTCGTCTTCGTACCTTTGACGGAATACGCAATTACCTTGTGTAAGGAAAATTTTTTTAATCGATCGTCTCATTTTTCCTCAGGCACCCATACTACCGGGACTAATACAGTAACTAAAAATGAATTAACCGCTGTCGCCTCCGCTTCGCTCTTTTCAAGGATACATTATCTCTATCGGAACAGTGTTGTGACTCCGGGAATTTCATAGTATAGGCTAATGATTGGCTCTAATTACTTGTCGCCTGTGCCCACAAAACCGTCCTTTTCCTTCATCCTTTTATCGCAACAGCAAACACTCTAATTCGCTTGTATAATAGAACTACGTCGTAATCTCTCATTTTACACCTAACTGGTTCATGCATTCCCATCCCATTTCTTTCTGTGTCATTATTTATTTCTCGTCCGCACGCGGCACCTTCCTTTTTGCCTTACCCTCTTTGACATTCGCATACTTTGATTCGGCATGTAACGACAGATAGAGCACATGAACATTAAGTTTACAGAACAAGGAACAAAATTCAGATCACTTTCTCTGAAAGTGGAGGTTATTTTCGTTACACGCCTCGTGTGTGTCGAAAGTATCCCAGTTATCTGCCAACTTTCTGCTAGCTCATCCCCCTTGAAACTTAATAATATATGTACTCCCGATCATAAAGTTTCATTGTGACGGTTGTATACATACATTGTGCAAAATAGGTCAGTTCAACCATGTCCCAGTATTTCTTGATATCCTTTTAACCCTTTGCGCTCGAGCGGTGTTTCTCAGGCGCCACTGCATGTGATGCGACAACTCGAACGGTGCCTCTTGGGCACCACCCGAATCGATGCGGTAAATTGAGCGGTAACGGTGTTTATTTGTGTTTGGCCTAACGAATATCGCTTGATAAGTCTACTTGGCTACTACATCTTACGAGGTGTCTACAGAGCTATAAAGATGTCTTATCTCAAAAATACTTGCGACCGCGGGTTGGACTCTGCCTTCGACATTAGTTCGAACAATCGCAATATTTCTTTTAAAGTTACTGAGCCCAATAAGTATGGAACACGACGAAGAAATTACTTCTAGTGAAGATAAGTTCAATTTTTTGGTAATAACGAACAAAATTACAACAGTAGATAGATAGCTTTCCATAAGAACGAAGACGGAAGTGATGAAGATAGCGACGACATTAGAGGTGTAAGAAGACGAAAAATCCGAATAATCGATAGTGAATCTGAAACCCAAAGTGATTGTACAGAAGGGACTGAACGTTCCGAATGGACTCAAGACAATACCCTCACAAAATACAAACTGGCGAGAGCGGCTGATTACTCTCGAGTTGCTGGTTCGCCCGAGAGAAAAGCGCCTCGAGCGCAAAGGGTTAATCCATTTCTATACCACGTGGCGAAAATTTAATAACAACTTAATGTCAAACTTGGATAGATTAACGTGTTACGTATACATTAATTACTATTTATCAGGTACACATTTTCTCAAATGTTCTATTACCGTAATGAGTGTATACGGTGTAATGATATCGCCGTTTTGGTTACATAACAATATTTCGAAAGACATATTAGCTTTTAGTAAGAAAATATAATTTGCGACGATATGAATATTAGCTACTACATTTTTTGTTACCGTTTCATACCTCCTACATTCTTTAGCATGTATAAACAAGAAAGGAAATTTATGTAAACTGCTATCAGGTGCAGTAACCAGACAAAATGGAATGTCCAGTATGTTTATTTCAAGCATTGCTTGAAACTGATAGCATAAATTACATGTAAAATTCCATGGCGTTGAAAAAAATAGTTGCCAAAATGCTAAACGAAAATAATAAAAGAGAATCATCTCTACAGGAGAGGAATTTATTCCGTACTAATGAACACGGAAACCAGGGTGATGGTGGGCGGTGCTCTGATGAATGTGAAATATAACCCAATGTATTTGGCGGGAGTACATATGTTTCGTTCAATTACGACGTGCTCGAGTAACTGCGAGCATAAAGATTTAATTATTTGTCTCTGAAATTCTGCCGCACATGCGCAAGATTTATGCTTTATTAGCATTTCGATAACTGTACTTGCGCCCGTAACAAAATACTAAATTAACATACATTCTTGATACGTTACAACGGATATGTCGTAGAAATTCAACCTTGAACGTAAAGAGATGTGCCGGGCGGAGGAATCAAAGGAAACACGGGTGGAGAATGCTGCGCCATTCACTACGGATTTTTGTATTAATTTTTGCAGTATTACGGGTAAACAATGAGACAAGACAACATTGGGTTTAAAAAAAGTAAAAGATGAGGAACCGTTTATATCATTATCATCTATATATGTTGCACGACCCTTGAAATGTTTCAATGATTTGACTATATTATATTACACTAATTACTTCAAGAAGTTTCCATAACTCTACCCGGTTAATCGCATATGGAATATTTGTGACTTCTTTCGAACAGAAAGGGGCATAGGTTTCTCCATGCGTACCATTACAACAAACTCATAACCTTCAGACAATAGGATACATGTATCAAACAGATACAAGTACGAGGGCAGTCCGATAAGTACTTAGCCTACAAAAGAAAAACGAAAATTTTGGAAAATTGACGATTTATTTTTCAATATAGTCTCCTTTTAACTCGATACACTTGATCCAGCGATGCTTCAACTTTTTCAACCCGTTTGGAAAATACGTTTTCTGGAGGTCTGCAAAGTACGCCTCCGTGGCGGCGATAACCTCCTCATTCGACTCAAATTTCTGCCCAGCGAGTGACCTTTTCAAGTTTGGGAAGAAAAAGAAGTCACACGGGGCCAAATCTGGAGAATACGATGGATGGGGCAGCTGTTCGTAGCCTAATTCAACGAATTTGGCTGTAGCTTGGGCAGAGGTGTGAGCCGGTGCGTTATCGTGGTGAAAGAGCACTTTTTTCTTCGCCAAATGGGGCCGTATTTTCCTTGATTCAGCATCGAATCGGCTCAATAATTCGGCATAGTACAGCCCTGTGACTGTTTTGCCCTTTTCCAGGTAGTCTATGTAGATCACACCTTGTGAATCCCAGAAAACGGTGGCCATCACCTTTCCGGCCGATAGGACAGTCTTCGCCTTCTTCGGAGCACATTCGCCGGGCGCAGACCACTGTTTCGACTGTTCCTTCGTCTCTGGTGTGTACCAGTGGATCCACGTTTCGTCGACAGTCACAAAACGACGTAAAAATTCTTTCGGATTGCGCTTGAACAGTGTCAAACACTGCTCTGAAGTGGTCCCACGGATGCGCTTGTTATCCGGAGTGAGCAAACGCGGCACCCATCGAGCAGAAAGCTTTCTCATGCCCAATATTTCATGCAGGATATAACCCACGCGGTCTTTTGAAATGCCTACTGTCTCAGCTATCTCGCGCACCTTCAGTCGGCGGTCTGCCAATACGAGATCGTGGACTTTTGTCACGTTATTCTCCGTGGTAGCTGTTTTTGAGGCACTTGGGAGTGGCTCATCAAAAACTGAAGTCCGACCACGTTGAAACTCGTTAAACCAATTTTTGACGGTCGCCATTGAAGGAGAAGAGTCACCGTACACAGCATCCAAGCGCTCTTTGATTTCGCTGCGCGATTTCCCTTCCAAAAACAAGAATTGAATCACCGACCGATATTGCTCTTTTTCCATGTTTGCAAAATCCGCGGACACGCCGGCTTTCACAAGCGATCAAAACAAAACTACAAATCTAATATGGCTGAAATTTTGACAGTAGTCGTTTACGAGAATGTACTACACGATAGTAATTTTTTTTCTACGATAGTGGCGCCATTAGGCGGTGAGGCTAAGTACTTATCGGACTGCCCTCGTATGTTTTATGGATTCACCCTTTCTTTCTAACTCTATTTCATTAACGAAAGTAAAAATCTTTATTCCGCAACAACTCGCGGAGCTACAACATATCAGCTCATTGGAATATTCTCGACATAGTTGGCAGGACTTCTTATTATCAATTCGGTATTCGTTTCAGTAGGATCAAATTACGGGACGTTATAAATCTCCCTACCGACGTCCAAACCCCAGTCAATGAACCCGGCTGCATCTGTTGTTATCCCCCATAGCCTCATATTTGTAAATATAAACATCTCGGTTTATCGTGTTTAAAGATTTGATTGCCTGTATTATTTCAAACCTATCAAATTCTGATGCAGGGACTAGTAGTATGAACAAAATGTGCTGTATGCTTCTGAGAACGGAACTATAAACACTTGCCCACCCGATCGATCTAACCTTACTCTATGAAAAGTTTCCCTTGCATAACACAACTATACATGCGAAGGCTGAAAATATTTTTCTACTACACCCTGTATTCATCACTATGTACTCTAAACATTTTTCTCCCGATTATTTGCCTGAATATTACCGCAACACAGCCTTATAATTTTTTTATGGGGCCATACAGATTGGCACTGTGGTGGGATTTCGTGGTAACAATGTATCGAAACTACACTAATCAAGAAGTGTTTTCATCTATTTCTGTAAAATCCCAACGGATAGTCCTAATGTATGTGGACGTCGTAAATATGATTTACAAAGAATACGAATTACAAAGAATACCCTGCAATCTTGCAAGTGGTTCCAAATAAAATGGCGTATAGTAATTTTGGAATATCACAATGTGTAAGTTAAAACAGTACAGGCAAACACGTGCGTCACTAGTCACTACGTCACTACGTCAAATTGTCTCTCGTTAAAAAAAACTGCGTGCTTGCGAGACGTTTTATCAATACTCTATAAAAATCGTGCGTCTGGCATGAAATAACACAGTCCTCGACAAAACAGGACACGCATATTTTTTAGGAATATCATTATGGAAACATAAGATGTAAATTTGTCTCGCACAAGATGAATGCACTTTTACCCAAGGCACCACGTGTCACTCTGGTTTCTTCGATGGTAAGACGTCACAATACGTAGCACAATTTGAAGCTGCAACGTGTGTCGTAGCCGCTAGGCTGAGACAATCGTATACAGAAAATTTTGACAGATTATTTGGTTACACAAGGGATAATGCGTTTCAGAATTTCAGACGTGAATGGTTAAATTATACCAATATCGAAGCTTGACTAATGCGACATTGGTATTCATAAGAACAGTCCGTTTTTCGGTCACAACATAGTCATCGCAGTTCTCACTTTTACTCACTGCTTGCACCAATAATTTTCTAAAATTGCGTATCGCAGGCTCAAAACTCTTGAATGGCCTACTGAAAAATTATTGGATTCTTTCTAACTAAGATGGATTAACGGGAGCTTAAAATGTATTTCAGACCGCTAGCTGAAACCTTCTGAGCAGCTTACTAAAAAATTATTGACTTCTTACCAACCAAGATGGATTAACAGCCGCTTAAAATGTTTTTTACTTAATGAAATGGTGAACTTCTTGCATGTATTAATCGCGACGTAAGTATTTTTATTACCCGCTTTCCAGTTTAGTTGTGAGTTACTATATTATTTGAAGCAAATGTATTTTGATAAGGAAGCAGCTTCCGTGTGCTGTTGGCTCTCCGAGTATTTCACCGTCATGGAGCGAAGTCTCAAACTCAATCGATAGAGTGGCATCAGTGAACAACTTTCATAATGATTTTCGAACAAGTGTTCTATTGTTTGTGAAACCAGAATTGTTTTTCCATTTTGAATTCTAGCTTCAATGCTTGGCGTACAATGCAACCAGAATTAGCTGTTTAATGAATACTTGCATAGAAAAGGGAGGAAAATTTGTCAAATATGTGCGCGTTGTAGGTGCAGTAAAATTCAATGAAACTTTATCCATTTTTTATTCTTATATTGCACGATTGTCTACGAACGTTGAGATGGAAACCGTCTCGGAAATTGATCAAAATTTTGAGGAATTTGTCACTTTTCATATTGGCAGAACGAAAAATACATACACGTAGGAAAAATTGTAATAATATTCATTATTGTCACGCTGAAAATTGTGGAGACCAATTTCATTTTAGTTTTATTCTAATTGTGTCAAAAAGGAAGGAGACCCTAATGAATAAACGTTGGTGTCGAGAAATATAATCAACCATGTTGAACGCGAATAATTGCCGAGAATGAATGGTTAGGAATATTGATGGCACAAAAAATATTATTTAAGCAACCCCCCCCCCCCCCCCCCCCCAAATTTGGTATAAGTTAACCAAACCGTATTATTATTTTTCTCTACAACTTGCTAATGCTTCTGTTACACGCATAGCAAGAAATGTAAGATGCGAAGGAAAATTTAATCGGAAAATTTTAACGGTTTATGAAGGAAGCGATGCTAATGTACATTTGCAACTTCGAATTTTTGGTTTTCAATGAAAGCCACTCATATCGGGACAATACAGTGTAGGGATATAAGATGTTAGGTGATGTCGAAGTGTGATGCGGAATTATATTGAGTAGAATAATTTATTGAAAGATAAATAAAAGCACTAATTATACATATAAATACAGAATTAAAGTAAAACTATGGCAATCCGACTACGATACCGTAAACGGCAAGAAAACATATCTATACTGGACTGAACCACACTCTGAACTTGACTGAACGACAACTTAAAACTCTGACCTATTACTGAACTATATCTGAACGAAAACTCTATCTCCTCGCCGGGCCGTTGTTATGCACCCCCGTCCTTCCCCAAGGGTTCGGCATCCAATCATTCGTAGAAACACACATCCTCTCATTCTTACCTACATTCTCTCTCGCTCACCCTAAATGCGTTGCAGTTGACACGCGTAATAATGAGGCATACGTCACGCATTCTTCAAACAAAACCACGCTATCGTTATACCTTACTCGCACCAGACACTCCCGGTCGCAGCCACTCACACACACACACACACACACTTCCTACATTTATGCGACTCATCTACGGCCGTTTTTCTAATGCTACAACAGTTTTGCGTGACATAATTTTCGGATACTGATAAAACACACATCAGTAGAATGAATTTTTTTCAACTGAAATTTTCTTGTGTATATGCTTTTAATTTTCTTGGGGTTACGTGCAATTGCTAATATCACAGAGATAGCGATTAAAATGGCTATTAACACGTGCCGGTAATTTACATGTTTTCGGAAGATTATTGGGATGCATGTTACTTAGCAAATGATTCGTGTAAATAGTGGCTAGCTAATTTGAATATGTGTACTCCGATTTATTCTGTTAAGCTCCGAGAAACGTAAAATTAAACGATCAATCGAGCCTGCCGAAGGCGGGCGAAGTTCGATCTGAATTGTATAGACGTCTCGTTCGAGAGTATTACAAAACGTAGTACTATCGCTAGTTGCACTACGATGTCGCCACACATTTAGAGTAAAAAAGAGAGAGATATCCCCACCTCTGTACACATCTGACAGTGTATTGTTGTATTTTTCAAAGTCTCCTAACTTACAATAATAAAATACAAAAAAGAAAGACCTATGGGGTTTATTTTTCCTAGGGCAGGGAATAGAATATCCTTACGAATAGAGTCTTGTGTGGGTTTGTAATACTCTCGAACGAGACGTCTATATAATCGTGATCGATCTTCGGCCGCCTTCGGCGGGCTCGTTTGATCCTTCCATTATATGACGTCTCGTTCTCGGTATTACAGAACGTAGATGTTTAGAGTATATCAGCTGATTATTTTATTATTTTTGTGTTAGAAAGGCACCAGCTCTATGTATAATTGGGACAATGCACAACCCTATAACTATTTTTTTTGTACATTCATATAATGTGTAATGAGAATCTTAGAATTTCTTTTAAAGAAAAAACTGCTTCAGCCAGATCATTCTGTTTTGTCCTTAAGGATCGGTTATAGAAAGTGGCAAAAACTTGGACTTCGGCCATCACACTGTTGATTTTATGACGTTAATATCAACCCCTCTCCTAAATGCGGACGGACTGGATGCTTACTTCTACTATACGCTGTGAAAACCTCACCTACGCCACGTTTTGTTAAGACGGTTTTTATACATCTACTGATGGTCTGTTTGGAAGCTCGCTTATCAGGTTTCTTAAGGGTATTCAACACATTATCACACCCACTTCTTAAAGATTCGGTGACACTAATGTATCTCTCTACCGCATCATGCAATGCCAAACTCCGGGTTTCACTAAAGAAAGGGGGAAGTAGTAACGGTTGCTTTACTCGTTTCTTAGAAGGCTTGGTAAGATCCTCCGCTTCAACCACCGAACCCTTCTTGTATCCCCTCATCTTATTTATTTTTATGAACCACAGTGTCTGAATCCTATGAGCTGTACCTAATGCCAGCAAGGCCACTAGCTTATATGTTAACTACGATAACTTTAAAGACTCAAACAGATGTAACTTTTCCAAAAAGTCTAAGACACTTTTTGGGTTCCATGATCTTCTATACTTCGGTTTAGGAAGCCGGCTTCTATCCACATCCCTGAAATACCTGTATATCACTAAACTTCTAGATAAGTTTGATTTGGCTATCAGCGATATTACTACTCTCGTTCAATATAGGGAGTCGTGCGATGCTTCTGCTTCTATATTTTTGAGAGATACTCTAGCAAATCGGTTTCTGTGAAATTGTACGGATCAAGATTCTTCTTAGCGCAAACCAGCCAACAAGCCTTGATTGGCCCTGAGTATTATTTTAAGGTGCCCACCGATAATAATGCCAACAAGATTTCTGTCATTTTAAGAGAGAGGCTCTTCCCTGTAGATGACATCCTGATAATTTGCCGGCCGTAAAGGACGGCTGGTGGGCTAGAGGGTGTCGCCGTGTTCTGCGAGGGCGAAGGTAAAAGATTCCTTGACGGTCCAAAGACTAAATGCTCTTCCACGAGAAGGGAATCATAGATGGGGAATCAAAGTTGTGATGTCCCATATGGGATGACTACAGTACCGCATGCTCTATCTGCTATAATTTTCTGTAAAACTCCAGGTATTAGCACACATGGAGGAAAATCGTAAAAGGGTTTCCGAATCCAATTAATTGTATTAGCGTGTACAAAAGAGCTTTCAGGATCTTTAAACCATAATCAGAAAACATGACGTTTCATGTTAGCTTCAGACGGGAACAATTCTATTTCAAGTGCTCCCAGTTTTCTGATTACGCTCTGGTAAGCCTATCCACCTAGTTCCCATTCTGTGTCGATGTTGTGCAACTTTGATTGAGCGTCCGCTTCCTTCCACGTTCTCATTTGATGAGATGTAAGACGCATAGGTCTAAATAATTTTGAACTCGCACCACCGCCACATTTTCCTGACCAGGTATTTAAGCGGACACTGAATAACACCCATACAATTTACGTACGATATTGCGGTTGTATTCTCCACTCCAAAGAGAACATCGCAGGCGTGAAGATAATTTGCAAAAGTTTTTACTGCCAAACACACGGCCAGGAGTTCTGAATAATTTATATGACAGTTCCTTTCTTTTGCTGACCAAAAACCGTGGGCTCCGTTGCTTTCTACCAGGCACCCGAACGTGACTGAGGGCCATCCAAGCAGGTAACTTTCTGATAATAGTCTACTTTTACCCTGTTGACTAATGACATTATATTTTGTTTCCACTATGAGTAATCTTCCTGTAAATGTTCTGACAATTTCATATTTGCTTCGTAATTATCGTCATCAAGGAGTAAGGCTAGGAATATCTCTCTTTTGAGTCGCTTAGTATAAGGCCGAACATGTTTAATAGCGGGCTATGTCGCTATTAGATTACCTATAAACTGGACTAAAACCCTTATTTTGCACTTTTGTATGCCGCTAAAGATTTCGATCATTCTTAAAACGTTTGTTCTCTTAAACTCTGGCAATTCCAGGGGCATATATTCCGAATTTATACTGAAATGCAAGAACTGATAAGTCCTATTAGGGATTAATCTACTTTTCTTTTTATTTATAATGCAATCGCGCGTTTCGAGAAGTTTTATAGTCGATTGAATATTCTCGGATGCATGACAAATAGATACGACCAATACATAAGAATTCCTGTAGGAAATTCAGCGATAGGATGCCCTTCTTACGTAGATAGTTTACTATGGCTATCCAACATTTGTGAATATCAATGGTGCTGCAGACAAGCCAAACGGCAGGCGGCAAACTCCTATAATTATTCCGCTAAACGAAACCTGCAAAATTTTCTGCTCTTCTCGTGAATCGGAATCAAAAAATTTGAGTCTGAATGTCCACATGGGCCTTATAGTCTCCTTGAGAAACCAGTTTCGATGCCCATCTAATAACTTCTAATACGGAATATTCCGTTCTAATATAATCAGTCGTCTGGACAATCTGCTTGGTTTGACTACTAAAAAGGAGGGCGAGAGAATTTTGCCCTCTTCAATATTCAATAACTATTTAACGGCTTCCTTAAAATCGTCCAGGCTCATCAATCCTTCTGCCTGTGTTCCGTCTTGTAGCGAGATGTTCTAGAATGGCTCTGGTGGGACGAATACCTCGAGTTCCCTTTGGGCCCTCTGGTCTATCTGTTCTGGAAAGTTTTAGGTTAGACGGCTGTTTGTTTCCCATTTTTGATAGAACAGTGCTCTTCGAAGATGGGGGTTCCTAGTTTAAATGATTAGCAGATCTTAATTGGACTTTATTTTCGGAATCACTTAGGCCTCCAAATTAAAGCGACCTTCTCAATCGACTTTGTCTATTTGACCTTTTCCGGCAATATGAAAATACTTCTTATAAAGGCTTCTTTATGATGGGCTTCAACAAGCAAGTATCCTGTGTCACAGACACATTCCCACCATTCGTCCCTGTTGACTACATCCTCACCGCTCAAATCTAGCAGCAGGAGGAGTAGTAGCTAGGCCGAGAGGTATCGTGCCTGGACCCATAGGCGCTTGTAATTCTGCAACATAATTGTCTCCTTTTATGGCTGCCTCCCTCATAGTGGCAAGCGCTTCTGGATCAAGAACCCGAGCCTTTAAGATACAGTTTTACGCTCGGGGATATGCAAGCAGTAGATCCTCTTTCAATTCTTTTAGTTTCCAAGTCGATCGCTGCATCGGCTGTATCACCAACTGGTGCCAAAAATTGATCCGTTGGCATAACTGTAAGGTCAACTGCGATTCTGCTGCCCAAAGTAACTCTGACCTCCTATGCCGAGTTTTTCACATACAGATGACTGTGCGGCCGATTGAGCTGATACGGCTGTCGGTAGGTCACCTATCTCACTTACCGACTGAGCAGATTATTCGGTAAAGCGCTGGTTGCCTAAACAGGACGAGCAAATTAGGTTATGCCTATGCCAATCGTGCAAGTACTATCCTAATTTAACGAACGATATGTCCCACCACACGCGTGGGCTCGTCGCGAAATGTTAAGATCTGATGTCGGACGACAATGGTGAGAGACACCGCGTCGGCGATGTCTCCGATCTGTTCTGGAATTACTTCTCTAATTCTTTTAATTTCTTCCAAATTCGATTTCATCCCACTTTTTCTTCCTTTTCCCTTTTTCTTTTATGTATTCCCAAACTCAAACAACCACTTAAACTCCATAATCACTAAAAAATGTTATGACAATAGACTGCGGGATGAGTAGAGAGGTACGGATATTTCTCTTTTTTTAATCTGAATGTGTGGCGACATCGTAGTGTAACTAGCGATATTACGTTTTGTAATACCGAGAACGCGACATCATATAATGTAGGATGATGCTGCTTTGTGCAATGGACGCCGAAAATACGTAAACTTAAAAATGAACAGAACTACATGTTACAACTTGAGAATACCGAAACATTTGGGTACTGTAGGTAGAGTAAATGATTGGACAGATTATCTTATAAGTGGACAGGACTAGTTTCAACTCGACCAATGTTTCCGACTATCACGTCCATAACCTTATTTTGTAGATGCCGTTTTTAGAGCTCTGTAATGTTTTAATTCTTCCTGAATTCCCTAGACAGTCCTCACTTGAGCCCAAGCACCCGCTGATATTTCAGGAAGAGGATGCCGCGATATAAACGGGTAGTCAACATTGGAGGATATATATTATTCCACACGAAGTTGTGTAAAATTCTGAGATAATATTTTCCAATAAACGGTAGGTTTTTTTAAATAGAATTAGGTAAAATGTTTCCTTGCCTGTCGTCTTCTTATAGCATATCACCTCATATCAAATAGCACTTTCACGTAAATATCTCAACTCTTACTTACTATAATATTTTCTCGACTTCATAATTTTTAAACTTCTTTCCTTATATTGTAATTGTTCGGAGATCGGAACACACAACTAAGTTTTCACTTTGAACTCGGTTGACTGTTTCATTTCGCAATCAAGACAGATATATTCAAGTGTTGAATAGTTGTTACACTAGTTGCTGTTAAGTAGTTGTTCTAACACATAAATTAATGTGTTGAAAAAACAGAATAATTGAAGAGGGCTACATGATACCACCCTGTGTACTAAACTTCACACAATTGGCGCAGTGATACAGGTACATGAACTTAAAAAGGAGGGTATTTGCCCACCCAGCACAAATATATACCACTGCTTGTGTACATAGATATATCGTACGTGCACAAGTAGAACGAGCTGATCTTAAAAACCAAACTGCAAGGTTATTGTGAAATTCCATTTTCCTTGAACTGTGCCGTCATAACCGCGAACAACTGTACATGCATTTAAATGTTTCGGAAAATAGGGGCCAAAAATGTTTGATGTGTGATAGAATAAACAATTGAGGCATTAGTTCCGGGACGGTTTCGCATTTTCTTTTTTAATAAATTTCATCTGGTTTTGTCAACTTCTGACAACATTTTGTACCTGTTTATAAGAGTGGAAGTATTATGATGCTACTGCTCCTTTACATCTTTCGGAAATTAAGTCCGAGTGTTGGATTTGTATACAATATAACATAGCAACATAGCTACTAGCACAGCTGAATTCGTTTTGACGAAAGAAAGAAAAACGTTGTAGTAGTTGAATACTGCTTGGGAATTGAACTGTTTTCCCAATGGACATATTAACCCACTAATGCTGAACGGGCGGCTGTTCTCCCTTTCCTGATTTACACAGACGGGGTTTCCCTAGTCTAGCAATCTGCACACACAAATTAATTGCACAATTTTCGAGTGAAAACTGCCTACTTACTAGAAACATCAAACCTAGACTTAAAATTAAATTTTGATTGGAAAAGGTGAAGTGGAAATAAGTATAGAGTCAAGAGACTCAGACTCGACCGTCCGCATGACTATTGACTCATTATGCTAATTGTTCGTCTACAAAAGAACTCTATGTATCGAAAAGTTTTTACCCTGTACCCGAAAAAAATTTCCGGCCATTGGAATAGTAATTCAGAACTATACGTCTCTTGGGAACAGGACGCCACCTGCAATTCTCTTACACCACCGCATCGTTTCGGATTGGGAGAATTTTTGAGAATATTAGAATTGAGAGTTCTCTTATTTTCTACTACTTAAGTCTACTGCTTCCTACGCGAGTGGGAATTATGTTGGCTGATATCCATAAAACACTTTATAACCTCGTTTTGTTGTTGTCAATGCCTGTCCCAATTTTTGAAAATCACTGCTGCCGATCCAGAACTTAAAGAGAATGGGAACTCTACACAACATTAATTCTCTTGGTGCTTGCTGATACTGTACGTCATGAAGGCAAATGTAGATTCTTTTTGAGTGATAATGGTTGCAATGTATGCATCGCTACGTGGGTAGCATTCCGTTTTTCATGTTTCCCTTTGAGCACAGGATGCCTCTGTCTTCGGTCCAAATAAATCATATTTGTTATAATAACATGAACGAAAAGTCCATGGTGGAACTAAATTCTGGTATCAAAACCAGTGAAGGACACTTGCAGGCAAAATCACAGTACTTTATTATATTAAGTGCAGCAAATAATAGAAAGAGTGAATCTCCGACAAATACTTTTATTCTCTAGTAAATGATGAAGACAAAGCGAATTGGACAGAAAACTGATGGTGAGTAGTATTCCAGGCAGAAGTGCACTTGAGAGGTATATACTCAAACTTCGTTTGCCATTATTTAGGTGTAGAGGAACAGTATGATGGTGTTTAGTTTTCTGATCGGTTCACTGTTGCAGCATACGAGTTCCACATCTCTAAATATTTCCTGATGTATCATGTAGAGAACCCATTATTGTACAATACGAGATGGACGTCTTTATCACCTTTAAAAGAAAATGTGAAGAGATTGTTCCAAGAATGGAGCAGACTAGGGAATATTTAATATTCTATGAACTTCAAGGACTTGGCTGGTAAGCATAACAATAAAACGCATGTGTAATACATATTATAACATCTGAAGGTAAAATAATATAGAAAACACAATCCTCGAGTAGATATTTTTGGCGAACGTGAACGTTTTGCCCGCTTTCTTAACTTGATTTATTTAAACAGAACATTCATTATTCTAATAGACTCAGTATTGTGTGAACTCTTCACATCCAGGCCACATCACTGCCTTGAAAATATGCCCAGTTTGCAATGTTGCGAGAAAATTTAAATTGTTCTGTGTGTGCTCGACTCAAATTACGACTCTTTCTTGAGATGATAAATATGATAATGTTTTCCAATTCACCATATAGAGTACTAAATGTTATTGCATAGGTAAAATACTATATTTTGTTCGGAATCGTAATGCACGAAAATGAAATTCGCGCATTGAAAATGGGTTTAATAAAAGTTTTACATACCTATCATCTGACGGAGACTTGTAATTGGAATCTAACAGTACAGAAAACAACAAGGAATGATTTTTAATTATTCTAACGATCTACTTGTAAACGTAGGAAAACGACGAGAATGTTTTAAAATTATTCTAAAGAGTTACTTGCAACTCTTTGCAAAATATGTAGTGCTGATCAACATTTTTGAACGGTGTCAAATTTTCTGTTAACATTATTACTAAATGTACCATGTACTACATATAATACATACCATGCCAAAACTGACCAAATTGATGGTGTATAAATTGGCCACCGTTAGCGCACATGGCATTTGACTGTTCACCATTAGCATCAGCAAAGCTCCTTTCACCCGTTCGGTAGCTTTATACCATGAACCGTTATAACTATTGACAAATCGTGATTAGGTTCTGAATTTATCAAATCGTTCCAAAGTTGACTAATTACCGGTCACTTCCGCAAACGAAAACTAATTGAAAGGTGCTGTAAAAATTATCTGCTATATTACCAGTGATGTAGGAGTGGTTTGCAACTTACGCTGCAATGGAAATGGCTGCGCTGGAGTCTATCAACTTCTGTCCGGGCAAACTGTTCACGAATAGTCGAAAACTTTGGATTATAGCTATTGCAGAATACTTTAATAGTTCCGCTGGGTCATCTAAACGAATTACGATCTGAACAGATTAATTCCGTATTATCAATTTTGATTTATAAGAACAATACTGCGTACATTGAAACAATTTAATGGAATGCCAGTATTTCGATATATACGAAAGAAAAGTGGACACTACTTGATGCTTCTAGGAGGGCCATTTGAAAAGTTTCCGGCCTTATCGACATTAACTGTTGAAAGAAAACGTTTCGCCGTCCAATAGATAGCGTCGGCATATATAAACCGTAAATATTTCAAGTCCTTCTGATCATTAATTTGTCTACGGCATTCTTCTAAATTTGTCAGCTGGCGTTGTCTATCAACAGTGGAGAAAATTGTGTATCGCGTAGTGATAAAATTCCTTCATTTGAAAGGAAAAAAGACTCAAAAAATGAAAGATGACTTAGACTCTGTATACGGTAAAACTTCCCCTTCATTTACAACGGTCAAACATTGTGTGGCAGAGTCAACACGTGGTTGTAGGAACATTTTAGACGAGGAACGTTCCGGGGGCGCGAAAACCGCCACAACGCTCGAAATGGTCGATTTAGTGCATCAAACTGCAGTGCAAGAACATCGATTGCCTATTAACGATATTGCTAAGGCTTGTGGGATATCATCTGAACGGTGCACAAGACTTTACACCATGATTTGGATATGAGGAAATGACCCGCGCTTTGGGTGCCGCCCTTGACGCGGTTGTTGACGACCGACCGAAAGCGCATACGGATGGACATTTCGCGCGAGTGTCTTAGCCTGTATCAAAAAATCCAGCGGAACTTTTGGGGTGAGTGATAACTCTCGATGAATCCTGGATACACCAGCATAAGCCTGAGACCAAACAACAGTCAATGCAGTGACCTACGGTAGGGTGACCAACTCCGAAGGAGGCGAAGGTCATTCTCTTTGCAGGAAAAGTGACGACGACAATTTTCTGGGATAATCGTGGAATATTTTTTATCGATTATCTTACAAAGGGTGAAACAATCAACGGACAGTACTACGCTGCATTGCTAGATAAATTAAAGGCCACAATTAAGGAAAAACGTCCACATTTGGCCAAGAGAAAGATTCTGTTTCACCAAGATAACGTTCGGGCTCACATGTGCATGGTCGCAATGTCAAAATTGAACGAATTAAAGCTTGAATTGCTTCCGTACCCATCATACTAGTCAGATTTAGCTCCCAGCGATTTTTTGCCGTTTCCCAATTTGAAAACATTCTTTGGCGGAAAGAAACACAAGCCAAATAGAGAGGTGGAAAATGCTGTAAACCAGTTTTTTTTAAGGTTTAGAAGATCAATTGTTTTTCTGACAGTTTAAAAGGATGGGAGAAATCTTGGGTCAAATTATCGAGTTGCAGGGAGACGTCGTAGAGAAATAAACTTTGTTTCCTTCAAAATATGTGTTATTCTAAAAAGGTCGCGAAACTTTCAAATAGCCCACGTATATATTTACAAATGTGCAAAGATGCGGGTAAATGTTTTTAGATATTCTTAATTTGAAGCTGGTTTATACTCATATACAATTAGAATAAATGCAGAGAAAATAAGTTATATTTGGACAACTTGTACGAAGATCAAGGGAATCTGCTAATTGGTATACATCTGTGTTGTATTCCAAATTTTGATATTTACATACTTTAAAAGAGGGGAATTGGACGTTACAATTTTATTGTGGTGCAAATTTCGTTATTATGTATTTTCGGAAGAACGACGGCAAATTAGAGGTCATTTATAGATATACAGTGTCAGAGAGTTATCGGCAGTCAAAGTCTTCCACTAATACTATGGTTCGAACAATAGAAAATGTAATTTTGTAGAAGCATTTTTTTTTATTGATTGCGTATCAGTTTTTAAATGTATACACGTTGTCAAGATTTATATTAATATCGAAGTTGGATTTACACCCGTGATCTATGTGATTCGACAAGCTAGATGCCCAAAATGGGTATGTGTTACGAGTTACAATACAAGATTCTTGATCCTTATAGTGAGAATGAATCGCCGCTGTATTATTTGCGAATGTTACGAGCAATCTTATTACGGACGCTAAGTCAAGTCGCGGACGGAAATGCGTTTTTTTTGGTGCAAAGAAAATCCGATGCCAGTTGCAAAGAGGCAAATGTAAATCTATCTACATTATGCAATTACTGCAGATCTAAGTTATTGCTTTTGCTGAGGAGATAATGGAATGGAGATCCACGCATTTGGGGGTTACTATTCAAGACTCACTCTAAGTAGAAAATAAACGTACGCAAACAGGTCGATATTTTCACACTTGCGATGAGAGGGACAAAACGCTTCCTTAAAGTTAAACTTCCCTATTCAGACTGCTGCCCAATGTGGCAAGTCTTCGCAAACCGTAACTTTCGAGGAGGAAAAATCATCAATTAAGATTAATGTCGGATTTGGTAGGTTCTCATGTGGAGAAGAATGTTGGCAGGAAGACTTGCTTGAAAAAATAATGGAACATAGATATCGCCAAGCCAGTCGTCAGACAGCCAAAAATCATAAGGGTTTGAGTCGGTTGTGTCGCAACCTGAAATCCTCAGACTGCAAATAGCATCTATCTCGCCGTTCTTGTATGGAGAATTGGATGAAACTGGTGGGAAGAATCTCACGGAGGCAAAGAAATCTTTGTGCATGAACGGATGTTGAATTCGGTTGTGACGTATTTTGCCATTTGCCAGACCTTAGCTCCTGTCTCCGTAAAACTAAAGAGTGCGGGACTGTTTCCACGCAATGACGAAAAGATTTCGAATATGAATACTCTAATATAATGTGTGGTCAGAACTCGAAGTTCATATTGGCTGATTCAATGGTTCAAATGAATTTCAGTTCTCCCAATATATGCTTAATTAAAATTGCTTGCACCCAATATTTTCCGTTTGGTATTATCTACGACAACTGAAGTTTTAATATATGGACAAGTGATTAATTACACGAAATAGTTGGTCCTGGCCGCCGAAGTATCTAAGTGACGTCACGTTTCCTACGGTTCCTTGCAATAATAAAAAAAAAACTTCATTCGTCAACAACATTCGACACTTTCGTTACGAGTGCCGTATCTAGACGACATCCACTCGACGATTTGTGTGTACGAGCGCCGGCTATAGACCGCCTCCACCCGATGAAGATTGTAATAGCGCTTGACCACCGGCCCTGCGAAACTCTTGTTTCTTTTGCTTGTATGCATGTTGCACATCGATGCCATATATCATTCCTCGGTAAGTTTTTGATTTGTTTTACTCCAAAAATAAAACAAGCGATGTTTTGGAAGCAATCGGGACAAGCATCACCCTCCAAACTTCTTGAAGCTCTCAGTAGCTAATATTAACAGAATGACATTTTCCTTCGCTTTATAAAGCGGTAGGAAAAAACCGAAGTAGAAGGTGCATCGTTTTCAGTCTAAACCACTAAAGGCGCGAATCTAATTATGAATGCAGAACCTGAAATGTGGGTTTGTGTGCAGACCCTTGTTTTAGAATTTACCATTCTGATTGGAATTACTCAGAATTTTAATTTGACTCATTAATTATCCTAATTTTGTTCATAACAATTGCAAAATCACCAAATTTGTCGCTGTGTAACACTTAAGAAACAGTACGATCCGAGGAATGACAAGGTAGCGGTGAAAGACATTCGTCTGAACACTAGTTTACCGACGCGCAATATCCACTTTGCGGCACGGTACACCGTTCAGTAGCGTCAATCCCGTGGACCGCACTGCCGTAACGAAAGGGTTAAAACTATTAGCTCCGTACTCGGTCTATATAAATGACAACATTTGGATAACAATCACAATGGAAACAAGAGATAGTGCAGCGCGGGGCTTCCATGAGGAAGGAAGGAAGAACCTGCCAAACCGTAGAAGCAAAATGAAATTTTTTTTCATTATTTCGTCATATTTTTTTTCATTATTTCTTCCCGCAGGAGAGAACGCCGATTGTCTTTGTGGTACACCTATTTCGAACAACTGGATTTTCAGAAACGGTTTTGAAACTGTATCGATCAACACACACTTCATAATTACTTTGATACAATAGATATACATTTCTCTAAATTGACGTGAATTATGCCAAATGCACTTACCATTACACACGATGTGCTGTGCATCAAAATCCCCAAACTAAATTCAACAATAAAAAATACTGCGAAAGCAGACTGGATCATTTGAGTGAGTCTATGAAAAAAAGAACTTTTATTATTATCCATTACATTACGTCAATTTTGCACATATACTGACTGTTTTGTGCTCCGATGCAACTGAACACACTCTACGACATCCATATACACAGATTTGTCCTCGTCGTTACAGGAACTCATCCCAGACTTACGATGGCATTTTACATAATGGATTGAAATCTTGTTCAAACGATGACTGTAAGAGAAAAAATTAATTAAATATAATTTTGAGAAGAGTGTAAACGTGGCATGCAAATGCTCTGGCTTTGTCAATTTTCCCGTGTCCTATTTAATGGAAGGCGAGAAATAAGAATGTTGAAACTATAGGATAAATACATAGCGCAAGTGCAAGCTGTTGGACATGGATTAAAATATTACCTATCCTCACGGGGACTATCGTCGATCATGTTTGCTACAAAAATTAGAAAAAAGACAAACATTCGCATGCCGCCCTAAAAGTTTGATAAAATAATGACTTCACTTTAATATGCACAACACCGCACAAGCATCCTCCACAAGAATAATGAAGAGCAAATCGCTTCCCATGGTTACCATCAAACACACAGCATAACCAATATACTGATTTACTAACAACGGATAATAATATCTTTGCTGGTCAATTACATATTCCACAGGATGTATGAAATTCCGCGGTCTTGAGTTGTTATGATCCATAATAGTATAAATAAAGGGAGCCGCGAGTGGTGTTAGGAAATAATAGACACCGGTTACGGAGACCATAGCTACAAAACAAATGCATACAATGTAAATATGTCAAAGGCCGATTTACACATATCCGTACACGTAGCACAGTTCCTTGTAAGGTTTTAATTAGTAAGCGCAAGCTACATAGGAAAACATTGACAGTTCATGTAGATTACTTTATATGTACAGTCGAGAATGCATCGTAAATATAAATGTATAATTACGTATATATACGTTTCTACACTGTGGACGGGACCGGCTACATAATTTGACCCCCCCCCCCCACACAACACACACACACAATATACTACTCCCAAAGATCCCAACATATGTCCGAGAAATCCGTCGTTGAAGTCGCCATGACATCCTGGATTGTGGAAATGGTCCGCGGAGAGAAAATTTCAAAACGAAAGTTTTTGATTAAGTATCATATCCTCTCTGACAGGTCTCTATTCACACAGCTACCGTTATACGTCTTACCTACATACATTAGTACAACATTCTTAACAACTAAATAAATAGACGATAGGTTAGACGTCTAATGCCGTCCGTGTATAAACAACTTTAACATAGACCATTCAATTTCTGAACTTCACATTCGAAATATTTGCCAATTATTTATTTGGGACAAGCAGTATTACCGGAAAATTAAAGACTGATGCAGGCAGAAATCCTTAATATCAGCGTCAGAAGCTTACAGGAACCGACTCGACGATTGATGCTACTTGCTTCTTTCTACTTTGACATAGCACATGCAGTATCTGAAATGTGGTTCCTAAAGAGCACGGCACACCCGTGAGTCCCTCTTAAATAAATTTGCCCAGTTACTTTATACGCTACGTATAATTTTGGCTTCCCTCTCAAGGAAGCCGTCCTGCGAAAACACTTTGACACCCACTATTCCTCATAAACCAAAGTTTGCTACTTATAGTATTTACAACATTACCAACAAATTTGACAATATTTAAAGGGATAGACTGTTTGGTCGCGGACGATAGAAAATGTCTTGTCGGTTAGGTGCAGAACGAGGAATACTGTTTTTGACATACTGCAACTCCCATCATTGGACATGCCAGGCAGCAAGTGTGATTTGAATACGGAGTACACTCACAAGTAGGTACAGCTTGTTAACATTCTTTTCTGCTCGCCTTCATAGACCAGCATTTTCACTACCCATTCCGGAGCTTTTCCTCACTTTTCGTGTACAATGCTTTTCCGCACGTGGTGGGAAGGTGCTTATCGCTGGTACCCCCGGTGCCCCACTCTTGTACAGCCGTCGGACGGGGTCCACAGCTAATGCCCGAATTTTGGCATAACACAGTTATGCCGTATTTAATATGTGAGAGACACATTTCCCATTTGTTGCGTATACCTTAGTTCAAAAACGAATCATTAAAGTATGCTAAAACAAATGAGGTGTTTTTTTTCAAAACCGTGAAGAACGTTTCGCCTTGGTGCGTCTGTATAAGATAGAATATTTTAAATCAGCGAACCGCAACTGGAATCGCAAATGCAATCGTCTCTAACTTCGTTTCAAAAGACTCTCGTCGTTTGCCTAGGCTGTGGAGATACCTGGTCGCGCCTGTCTCTGCTCACGTCTAACCCACTACCGTTGTCCCCCCTGGACCCTGTCTATGTTTTCCCGTTTTTCCCTTTTTATGCTTTAACCGTAGTATTATGTAGGTCGGAACAGCGTACCGACCTTTGATTGGAGCTCGATAATTGGTTCTCTGTCGGAGTCACCAATCAAACTATACTCCCCAGAACAAATAATTAACGGAACGCTGCGCGCCATGGCACTGATTACGTATGTGTAAGAGCCTTTAAATATTTGATACTTTTAATAAATTGCCGGCAGGATTCGCGTAAATGACCGCGTGGCTCGTGCTTTATCGGCGGACGTCACATATGCGAAACGTTCGCTGCCAATGCATTTTGATATTTTCAATGCTACGTTCGACTATTCTGAAACAGACGCGTTAATTAGAAACTAACTAAAGAATCAAAGTATTGAATTATCTTCAATCGTGATAGGTATAGTAATTCAAATTTCGAAAGTCAATCAACCATTTCTGATCGCTTCGTACGGTGAGGTTTTATTAGAGTTCCCATTGTCAGTAGTTCTCGAATGGTCGATTTCGGCACTGTAATCCAGCGATCAAGCTGGGACCAATCCAATTTATTTAGATATACTTGAAGAAATGATATCACCCACTGATTCCAATTCTGCAAAAAGACCTTCAATGTTACATGTGGTAGGAATAAGTAAATAGACAAACTCTTCGGAGACAAGAACGCAAATATAAAATTGCCAAATTAAATGAAGTGGAGACCAACAAATGACTGCAATGCACTTGTAATGTACGCAGTGCAGCAAAGAAACACAGCTTTGAATTACCTTCCTGCCATTTCGAAAAATACTTCCGCATGCACGAAAATACTTCGAACAGGACTATACTTTAATTAAACATGGTAAATGACTTTACTTAACAAAATTATTTGGTCGGAACAAAAGCCGTACACAATCTACAGTTACGTACGTATCGATATTGTCAAAAATGAGTAGATCGTTAATGCTTTGTAGTACAAACTTGACGATCAACGTGAAATCGCCCGTCTGCTCCGGTCTTAAGAGCGAATGATCGACATATACCATAATGTAAAGACTGAGGAACGACGCCTAAGTAACGCCGAAAAATGTGCAAATGACGTAGATATGTGCTTTACGTCCAGTATAACAGCGTTCCTTTATAGAAGGGACAATTCGGAATCAGTCTGGTCTGAAGTCGTTAGACTGTCAAGATTTATTGAATAACCGAAACTACAGCAAAATATAGATGTTTTAATATACTTAGATGTTTGACTGTAAATGTTAATATAAACCAATGTGCCATTGGTAATTTCTAAGAGACCCTATTTTCGACGTTGCTGAACGTACAATTCAGTCCAATTAAAGGAAATGTGGATTTATGCTGTTATTCACTTTGGTCCAGAAAAAGTTCGCCCCTATACACTAACACAGAATATATTGTTGTTCGAAATATCTAAGAAACCCCCTTTCGGTTGTATTATGTATTCAAATTACACTGTTCTTCCGCTAAATCAGACCATACATCTTTGCTTTAATACGCACATCTGAGCTTTATACCAGTAGACGGCGTAAACATTAAAGTCTAATCGTCATACTACTGCGATGGTAAATATTTTAAATGATTCCGTCCGACAACCTAATGCATATAGTCGGTTGCTCGTACGCATTCAATTTTCCCCGAAGGTAAAAATCCGCAATTACACAAGTAGATAGATTATAGGCTATTTAGATAATCGCATTTGATTTCCATTTTCAGTGCACCTTAATCGGCCTAGGTCCAGGGTTAGTTAGGCAGTTTGCACTTACATACACAATCCAGTATTTAAATTGTAATACTTCTGTGACCTACTGCTGCTGCATTAACCCGTAAGGTTCCGACTTTTAATTGTGAATATCGACTGGCAACTCCTAATTATTCTCATCATACATCGACATGCAAGTTTTTAAGTGATAGGTTTTAAATGGTGTCGTGACGTGTAAATAATAATATTAGTCATTCAAAATAATCTTTATCCGTATTAGGAGTAATATAATTATGATCAAAATATTTATATTAATTATAATTGAGTAATGTGTTTAATTTTTTAAAACATGTATTGGGATGCAAACCAGTTTCGCGTTCACAGGTTTCACGGTAGAAAAATGTTCGTTCTTCATCGCATTATTTCCTTTTGGTGAAAAAACAAGATGATTTTTATTTTTTCCCTTTCGGCAACTGATTTATTCTATGGAGTTTTCCATCTAAACGCTGTTCCTTATCTATTGCGGAGGGCGTGCCATACACATAATCCATTTTACCTCTTGACATAATTGAAAAATATATGGGTTTACAATAAAACAGGTTCAAATTTGATTGTCTTTAATGATCGCTTTTAACTGACTCTGGAATATTGTTCTTTATTTGTAAAGAATTAACGATTGCGATCGAAAAATTCATTTAGATGAGAGTGTCGCACACCGGCGGTGCGTCAGAGGCACACTTGGAGTCGAGCGCCCCATGTCGGTGATGATTGAGAGGCACACCTGGCACATTAAGTGTTAATAGAACATTTACCATGGTGTAGTAGAGGCTATTCTGAAAAATTTGTATATGAAAAATGTTGGTCAGCTAATAAAATTGATTTCACATATTCCTGCCAAGACTGTCATTACTACAAAAAATGTGTAGTGGAATTTTCAGTTCTGGTGAATGTTCAGGCAGACATACTTTGGTCCAAACAATATACCGTTACGAGGCACGCGTCTGAAAACCCTTATGAGAAACTAGGACAGTAAATCGGTCACATTGTGATATCGAATTGTATATCCACGAGGGGGGGGGGGGGGGGGTCCACCCAATAAATTGTAATATTTATACAACCTCCTTGTGAGTGTACATCTTACCCAAGATTATTCATCATCACCAGAAATGTAACAATGATGCTAAATGATTTTTGAGAATACCGTAAACCATATAAGAACTGCGTGCAAGACCGATGAACATGGACAATATGTCGGGAAAATAACAAAACCTTTTAAAAGAAAAAAATTAGTTATTTTGGCAATTTTATTTATTTTTACGTGTAGCTGTTTTAAAAAGGTCCTTCCAATGTTCAACACGAGAAGTTTCTTGTTCCTCAGTTAAGGCATGAGGAACAAATCGAGCACAACCTTTCTGTTTGTTTAAATCCTTCGTCAAAATTCCCTGAACCATATTTTGGTCGAATTTAATTCATCCGCCAACCATTCCACAGTCGAATTTGCATCGTCGGCAATCATTACACGCACTTTTCTACCAACTTATTGCGACTTTTGTTTTTGGTTGGCCTGAATTTGGGTCGTCTTCGAAATCATCACGTCCGCCCTGAAATCGGTTATACTTCTCGAACGCACATATACGGCATAAGCAATCATCACCGTAAACT